>OX438766.1:14050571-14536915 GCA_949316455.1 Acleris holmiana
GGAGAAGCTGCAGCAGAGTATCATAAGCGTCCTGCAGACGGCGGCTAAGCGTGACGGATGCTGCCAGACGGACAAGAAGGAGGCGGCGCGCCTGGCGCCGCGCGCCGGCTCGTTCTCGAGCTCGGGCGGCCGCGCGGGCGCGCCCAAGCACGCGCCGGACGCGCGGCCCGGCCCGAAGCTGCCGCAGGACGGCCGCGCCAAGCGCTCGCCGACCGACGTGGCCTGCGTGCCGCCCTTCGAGAGAGAAATACAAAGGCTGCTCGACGATAATAATCTCATTAAGACTAATCCACCTAAAGTGGAGCGGAAGGAATTGAAGTTAGAATTAAGGTAACAACTATTTTATGTGAAGCGCTTTTGTCTCAGCCTCACATATGATTCGTTCTCGCGCACCGCGTGTTCCGTACCGTCGAACTCGAAACTTTCTGGTTTTTATTTGTTGTTTTTCTTTAGATTTGATGCTTGTATTTAAACATTATAAAATATTACTTTATAAAACATCCCGCGCTCTGAGAACCTAGTAGCCCATGAGTTTCCCCGTAACGTTTATTAATTCCGTAGAGGGCAGAACATGTCGCTGGAGCCGGCGCGCAGCGTGAACAACAACAGCAGCCCGCTGCACGCGGTGGGGCTGGCGGCCATCGCGCAGCTGGCGCGGCCCAGCCCCGCCGCGGCCGAGTTCCCCGGCGTGCTGCCCACCGACGTCGTCGTGCAGCTGCCCGACCCCCGAGCCCGCGCACGACCCACACAACCATTCTAGGTAACAACTCTAAACTCGACCCTTGAAAACTGCCTTCGTAAAGTACGGATGTTGCCTCCTGCAGCGTCAGCTTGGCCCGAGAAAATAGAACTTGAAATTTAGCGGAAAAGTGGTAAATTATCATTCTCTTAAACCCTGAGGATGAGACTTTCAAATATAGCCTATAACAATCTTGAATAATGGTAAATTCAACGATTTCTAGCATTCGTTTATAAATCAGTCTAGCCGTTTATTTTACTGAAGGTCACAAGTGGATACGTGTTCGTGGAACATACATAGTACGTTCTTACATGCATACACTCGAAAAACTTTACCCTGCTTCATTCTCCGGTACACAATATGTAGTGGTCGTCCTCGGAGGCCATTCGTTCAGACCAGCAATATGAGCGTACCTCGCTGTTACTATATACGTAGATACTAAATATTTCTAGTGCTTTAAACATAAATCTATACAGTTTTATGATACAATCTGTGGGTGTCTATAATTTGTAAGATACGGTCCTCTAACGTACTCGTAATTTTCGTGTAGCGTTAAGGATTACGTATCCTGCATATCAGGAATACCAGTAAAACTGATGTGTAGAGATATTTTAGTGTTACTGTTTTGTCTGTTCGATTAATGTCTTAAACTATGAATTTCTATTAACAGTCCACTATGTGAGAGGAAGATGCCGCTGGACACTGGTGCTCTCAAGGGAAAACAGGAAAAGGAGATTCACGAACGCTTGCATAATCGGGTTAGTTTATTTTACATACAGAAATAGTCACCATATACAACACCACCACTCGTGTTTCGAGTCCGACAGACGACGACGGTTCTACGAGTATGAAATAATTTGTCCCGGTCACTAAAGCTCTTCTATTCGCAGATGCCTTTGACGAATCACCGAGAGATGGCGCTGTACGGCGAGAGCCAGTCGGAGTGGAGCTCGTCTTGCTCGGAGGGCGAAGCAGAGGGCTCGGCGCGGCCCGAGAGCACCGGCTACACCACCGACGACCCAGCGCTGGAGAACGTCTCCATGCTCAACGAGGCCGGGCTCACCGACGCCGAGGCTGCGCTAAGCGACGTCAACTCATGCTACTTCGATAGAGATGACGACGTGTCGTCGCGCGCCTCTTCCCGGTTGCTCGACTCCGAAGCGCTAGTGTCGCTCGAGTCGCTGAGCGCCGTGTACGACTCGGACGAGCCGGCGCACCGCTACCTGGCCAACATCCGCACCGTCAGCGAGTGCATCACGAGGAACTTCGGCCAGCCCGCGCACGTCACTGACGGGGAGAGCGACGTCTGATCGGCCGACAGGTTCAAAAGCGGTGAAAGTGCTAACCTCCACGCGAGGTAATCCTTGAGAAATCTCGTGTTCGGACTATCGTGACGTCTGTGCCGATGATTCAGTGAAGGATGAATTATTATGCTCTCTATAGAAAAGTGCTAATTGAAATCGTTCAAATACTCACACTTTCGTGATTTGATATATAGTTTTGACCTTTTATATTAAACGCCGAATGAGGTTTTTAGATGTCACCTTCTAAATATTGCTGACGTGCCTGTTTTGAAATATTTATTGTACTCGTGTAAATTGTCAGTACACGTCTAATTATAATTTAATGTGTTGTATTGTATTTGTATTATATCGAGTGAAAGCAGACGAGGTGCCATGAGATGGCGTCGTCCACGGAGGATGCGATGATCTCTACAATTATAAGGTGCTCTGACTTAGAATAACGTAACGTACCTTACTATGGTCTGTCTTGTGATACGTGGTTTAGGAATTTGACTTCGATCGACCAATCTGTGTAAAGTCTGGTGTAGACTGCGGGCCGGCCCCGAGCTGTGTAGCTATAAGTCGTCTCTCGAAGTTTCAGTCGCGATCTCGGAGGCTAGTTTGATGTGTTGACAAGCTTATTGAATAAGGTAGTTATGTATTATTTTGCATTTCAATTAATATTTTATTACGTGTAGATATTGTTACCATAGACGAGGACTTATTTTTTCTACAAACGTTCTTAGAGAATATAGATATAGATGTCATGAAGTGCCATTTAACTCATCACATCACAATTAACTTGACCTCTCGTTCATTCGGTTCAGGGTGAAATCGATTAAATATATCAAAACAAAGAACTTTATGTAATTGTAATTTAAGCCAATCAAGCATTTTAGGTGACAAGATTGACAATTGTTGGCTTAAATTGTTTGATAATTGGTCCCTGTTGTGGCGCGTGAAGGAGAGCCGTGGACGAGGGCGATGTCCTGATGAGAGATATAGCTCTAAGTGAAATAACCGTGAGACTTGAAAGTACAATCTTTACATAACACCACTAGCGAATATTTGTTGTAGAATATTCTCAAGAGAATAAATTACCTATTATTTAACAATAATATATAAGTTTTCTGTGTCAATTCGTGTAACGATCTTATTGACTAGTGTAACACTTTAATCAATTGCAATATAAAGGTATAATATATATGAGTTAATGCGCTAAGTCTATAAACATTTAGTCGCTTTCCTTAGATAAGAATGTACTTAAATTATATCGGGCAAGTGACTGCAATACGTGGTAGGTAGGGGTGGATGGCGAGCGAGTACTACTCGTATGGATTAGGTGATTGTGGTTTGTGTTGTTTCTACTGTTGCTTGTATCAAGCATTCTCTCTTACTGAACTAGGAGTCTCATGAACATGACAGAAGGCAGGCTAGGAATGAGCGGAGGAGCCGCACTAGTAGACGCGGGATCGCCGCGGGAAAGGGGGGGCACACCACGACGTGTACATAAGGAGCACGCGCGGCGCCCGCGCTCTCTGGAGTTGTTATACTTTGTAAATATTGTTAATCTTTATGAAGTGCTATTCCACTTTAAATAATATAAGTGATAATATGTTTTGCAATTCATATCCTCAGTATTTTTTTATAAGTGACTTTCCTTTGTTATTTACCTAGTGCCAAAATATTGTTTTTCGTAGACGCTTGTAATGTTTTTATTTATTATCTCATTGCTTGACTGTTTTTCTGACAAGGTGAATTATTGTTATTTGTTTAATTGAAATGAATATAAAACAAACTTATTAATGTTGTTCAAAATCCATTACTAAATCTGGTGTTAGAATAAACCTCTTAGAGGTAGCAAAGTAACTGACGTCATCACTCTACTGCTTGTCTCCAAGATTTTAGGAACAGTTGCAGGTTATTTAAATATAAATCAATCTGTTAAAATATATAACAATAAAAAAGTAACTTAGCAATACTATTTCACGACTTGTTCGATGTAGCAGGTATTCAGATTAAAGCTATTTTCTCACCAATATAAGACTCATATTAACATAATCTTAACACGTTATGCATTCTGAAACGTACGTACGAGTACCTACCCTTTGTGCACAATTTGAATATCCTCAACGTGGTACTTAACAATACCAACATTTACCTAGCTTTAATGTGAATATACAACAGAGTATGAAGATTTGAATAATTGACTAGCAAATTATCATGTGGTAACATTTGTGATTTCATTTATAATTAAAATTTGCCTTACGTAGATGGTGTATTGTGTATTTGTTTCAATTCAATTAAGCAATATTAATTACTGGAATTAAAGTGGTTTACATGATCAGTATTTCATTTTATTGATTTCATTAACCGCTGTATCTTAGCAATGCAGCTTTACTTCCAAACAGTTCTTTATTTTTTTATTACCTGTTTTGCGAATTAACACAGTGGTAGAAAAAAGTTGCCTCACCCTGCATAAATATTAGGTGGTACACAATTATCTGCAGCTCAGTGCTAATTGTTGGAGCTATGGCTATCATGTCATGTGACATTCTTCAAACCTACGTAACGCCAATATCACAATTCCCTTTTCCTTGTCAACATGCAGTTGCAAAACAAATCAAGATCAGGGGCTCTTAACTTAACATTTATTCGTATTGTCAACGTTATGTAAGCTCTTATTTACTTGACAGTAATGGCGGCAGAGTTAGAACAATACGATAACATGTCAAAAGCAATATGGTTTTACGGATTATAATAGAACCCCAGTATGATTTTCGTTAGAAGTGATGTGTGACATAACATACGTTTGCGGGTCAGGCACGGAGCACGCACGGCGCCTGCCGCATACAAATGGCCTCGCCTTGAACTGCCACGCCATAAGAATAACATCGCGGATGCCATAACTTAATTTTTTAACGTCTTATTTGCTGTTGGAAGCTACCTGGATTTAAACCCTTAGCTCAAAAATTCGTTTTTCATGTTATTGTTTGATAACCGATAATCCGAAAACGTTACGCTTATTAGTATTTTTTTAAGCTTTCACTTACTATCGAAGAATAAGCAGGACGTGCTATATTTACGAGTATATCTTACATTGATGTAGTGTGTATGTATTAATTATGAGTGGTATGGGAGTTGTGATTCATACTCGACTTATTTTACATCACATTTCGCACGACGCAAATAGGTACAATTTGCATGCGCACAGCGCTGATCACTACATATTACCTATAAAACATAGTCGCTTCCCGATGTCTGTCCGTATGTATGCTTAGATTTTTAAAACTGCGCAACGGATTTTGATGCGGTTTTTTCTAAATAGATAGAGTGATTCAAGCGGAAGGTGATGGGCCGAATACGGACTTTGCCGGATATTAATATTCGGCCGAACATTCCGTTCAGCTCTTACCGAACCGAATATTCGGTTGCGCGGAATCGCTAGAAACGGGTTTTGACAGATCCACTTTAATAAAACTTGCTTAATTGAAACAGCTCTGGTTTTTCTTACTTAAGCTACAGATTTTTGCGAAATAGCTGAAATAGGATGTCAAGCCGATGATGACGAAAAAACCTACGCTTGTTATTTACTTTTTTTATTCGGTAAATACCTATCCGGCCATGTAACCGAACTATTCGGCCGAATACGAACATTGAATAACTTGCCGAATATGCCGAATACCGAATGTTTCCCGAGTATTCGGCCCATCTCTAGTTTAGATCTTGCTTGTATGTGTATTTTAGTCAGATTTTCTTAGTCTAACCTAAACCAACCATTGAACAAATTTAACAACCCGGTCTGCAATTAAATAACAGTTGAACATATAAACAAATATACATTAAAATATTTGTTAATATGTTTAAGTATTATTTAATTCAAAAGGTTTATAATAAGGCCATTCATATTTTATTTTAAAATTTACATCTACTACTAATATTTTATTTTGTATCGATTGTAGGTAAAAAAAAATAATGTATTCTCTATTATGGTACTTTAGGTCTTTTTGTGCTCAAACCCATCTATTCTATACTTGTGATGTGACTGTTTGTAACCTGAATAAATAAATAAATAAATAAATAATTCATGTCACTATGATTGCACCATGAATTTCACCATTTGCAGAGAAAGCCTAGGGCAACAGACAATAGTCCGTTAACCAACCCAATACAAATAAAAACGGAATAATGTACCTATGTTCGTACACTCGTGTACGTAAACTTAATTACCCCTTCTTATTAGATCACCAAATAAAATAAGGATCTTAAGTTGCGCAAGTGAATTAACAACTCTGTTTCGTTTAAGTATGGGTTTGTTTCCCGTTATGTTTAAACTGTCAACTGAGGTGATCTGTACATCTTAATACCGAACGCAATAATGAGAGCGGTCGCAGAACACTCTGATTTTACCGCGCAATGTCGATGTTGTTGAATATACTCTGCACCACGGGTTGGCATGGCGATATTGATTAACATTTTGGAAATTTTCAAGGGCTAAGGAGATGGCAACCATCACATAGAGGGAGATACTACATTCAATTTTAGAAGTAAGTGGACATACAAAGGTAGTAAGAACTAAGTCTTGTTGAATGCTTGCATTTGTGTGGGTGTAGCGTTGATAGAAAATTCCAACGCACACAATAAAAGGGCGGTTGTATTGTAAGTTATGTTTGTGGGATCAACTTTAACAGATACCGGTCGATATAAGTAATGGTAGGGGACCTGATATGGTTTCCAGCGAGTCATGAGTCAGTGCCTCCGTAATCAGGTCCAGTTTCATTCAAAATAATGAGAAGTAATCGCTATGTGAGTGAAATAATACGAGTGGATGACGAGGCACGCGGCGGTCACCACCACGCGCACAGCTGCCTGTCTGACGCCGCCGCTCATTGGCTGACGGAACCGGTCGCGCCCCTCCCCGCCGCCGCGCACCCCTCCCGCGTCCACCACAACTTACAAACGAATTCTTATTCATATCCCTTGCTACAACCGTTGCCGCCGTTGACAGAGCGCTATACGCCCGTATTTCGCGTAATCTTATCGAAATGTGTCCAGTGTCGGATGTGATTCGTATGTTTATAAGTGAATTCTAATTTATTATACAACCCTGGTAATTCGAGTGCGTCGCCCGAGATTTTTTCTAGCTCTGCGCTATGAAAACACACAGGCTGGGCAGTGTTTTTGTACTTTTTGTGTCGTCGGTGGTCGATGAGCGGCTTCGGTGCAGGGTTACCTTTACCATGTGCGTCAGGTAGTGTTTTGCTCGTGTTAGTTTGTCGACAAACTAAGCATGTTGGCGCGTAGATAGTGGTAAGGAGTGAGCGAGGTGAGGCGTGGTGTTGGTGATTCATAGTGTGTCGTGAAGTGCGCGGTATGAAGGTGACGGTGAGCTTCGGGGCGGTGCGGGTGCTGGTCCCGTGCGGCGCCGGCGACCTGCTGGTGCGGGACCTCGTGCGGGAAGCCATGCTCCGCTACAAGAAAGCCACGGGACAGGTCAGTAGCGCTCACCACAACTCGTCGGTCTGGTTTACTTCTCGTAATCACTGGATGTGTTTTCGCGCGTTTTCCCTCCTTTTGTATTGGCCCGCGTAAGATTGCGGCCGAATTAAGCGTGACGCGTGACCCAAACGTCACAAGTAAACAATGCGGGTAGAATTGAAAGTTTGAACGTAACGTTATTGAAAGTTTGAACGAAGGTATGAATTAGGTTAGTAGAGTTCTGAAATTACTTAATATCAAAATTAAATCCAAACATTTCTAAGATGGATTTCAAACCGAGTCTAGGTTTTGCTGTCATCTGGATCCCTGTTTTTGCTTTGCGTAATGATCATTTGGCTGTAGGATGGAATGCACTGTCGTGCCGGCAAGAACCACTTTCGCGACAATGTACCTACCTACTTACCTGCCTACCTATTCTGAATTATGACCAGCGAGATATAAGGCAATGTGGTCAAACTAGATTGCTAACCGAGTGACTGGTGAGATGACATTCACATGCAGGCAAGGTACCTAGTCTATATTTCATAACAACGATTGCAGATAGCCTAAGATGACATGCATTGTACCATTTGTACCTATTATGAAATTATGATCAAACCATTATTCAGTTCATTTTATTTTAACAATGAAGAGACCTCCTATTAAGTTTTACACCTGTATATTCGAACAAAGTTGGACAGTTGGAGACTTTATTATATTTTTTGGGGTCTATATCGAGAGGCATAATCATTATTTGGTCGTAAATCATTTGATCAAAATCAGTTTTTACGACTGAAACGATTTTTAAGTTAATGTAAAAAACGAACCTAATTGAAATTTAAACAATATTTTACTATTTAAAAATTCTGTAATCTTAGCCTAAAAAGATGGGCAAAAAGATTTTAGCTCAAACTATTATTAAAGACAAACAATAATTAAGTATGCGTTTCAAAGAGATCCCATTGTTTTATGTTCACACATTTATTCGGCTCGAAGGACCAATTTTAAGCTCTTTCCACAGACTTATTACTCTGTTGTTTAAAGTCTAAACTGAAAAAGACGTCCAAATATTGACCAAGTAAGGTACCTACTCTACGATATTACACAACTAATAAGATTCAAACGCCGAAAAATTGCACCGTCCTGCTTTGATTGCTAATATCTTCATATTTACTTAATTAAAAACTTTCCTCTTCCTATTATGGTTTCCAGGCTTGAGTAATATAGTTTATAAGGAAAACGAAAACGTTAAGCAACTTACCGATCACGACCGACCATGCGTGTAACCGTGTAAGTTAAATTAACTGGTTAAGTGCCAATTTAATAAATCTTTAAGTAATAAATACCCAGTCGCGATAAAATATGCTTCTAACACATGAAGCATGCAGCACAGGAGTCTTCTGCAATCCCTTGCCTTATATTAAGTACCTACCTACCTATTTAAGATTACGGCCGCGCCGTGTGTTTTGGTTGCGGGCGGGATAAGAACCCATTCCGGCTCCGCCGAGATTGCGATTAAATCGTTTAGCTGTCAAAAATAATCCATACAAATTTAGCTCAGATCGATAACCTTTCTCAACCCTTAAATCTAATCTGATCACCACAATTTTTGAATATATTTCCGATTTTGTTTTTTTATTTATTTTCGTACCAATAAATATTTTCTTGGAAGCAAAACGTACAGAGTTACAGACCTAGTTTTTCATAATATCTACAACGTTTTCAAACATCGTATACCTACCTACCCAATTCGGACAGCGTTTAAGGGGAGAAAAACTCTATCGTATTTTGTATAGAAATTTCTTGCTTCTCAGTCCTCTTAATAAGTACTTACAGAGGCTATCTCACAAAACCCAAAAAAGAATTGAAGCTCCCGTGCTAATGTGTGTTACGTATGATTGTGAGACCTTTATTTATCATCATTAGCGATAGACGTTCACTTGTAGCAGCGCACCTGCGCCTGAGTCGCTTCGCGAGCTATGCCATTCGTAGGACGCGACCGACCTTGCGATACCTACGTTACGTTCGCATAGAAACGCCGTTTACCAAAACGGTGCATAATTCGGTTGTAGGTACTATTCATTATTTACTAAAAACCACGTTCACTACCGTTAGTACGGTTTAGTTGTGGTAATTGGTGTTTACCTGTTTAATTCGCCCCAATAGCTAAAGAGGTAAAATAAAGTCCCAATCAATATTTTTTTACATTAAAACGGCGGCAACAGTAAATCATAAATATATCATACCTGGGTTCGGTATAATTTATATCCTCCGCTCATCGATTTTGTAACAACGACACATTGCGCAAGTGTGTAGAATGGTTCAGTTTCGGCGAACGCTTGCACTTTTCTACATGATTGGCTGCGTTGCACAAGGGTCTCGACCTAACAAGCTGCCCCGCTGGCGAAACAATGTAGTAAAATCGCTGCGTTCCCTCACTTGCCTAGGAATAGAACCTAGATGCTAGGATACAATTTACCGGAATAAAGTTACACATACAGCTATGTTACCTACTTACCTACTAAATTGTCTAGAAACCAATCAGTCTCATAGTCACAGAAAGGTAATCAGGGCCTCTATTCAGGTGCGTTAAAACGATATCGTATTTGACACGTTTAAGAATCGTTTATGTCACAGTCGCCATTATTGTAAATGACATAAGAGTTATCAAAACGTTGACAATACGGAAACAGGTCAAAAACGATATCGTTATAACGCAGTTGAATAGAGGCCCTGTAGTAGCTCAAAAAATACATGTTGGTGATTATTAGGATTCCCATGATAACTCCGTTAGCGATTTTACAGGAATCAAGAATGACACCAATTGAAGGTTATTATAGGTAATAAGAACTTAAATGGAAACTTCACAGCCCGGTTTTTCGGGAGATGAAAATATTTTAAAACCAATTCTTTAAAATGCAGAGTTTAGTCAAATATCACGTCCAACTTGTTTAAAACGGGACTCCAGACCATTTGGTGCGGGTAAAAATCTAAATTACGAAGGTAGACAAAACAATGGTTCAACGCGCCGCGCCGGGCAAGCCCGCAGGTATGCGCGGGCGCCGAGAACGCGCGGCTTTTGTCCGGGGTTCGGATCGGATCCGAGACGACCGGTTCTCAGAAACGGCCGTCGGAAACAAACACGTCTCAGTTTGGATAATCCATCATAATCACGACCAATGCCACTTGTATCCAATTCTCAAGCATCCAATTTTACTAGCACCTTAAAATCGCTCAGTCTCAAAAGGACATTGTTTGATTCCTAAAATGGCAGTAAAATTTGATGGCGTCAATAATGTTTTTATTGATCGAGTCATAAAAATGGAATAGACATTTTCAAGAACGGCTAGGGTGGCCGATCTCTAAATGGTAAACTGATACCTAACCTACATTTTCTGACACAAGATTATACTGTAGGTACTCGTACAATACAAAGTTAGGTATTATCTAGGTATACAAGATTCTGGTTCGGAGGAAGTCGGTACAGCACTAATATTTATCACGTTTTTTTTTTTAATTTACTATACCAACCTGTAATAATACCTATACCAGAGTGTAACAAATCTCGATAAGTGATGAGAAAACGTTACCCCAGCCTTCCCAAGCCACATGTCGGGTTTCCTCTCAGGTTATCAAGTGGCTGGCAGGTCTTTGGCCGAACGAAACTCTTGATTTTTTTTCTTACGTTGGGCTGAAGCCGTTGTGTATAAAATTACTAGCGCTAAAATAGCCCCTACAGCTATAGAAATAAAATATAGATCGTCGGTAATTATTCAGTCCGTCGACCGGTGTACATTAAATAATGGCTTCCACATGTTGCCGTTGTCGGTGTTTTTTTTAGATAAGTGATTTTAAATAACCATACGCGATGAAGCGATACCAGATTTATATATCAAAGAAAAAAACTGCGGGCTTTTGAAGACAAATGTCTTTTTATGGACGTATACCTACCTAAGTAATCATAATCATGCTTTCGAGCGCTATTTTTAACCGTAGTCCGCGATAAGGGTCACTGTACGATAATTAAAGAGGTGGAGGCCATCGATTAATCCTTCAGTTAACTTGTGGACTAAAGCTTGTACTATTACTTATTCTGTGACTAAAGCCTCTAGGTAGGTAGGTATATGGTTGTTTTATGTCGTTTTCAATTTACATGTGTCAAGTATTACACTATAAACTTTAGCTTGATTTGAACATAAGCAATCAATGAGATAATGAAGGTAACTAAATATGAAAAAGATGCTGTCATCGGAGTAAATATGTATAATATTAATTACATGTTTGCCTAGTCCAGACATTGATAACCCGCTTTTTCCTTAATGTAAGCCTGTTATGTTCTGAACTTTAACTGACAGAGATAAGAGTCATAGTCCACCACTCAAGTGTGCTTAGGTTGTCTTCTGCTCGTTGAAAGTGCAACGGGTTCTGAGCCATTAATATTATGTCTTGCCCGATCGCTTGACCCACAGGACGCGGGCGCATAAAAACCATCCGCCATTACATACAGGCGTTACAGCAGATGCTGATCTAATTAGATAGTACATACCTACAGTTGAAATGCCAGGCCTAGTTTGATGTGTCCCTACAGTTAAGAGCATACGAGTAAACAGTCATTTTAATTATAAAAGGTCTAGTGGATAAAATAATGAAATGCCACGAATATCTTTTCACTCTTGTTAAGATTAGGTACCTATTTAAGCTACTTAGGTACTAAGTATTCATCCTAGGTCGGACTAAACGCTGTGCATGAAGTGTCATGTCATGTCATGTCACTCATGTCTCATGCATTATAATAAATATTATAATACCTAATGTTGTATCTATAGTTTACAACAAAGTTTTACTTCAAAAAAGCTCGTGTATCGTAATTAAAATTCTTGCATATCATACATATCTTACCTGGGTCGTTTTCAGCAAAATTGTGTTAAAGGCTTAATGAAACCAAAATCACGATCGCTTCCTTTGTATAACGAAAGTTAGTCATACAACCTGTATGGGTAACTTTCGTCACACAAAGGAATGAATCTTACTCCAGTTCGTTGTCAGAGATTTACAGTGTATAGTTTACGTTGTTTGCAAATAAACGTCATCACAATATATTCAAAGTCCAAGCAGAAACAAAACGCAGCGTCTGTCTTCTGTTGGCAGCACTATTAGTCCATCATTACGGTGTTTTATGCGAACGTTGTCACTTATCGTGTTAATAGAATTCATATACCAGATATGATAAAAACCTCTAAACCAGGCTCTCCACAACCAATGTTTCAACTACCAGGTTATACTGAACGAATTGAAATTATGCCCAGTACTAATCCTTAAGTCTTATTTAAGTTTAACAAAACTCTTAAGAGGTAATCAAGGCAAGTTGATAACACACAAACAATTAACCGTTGGATAAAATCAATACTGGGAACTGCGGGTATACATACAAATATGTTCACAGCAAAAAGTACCAGGCATGCTTCCATCAGCAGATAAAAGATGTGGCGTTAGTATAGATCTCATTCGCAAGACAGCAGGCTGGACAAATAGTTCAGCTACATTTGCAAGGTTTTACAATAGACTACTGCAAGAAGACCCCACATTCTTTAGCTCTACTATTTGTGATACTATAGGTTAGCATTACTACATGTTTTTATAAGTTGTTAATTAGACTTATTATTACCAAGGAAATAATGTTGTTTTTTTACCAGAAGTACTACTTTTTTGGTTATGAAAGGAAATAAGTTCCATGTTATAATTTCTATTGATATCTTGTTATTCGCAACCCAACTTTGAACAGCTTCACTGTAAATGTCTGAAAACGAATTGGAGTAAAATTTAATGATTAAACAAACTTACCTTAAGTGAATTTCTATCACAATTTAACGAAAGTTCGTTGTCAGAGACCACTGTCCTGCCCGTCCCTCTAATAAATACCTTATCCCCAACTAAACATGCTTGCTCATGAACAACTTCGAACTTAATGATGGACTAACAGTGCTGCCAACAGAAGACAGACGCTGCGTTTTGTTTCTGCTTGGACTTTGAATATATTGTGATGACGTTTAGTTGCAAACAACGTAAACTACACTATAAAACCTCTGACAACGAACTTTCGTAAAAATATAATACAACTTCACTTAAGGTAAGTTCGTTTGATCATTAAATTATGTTTTGTTTTAATTTAAGCCCTTAACTATGTATTTTTTTTTGATAACGTTTCACCTATCAGTTACGAAATACTGAAAGGCGCACGTTCTTTGAACCTGGGTACAACGTTCTAACTACTGCTACTTAAGATTGAAAAGCCACTTAAAATTGGGTCTGTGTTTAAGTTTTTTAGTGTATGGTACCTACTACTCAAAGTAAAAAATTTAAAACGTGCTTGCAAATAGTCGTTATACTAACCATATTTAGTGGGCGTAATGCATAAGGGGCGTATGAGTGTGGTCTCCAGAGCTCGGCTGACTCACGCGCACGTGCAGTGTGTCGCCGAGTCAAGTCCAGCACAAAGACGCCGCGCCTGCGCATTCTGTCGGTAACGCGATCCTGCGCGCCTCATCTCACGGTAACACTAGACAAGTGATGCTGCTGGAATTAGAATCTACCAGCCAAGATATAATAATACTTACTCTGAATTTAGAGGCTTGTTCGCTGCTATAACTTTGACCTTGTAGTAAGACCATGACACTTAGCCACAGCATATCAAAAAGATCTAGTGGCGTGGGACTTAACATGTTTTACTCTATGGTCTAATGGTAGTGCAATCTGCCTACTATGCCTAGGGTTGTGGGTTGGAATCCCGCTTGTTAGGCGTAATTTTTCTTTATGAGCTCTTTTGTAGCAGAGTCATAAATGTTTTTTGTTTACCTACAATATACCTCCCTTCCTATTCATCTACATACTCGTAAATAACTTTGTTAGGTACTTAAGTAGCGCAAGAAACAAAGTACAAATAGCTAAGGTAAAAAGGATTACAACGTCCGGCTTTACCCCAAAGTCTGAGAGTATGCGTTGCCACCAACTACCTACCTACGTACCAAGATATAGATCAAGTTGTGACGAAATTGCCCGGGCAAATCAGAACGGAACTTATGTCAAAGGTACCTTCCTTATATTTTGTTATTCATAACATAATTCATCATAACGCGCTTACGAAAAGCAGGAAGTTTATATGTATGACTGTGTGGTAGGTACATATCAAGCTATTGTTTTAAAGAACACGTCTATTGTCATACCATTTACATCACGCATATCATTCATTAATTTATTAATCTTGTACTTAGAAGGCGGCTCCTTTGGTCCTGATTGAATCGCCTATCTATTTCGTTTATATCACTAAGCACATTGTAAATTCCGAGTTACGCTCAACAAACAAAATTACCTACATACCTCTTATCAATTTCTTGATTTATTGGGCCACATCAAAGCCAACAAGTATTAAGTAACCCACTTAATTATCTATTTTACTTAAGTAGTTAGCAGAGCATGGCAGCCCTGCCCTGTTGACTACCTTATCAACACAAATTAAAGGTAGGGAGGTATTTAGCCATAAGTTTACAGTTCGTCAACGAATTTCTGCTCTATATATGTAAGTTACTACCTACCTTTTATCGTAGTGCCATTGTATTTTACATTTAAGAAAATGGTCTTTTAAAATATTTAAAACCAATTAACTTGATTTTAAACGGAAGCAAAAGTAGATGTTTTTAAATTTCGATAGTTTGATAGAGTTAAGTTTTTGTGGGACAAACTTAATAGTAACTTCGCTGTTTTAACTCAATAAACTCAATTGGTAGGTATATCATTTTAGAACTTCCATTAAACAGGCATTTTTTTAAGAAAGGCACTACAGGTTTTAATAAAAAAAAAAATACACCGAGTGATGTCAAACTCAGATTCATGAACTTAAAATTTGAATTGAAATTAAAAATAATTGCTAATTATTTATTAGAATCGTTAAAATGGTCTTAAGGCAAATTTAATCAACTTTCTTTCACAGAACAATGTCGTGGCATCAAAAATGGGGAATGGCATTTCAATATATTTTTAAAATTGTGATATTTTGTTTTCGGTGCGACTTTTACTAAACATGATTTATCATTCATTATCACTTCTGAGCTGAGACCTGTAAGGTTAGCCACTATCTTCCGGACACCCTGTATATACTATTATTATATTCCCGTGAGCAATATTTAGTGGTTACTACAACGGAATGCAGGTTTTTCACCTTTTATTTACAAAGAACGACCAACATTGAATCAAAATATTGTTTTAGTTGTGTCCAACACATGATAAAAACCAGTAAAATTTAGCTTCCACGTCATATCTTCTAGGCGATCGCAGGGAACTAAGAAATAATTACGCATCTTAAAATTCTTCATACACGTAAAAAAGGAGCAGCAACAATAGCTAATAAAATGAACAAATATCATCAGACCCTGCTATTGTTCGCCAAGTGGTTTCCTAAAAATACAACATAGAAACACAGTTCAGTCCGAAATCGCGTTTAGTTCCCAAGGCCAGTCAGTTACTGTTTGTCAGTACTTTACTTGTTTATTTCATGAATAAAGCGCCAAACTGCGTTACCTGTTGACCTCATTTTGGTACCTACCTACGACACCGTTGTCTTTATAATTTGAACTTGCGTACATTTAAAAATAATCTAAGATGGGTTCAGGTAGATATGAACTATACAATGGACACTTGTCTTGTAGTAGGTAAACTAATCTGTTGTTTGTTGCATTGTGTCTGTCTTTCTCGGGTAGTGGAATTAAGTCTTGGAAGGCACGCCCTTTGGCTGAGCGGCCCTTTCACACGGCACCTTTCTCTGGTTCCTTTATACACTTTTTTGCGTTTCAGAGCTTGATTGCTACCTACAAAAAAAACTTGGGGGTTCTTGATTTGCCAAGCGGTGCCAAGTTGATTGGCGATATGCCGAAGTGTTGAGAGGTCTATATAACGCCGCCGCTATTGCTATCTAAGGCCCTTCGTACAATTCTCGTATGCGTAGTTGTCTTGTTAGCGTATCGTCAAAACGCAACGAGTACGAAACCCGCAGATTTCTATGAACAAATCGTCGTATTGTTTTGTGTGTGTATCGTATTATGATGACTGTTACAGTCGCTCGTAATCAATATACATACTCGTATTGCTCTAGAATATAATGAACATCTTCACCAAACCAGCTTTGTGATTATTTCACTAATTACTTTTTGAAACCTAGCAATTCGTTTCCGTAGCAGTGGCAACATTGTAGATAATTGTTATTTTTCTTCTTACAATATATATATGTATATATATATTTTATCGCATTACCTGTCTAGTCTTTAGTCTATAGTTTCTACTAAGGACCGTATCGTTAATTATGGAAACAAGTTTGAATTGCTCTAAAAAAAAAGTTACAATATTTTGTCTTTTCTGTCATATGTCAATCTGTTAAGCATACAGTCAAGTGTTAAAACTTACTATAAAAAATTGTATAATTCGTATACATTGCGGGGGCCATTTGCAACGTTAAAAGATGGCGGACGTGTAATTTGTTTTAGACTTTAATTTTTGGGTAATTAGGTGTTCAAAGTTCTTTTCTGATAGTGATTTGTACTTTTTATGCCTTTGTGTCGCACAGTGATTGAAGACTTGGACTTATTTCGTGTATCTGGCATCTTTCTTCTCGTTTCAAGTGGACTCGCAGTGGTGCAGAGGTTAAAACTATCTTGACCTCTGACCTACTAATCACCGTACAACGTTGCCCCCAATCTTCCTAGAGAAGATTGGATTGTGTTTTATTGCTATATTGATTTATAATTATATATACTTACTTGACACTGGCGAAATCACTTCGTGGAAACGCCATATCCCCGCGGTAGTAGCTGTTCAAGTCGCCGCGGGGGCAAAGAAAGAAGAAGAAGAAGTATACATTGCAAGATGAAGGGTCTCTCAGAGAAAAAACGACATTCAATTGTGACCAAATACTGTAAAGATTCAGGTATAACTATGAGAAAGATTGCTTCAGAAGAAGGGGTTGGCCTGAAAGCTGTTTACAATACGATAAAAAGGTTTAGTATGAATAATAATTTAAAAGATTTACCTGGTCGAGGTAGAAAACGAGGCCCTTCATGTCCTAATTTGGACAAAAAGATATGCGAATATTTTTCTCAAAAAAAGAGATATCGATTCGGGATTTTGCGAAAAAATGTCGTACTTCTATTGCAATGGTTCAGCGTGCCAAGGAACGTAACTTGCTTGTAACGTATAAAAAGCAAAAACAGCCTAAACGCAGCAAAACCCAGGAGTCTTCTGTCAAAACTCGGGCTCGGAAATTGTACGACCAAATTTTAACTAAAAATGAACAATGTATTATAATGCACGATGAAACCTATGTCAAACTTGACTATAAAACCCTACCCGGACCGCAGTTTTACACCGTAATAAAAGGTACGAAGGTCTCTAAAGACGACAAATCCATTTTTTGCGAGAAATTTGGGAAAAGAGTGATGGTTTGGCAAGCTATTTGTCAATGCGGCATGAAAACGTCTCCGTTTTTCGTAATGGGAAACTTAAATTCGGATGTGTACAAGAAGGAATGCCTTCAAAAACGGGTACTACCACTCATTCGAAAGCACAGGAGTCGTACATTATTCTGGCCTGATTTAGCTGCGTGTCACTATGCTCGCCATGTGTTGAACTGGTATCGAGAGAATAATGTCGAATTTGTCGCGAAATCATTAAATCCCCCGAATTGCCCTGAGATCAGGCCCATCGAGAAATTTTGGGCTCTGATGAAGGCAAAGCTACGAAAACAAGCTAAGCCAACAGATAACATGGACCAATTAAAAAAAGACTGGATCCGTACCCACAAAACTTTCAAAACAGTCGATGTCCAAGGGCTAATGAAGAGCATCAAAAGCAAAGTGAGAAAACTGGCAAAGGGGATCAATAAATAACTAAAAGTAGTTTTTATGGTTCACTTTGAAGATCTAAGAATCGCGTAGTTTAAGTTTTTTTTTTGTAATAAAAAGTATTTATACAGATTACACCATTTTATTTGTTTCCATAATTAACGATACGGTCCTTATACGAGTAGATACAGTTTGAAGTGTTTGAACCCGAGTAAACTTGAAAACTGCAGCTGCCCCCATTTTTTTTCTATCATTTTGCACGTTTGCGTTTTTTTTGTTTCACACGCGGAACTTCTTATTTTTTTTACGCAACAAAGGTAGCGCGCTAGGATTTTCGTTTATGTATAAGAACCTAGCATAGTTCCAGGCCTTCCTAGAAAGGGCTTTCGTTTTTCGTGTTAGTGTGTCGGTATAGATTTTTCCACCCTTTTTAAGAGTGATCCGTCGTTTGGACGCGAACTGGGCGATGGACGCGAACAGGCGTTATTCATTATTACCCTATGTAATGTTATGAGTGTTATGACTGCAATCGTTATTTTCTGATGTTTATTATTTCTCACGTTTAATAATAGGACCTTTCTTTTCATACAGCACTTAACTGAAAAAAAACTAAATTATGAAATAATCAGCCAAAAATTTAAATACTTAATCCGGATTTTTATGAAAAAAAAGTCGGTCGTAGTAAGTACCTAGGTAGAATGTTTTTCTTAAACTCTTTTTGATCTAATAAACATAGGGCTTTTTTGTTATAAAAGCAATGTAGGTTATGTAGGTATAAGAAATTCAAGTAGATCAATGAAGTGGCCAAAACTTCGCAACGTCGACAGTCCAACTTTCACGAATAATTCATCTCATTATAATTAAAACGCTCAAGAGTAACATAGTCGCATGATAAATCCGAGAGCTGTCTATCATAGCCGGTGTGGGAGTGGTTCAAGATTCAAGGCCGCGATACTGCGCGTGGGCACATCCTCGGGACCAATTACGGGCAAGATCTGACGCTATCTCGTCTTACCACAAGTTTATTGAGGTGCAATTAGTCTCTCAATGTGCTTGTGGTCAGATGTTGCGTATTACCAAGACTTTAACCTTAGTTTAACCCTAAATAGTGGACTCGGCCTAACATGAGAGCTGGCAGGAGTCATGTAGGGCGCCTTCCTAAATGAAATGAATCCGCCCCTGCGTAATAACCCCCTTCCACCTTCTCTGCCTATTCCTCAGATAATTAATTGAAGGCTACAATGCACTTGCGTGGTGTGGCGGGTTTTCTGCCTTTGTGGTTGAGATAACCATGTGTTATTTCTCAGAAAGTACAAGTAGAAAAAAATATTAATCAATACACGTTACAAAAAAACAATTATTTTTTTACATATTTTCCGTACGGTTTACCTACTTAATATGCATAGGTATTTATGAGCCGATAGAGAGATAGATATGGATAAGAGTGGATTAGAGATTATTTATAAATTGGGAATCATAATCTGCATAAGTATTTAATTCCACGTTCAATGTGCTTCCGGTCATAATCCTATGTTAAAATTGTATGTGCCTATGCTTTTTAATCCTCATTAATAAACCGACGATCAAAATAATAGAGCCACGTGTAATGAATCTACCAAAGCATTTGATGAAATGTACTTCGTCCAACTGTAATAAATATTTAACCATAATAATAGCTTTACATACTTTACCTAGCAGCTAGCAATAGTACCTTTACGAGATGTCATAATAGTACATTGTGTACCAAGGGGAGAACACACAATGTTTTTCATCACAAATGCTAGGAAACGAAAAAAATGGACTATTAAAGAGAACAATCCAATAAATGAATGGCACTCGACTCGCTAAAAGAAATTGACAACTTTTTTACACTATTTTAAAGATAATGCCAGGTCATACTGCCAGGTTGTACCAATTTCGAAAGTGAAATTTATAAAAAAATGCGAATGTCTCTGAAATAATAGTTAAATAAAAATGTCATGCAGTTAAATGTTTTATATACAGTAAAATTGGTTTGTAGCAAAGTTGTGAATATAGGAAATAAACCTTGGCTGATTTTAAACCTGGGAAATTGTGGGAAAACTGAAAGTGCTTTTATGTGCGTTTTTTGTATGAACTTTTAGCATTACCATAACTTGATTTGAACAAACAGGATGATTAACGTGTATAATGTTGCGTCAGCTAATATTTAATAAAGGTTTGCTACGATGAATACGCCAAGTTAAAATAGTGTTCTCTGCGTCGTGTAAATAGCTAATCACAGTTCCATTTATGATTCAGGAACAAAGCGCTGTTTCAAAACAATGTGAAGCAGTACCTCCGTTACGCACGTCCTATTGTTTGGAGTCCTGCGGCGCGACCGACAACCGTCGCAGGCGCATCCATTCCCTACGAAGCGAGCGGCTTTGTGAAATTTCCAGGGATGAAAGAAATGAAAATTTGCCATCATTCTATTTTCTAGCATTGAAACAAACTTCAAAAAGTTCGGGTAAAACTCGAACCCGACTTGGTTATTTTTTTTGTATCCTTTCATTTAAAAGAACTTTTTACCAACTTCAAAGTTACCATTTAGTAAAATTCTCTAAGAGTTTTCACAAGATGAAGTCGTCGATAACAATTCACCTTAGTCTATCGTAAATTGAACAAAATATTCAATTGTTACCTCCTTTTCTTACGCGCGCCCACGACAAACATGGTCTACAGAGCGCTTCCCCGACCGGACCTGAATACTAGGTTTTTTTTATATTCTCTTTAAGTAATTAAAAAAAACACTTAAAAAAAGAAAAAAGGCATTCTACATATAATTTTGTCATAATTTGTCAGGGTTTTAGGTATACGGTAATTAAAAAACCTTTAATGGAAAAGATAAGTTGATATTTTTGAATTAATGTCTAATTCATTACATTGCTGAGTTATTGAGGATTGGATGTCGAGTTTTAGAATCACAAATTATACCTATTTTTTCCCAAGGGAGGCATTGGTGTACCCCAAGGAAGCGTTATTTACCAGTATCATTAAAACCTTAATAACTACTAAAAACGAAAGTTTAAACTGCATTCTGTCATCTACACAATGACATTTACTACAAAAGCAACTGGATTCAATTATCATCCTTGTTTCGTGTTTTGTACAGTAATAAAATAAAAGACTGTATTTTATTCTACTCGGATCACGGTCAAAGCATCGATGCCTGAAAAACGGGAAAAAACGCGATAATAAATGAAATAACGTTTGGCAGAGGACACGCACTTGAAACAAAAACACCAAGAGCTACTAACTCTCATCTCCATTAACCGAGGTTTTTTTCTTTAAGCTATGTTGTTGGTGTGTCCCAGGTCCCGTCAGCGCTCCGGCTCAGTTCCGCGTGCCTGCATGACCTCTTGTCGAGATCTAAATTGCTTACTACAAGCTCTAGGGTCTATCTTAGACTTCGCTATCTTATCACACTTCATTGTTTAGAGGTTCACGTTAGATTAAAACTTCTAACATCATAATTTGATTCCTTTGTAAAGTTAATTAGATAATGCATGAAGAGGCGTGTGACAAACGGCTTTTTATTTCAAATAAGTTTTTTCCCAGTGGGTTATCTACAATTGAAGTACGCATATCCCGTTTTGCTAGTTTGCTTATTGATTTTTGTCTGTTTATCAGCCAATGCTTGAATTGTCCCACTTTTTACTTGCCCGATAAGGAAAGGGGCACTAATAATGTGCTAAGACCGTTATTATAAATATATTTGCGTTCAACAGTTGTTGTGGACGACGGATGAATTTAGTTACTTGTTTTTGGTTAGTATTAACATAAGTATTCGCTTGCGTAGGTACCTACCTACTAATTTGCTCGCCTCTTTAACACAGGCCGTAACGTCGACTACCATTAGCATTACCGTGATTATGTCACACAATGAAAAACAAACCGGCGATCCTCATCGCTGTTATGAGAAACTTCGTAAACAAATAATTGCAACAATTAGTGCTGCTAGGTGAATACGGGGAAAGAAATAAAAGTTTTAATCGGCCATCGTCTGTTTCTGTGTTCTCACTCTCGTTTTCTCCCACGGGCGTCACCCTCCGCCGCGCACCCCGCTAAATAAATTCACGTAAAGTAAAAATGCCGACGATGTTGAACGCAACAATTACCCACTTTCCGGTACACGGTGCGCCGGCTCCCAACGAAAGTGGTCGAGAACATGTGCTTCATTTACATTACCTAGACGCGTACATAATTTGTCTAGAAGTTCAGGAGAACGGTCAACGAATTACTGGCCACTAGGTAGCTGTAAAAGATACAAATACCGTTTGACTTATAGAAGGTAAATAGACAACATTAAACTTAGATAGGTAAGGCAAGCGCTCTATAAATTATCGGTATCCTGTCATTTCACCCAGAAACGATTCATAAAGTGATTCATTTTACGAATAGGTATATGATTTATTTCAGGACCGTCGTCTAGAACGCTATAGGTTAGGTTAGGTTAGTTATATAAAAATCCTGAAATATTTTCAGTTTCGGCAAAAAAAGCAGTTTTCCAAATGATATGTTGGCGAAATAAATCAGTTTGTGAAACGGGTTTTGGTAAAACATTAGTGAACCTAAATTATCATAGAACAAAGTTCTTCAGTACGTATATTCACACGTATATTTAATTTTTGTTCAACCCTTTATTTGACAAAAATAAAAAGTCGTGAATTCAAGCCTCTTTAGATTTTAAAACAGAATTTAAAAATATATAAAAAAGTTGATTTTATGGTAACTGTGTATAGTGATATACTCTTACATCGCCAAATAAAGGGCTAACAACATAAAAGTCGGAACTGGGTAATGGGAACCCACTTACATCCGAAAGTTAAGATCTTTGAAACCTATTTTACCTTTATGAATACAAGGATTAAATTTCTAATCTGGACAAGATGAGACAATTTCGATACTAGATAAGGGTAAGGACCAAAAAGTTGGCCACACTAACTCATTCAATTAATTTTTCTATGAAACTTTTCCGTTGTGACACGAAAGTTAGCCATACATTTGTAGGGATAATTTTCGTGTCACAACGGAACTTTTTTCCCTTTTTTTTGTTTGTAAGTATGGTTAACTACGCTTAACTATGGTCCAACTATTTGGTCCTTATCCATAAATCCGTGTTCTTGACAGTAAATTATTAAACATTACTCACAAAGACTATACTTAGGTAAAAAACTTAAGAAACGTTCCGCTTCCATGTAGTTTTAACACGTCTTTACAACTATTTGATATTGTATATTTTAAATTTGACGTAAATTCCATATTAGTTTAGATGTAAGAGGGGGTTTATATGAGTTTTTTTCCTATAACATTTTCTATTTCAGGCGTAATTTACGGGTGTATAGTGTCACTTAAAATAAGGCGTTTTCAAAATAAAGACAAACTGAAAAACACCCGAAAAATAGTAAAATCTTCTGCATAAACCTAACATATTATATGAGCGTAGAAAATTAGCTGTCGTGACCCGGTTTACACCTTTTCATGCCCACGTAGTGTGCTTGTTATGCTACTCGTAGTAGCATTTCCACCGGCGTCCGAGCAAGCTGGTAATTTGTTACCGTTGCGTTGCGGAATCGTAGCAACGTTTTGCGTCAACCACTTATTCGCTGTTAATTTTAAATAATCATAGTAAAGGGAAAATAGGTCGAGTGCGAGTTGGACTCGAACGTCATGGGTTCCCTATTACATCCTATTTGTATAAAATATTAAGCCTAATAAAGTGTTGCTGTTGCATGGCATGGTGTATCTTTTAGAAGCTACATCATGGTTTAGGTACAGACACCGTTAATGCAATCTGTACTGTTTGCTTCGTTGCTTTACCTATTATACCAACCCTACCTTTTCTGTACCTTATTCCTAAAATCCATAACTATTTTCTAGTAACTTCTATGTACTTTTTTGAGATTTTTACCCTCCGAAGTTTGTAATAATATAAAAAGGTGGGACAGGCTGTTTTTCTCTGCACTTCACTGCAATAAGCCAAATGCTACCCTATCTCCAATATCATCAATTTAGAAGAAAAAAAGCATTCATAATTCGGGAGCTTCCAAATGATACCTTATTGTAAGTGACTCAGTTTTATCGCTGCTTTAATAAATATAATTTTAAATTAAATGATGATGCTTTGTGCAGGCCACTATATCTATTCCAAATTTCTGCCTGATAACTTCATCCATTTTAGAGAATCAAGGCTTTAACAATAAGCCGACGGACTGACGGACAAAAAGACATCTTCTATACTAATATTATAAAGAGGTAAAGTTTGTGAGGTTGTAAGGGGGTAAACTCTGGATCTTCTGAACCGATTTTTATAAATATTTTACCAATAGAGAGCCACGTTATTTGTGAGTGCCATAGGCTAAGTTTTATTTTTCTACGTGGACGGAGTCGCGGGCTACAGGTAATATATAATAAAGGCGATTTTCAGTATTTGGAACAATCCGCTAAAAAGGTAACAAACAACAAACAACAAGGGAACAACCGTGTGCCTGTATGTATCTTGAGTTAATCTGCAAAAGTGTTTATTATCTAGGTTCGTATGTGACTAAGTAGTAATTAGTAACGTAGAAACGTGGAATTTTGGTGACATGGCACATCATCTATAAACATTTTACCCTTGAAAGTATTAAGCCAATGTTTGATGTGGGTCTCCCTAACAATCGTCTACACACGCTGCCTGCATTTAAAAAAAATCGCCCGTGGGCATAGCGAGAATGCTTCACCTGTAGACATCGACTACAAATGTATAAAAAAGTTGATTTTATGTACACCGTGTTTTTTTTGATTTACGATAACTTTAAGGGCACGTTCTTCAAGTCAAATTAAGCTAATTTCCCGAAGACAGACATATGATAACTCGTACGGTTATAAAGATATTCAATTATTAAAATTAATCAGTTAATCACGTTAAACTAATGTAAAAGGCTCTTAATTGATACCTAACAATTTTCTTTTAATTACCTATTATGAGTAAAGAGTTTTCAATTGTTAGGTCGTGCACCTGTCAAGTGTTATCTTTACTTGTGTGTGTGTATGTCACGCTGACTTGACGTATTTGACACTAACTATGAGTTAACTAACTCTAAAGACCCTTTTAGAATGATTGAAGACACAACATTTAATTACTTTGTCCTAATCAATTTTTTTTTTTTTTTTTTGCAATATTTTATAATCTAATGTACCACGTAGTTTCTATACGTGTACTTAACAATATGCCGAAGTTATCGTAAATCAAAAAAAACACGGTGTATAGTGTGATATACTCGTTGACATTTTGCCTATTTTCGAAAAACGCTAACTTAGCGTTATGCATATTGATTAGGCCCCCAGAGGCCCTAGCCAAGATGCAAACTCCACTAAAGTTTTTCTTTTCCATCATTCAAAATGTATGGGATAGTATCCTCGTTGTTACGATAAACCACGTGGTAAACTGACATTCCATACATTTTGAGTGATAGAAAAGAAAAACGTTAAGAGCTTTTGAATATTCGCTAGGGCCTCAGGGCTTCGGTCGAGAAGTTCCCAATAACCTAATAAAATGAAAATAATGAACTAATCTAGCCGAGTGACTAATAATGGCTTCTGTGAAGTAATTAGTAATTCGTCTGTGACGATGAACTGGTAACCTTGGAGCATTGTAATGTAGCGGAGTTAATAGCCCGGCACTTCCTCGGTGATAGCGGTGGTAACACGTAACACTATGCCGTGACGTGAATATGATATTCCAGTCCAGGGCCATGGGGAATTGGGACACAAAAACATCTATAGCTCGTGATGAACACCTCAAGACTTACTCGTAATGCGTAAAGTAACATATTCTGAGAGTGAACTACAATTTAATGCTCCCGACCGATGAATAGACTTTGCATTCTCATGATTCACATGTTTTGTTCATTGTGAAAGCTCAGGAACACGGTGTAATCCATGAACATTATGGTAATACTTCATCGAACTATCTCCCATTGTTTTGGAGCGGAACAAATGGGAAATTAAAGTTTCTAATAGCTTTATGTAAGTCGGGGAAAACATGAACAATAACAAAATTAAAATATAAAATTGCGCCAGGTCATAAAATTATAACGCTTCTGATTACGATGCAGACTAGGTTAACATGTTTCGGCAATAGTATAATTGTTTATCTAGGGACTAATAAATCAGGCCATAGCGTGGGTGGCTATAGTTTGAGTGTCATTATGGCATTTCAATCTAGAATTAAATACCTTTTTACTTCTTACGCTCTAAAATGACTCATAGTAGCCATGCATAGGCAGGCGAACATTGCATTTAATCCAAAGGGACAGAAGGATGTCGCATTAATCCCTAGGGAATAAAGTACTTTTTCTTTTTAATTTCCTTATAAGTTATAAGTAACCACGAACAGACAGATACATGTTATCTTGCACTTGTCATCGGAGCGCACGGTGGAGCCACTGGTGGGCTGGCTGGGGCTGGGCATCCAATCTCTACCGCCTCAGATTTCAATTCGTAATTGTTGTCTCTGGACTATTTGTTATATTAATTCTAACCCCAAAAACAACTTTGTTATTTTCTTTTTCTGAATTTCAGTGACGGGTTGAGAGTAAAAATAATAGCGCCACCTGCGCCATTACGTTGTATTTTTTTACGACTCTATGTTACTATAATTTATATGTGTTTAACTTGATACTAAAAAACCATAATGACACTTGTACTTCATCCACCGTCGCTTTGCTCGGATGGATAAATATCTCGTGTCATAATGGCTTACTTTAGTCCCTTGTTGAACAGTCTACTATTCTTTTCACTTCGATTGCAAGAAAATAAATTCAAAATACTAATAATAATCTCAAGACATACAGATGGAAAAATACAATTAACAGCGCTATCTTTTTTACTCTCTACCTATCATTTTAATGCCCAATAATTAAGAGACAACTACACTTTTGTTTTTGGGGTTATCTAGGGAACCTAACAATTGGTACCTACATAGTCAACTTTTCCAAAACGGAGACCTCGGCGGGCGGTGGTGCGCCACAATCAACCAGCGATATGTTGCTTATGTTGTCGAAAAGGGCGCTAGGTATATATATAGGTTGGAGCGACACGAATTACATGACCAACCACCTCCATCGCCCAACCACCGCCCTGTCCGATGACATGATCAACATGTACCTTGCTGTTTGTGGCTTTCCAAGAAAATAAATAAGTTAAAATACTTACTTTAGTCCCTAGAGATTAAATGTATCACTTTAGTCCGCCTATACATGGGTTTTTATGGGTCATTTCATTTTAAAGCCTGGGACTGGGAACTCAAAAGATTATTGTCATTCGATTTTGTAATGGTCAATGGATAAAGGTTCTTAACTTTAATATTTTATCTTTTTATGGAGATATTCTTACGTAAGATGACATTATTATATAAATTAAATTATTCAAATTTCATATTTGAAAACATGTAAATAATGCCGTGTAAAATAGCAGGGCAAGTTCGCTTGTAGGTTTAGTGTAAGTACGAGGCACGCGTGCCGCGATAAAGCAGAGGGACTATAATCTCGTAAAAGGCTTTGCCCAATAAGACCACGCACTTACTGGGCTTCTGGAGATGGACTTTTTTTAAGTTAATTAGCCGGCAACTTGAGTCGGAATAGAAACGTACGTAGGTAATTCACGCACTTGTTTTGTTTGAACGATGCAACAATACTTTTAGAATTTATCCTTAAAGTGTTCAAACATCGTGACACACTATCGTCATTAGGCATACCTACTAACAATTCTGTGGAGACCGTAGTGTAGGCCTTGAAAACTGCAATGACAAAGACATTGCATCTAGTTCACCGCGGCGACGGTTACAGTTCGGTCAACATGTGGTGCAGGTTGTCACGTCTGTTAGCCCTTTGTGTGGCAACCCACCCCTACTTATGTTTCCCCCGCTGCACTCGGGTTTACTATTTAGAACCTACTTTATTATGCATGTGAATATGTAACTTCCTGTCTGAATTTTATGACTGTATCTTTACGACTTCGGATTTACAGTGTCATCTATTGGGAAAGATGTACACTAAACACTAGGACATTTTTAGGGTTCCGTAGCCAAATGGCAAAAAACGGAACCCTTATAGATTCGTCATGTCTGTCCGTCTGTCCGTCCGTATGTCACAGCCACTTTATTCCGTAACTATAAGAGCTATACTGTGGAAACTTGGTAAGTAGATGTATTCGGTGAACCGCATTAAGATTTTCATACAAAAATAGAAAAAAAACAATAAATTTTTGGGGTTCCCCATACTTAGAACTGAAACTCAAAATTTTTTTTTTCATCAAACTCATACGTGGGGGGTATCTATGGATAGGTATTCAAAAATGATATTGAGGTTTCTATTATAATTTTTTTCTAAACTGAATAGTTTGCGCGAGAGACGCTTCCAAAGTGGAAAAATGTGTGTCCCCCCCCCGTAACTTCTAAAATAAGGGAATGATAAATGTAAAAATAATATATGATGTACATTACCATGCAAACTTCCACCGAAAATTGGTTTGAACGAGATCTAGTAAGTAGTTTTTTTTTAATACGTCATAAAAACATTGATCAAAGCTACAACGAACTTTTATATTATGTTACTTGCTGCTACGGAACCCTTCATGGGCGAGTCCGACTCGCACTTGGCCGCTTTTTATTGTTGATATGACATGGAAGCTATTAGGCTTCAAAGTGTTTTTTTAGTGAATAATGTTAGGTAGGTATAACATGTTACTACTAACCAAGATTCATAAGCGGATTTATTTAACTTCTGGAGCCATCCATCGCACAACATATGAACTGGAGCCCGGCCAAGCCAAGCACCCGAGTAGCAGAGTTTCTAATGCATACCTTTTTAGATAGATGGCGTTGCTATGCGTAAGTTGTAACTATAGTAATTTTTGCTATTCATTTATACTAATAATATAATAATAATAATAATAATAAAACAGCGTCCAATTAATTAACTATGAACGAGTGCGAGTTACTGAGGTTTGAATTTAAAGTAATAGATGCGCCATTATTAGGTCCTATATTTCTTAATTTTACGGTGTTTTCAAAGATAAGGATTCGATGTCCTTGAAATTGAAGCGTAGGTAATGTGGCGGGTACCGTGGGCACCCCGTTCCGGTGGGTGCGCCCGCGCCGGCCGTCACGCGCCGCCAGATCTCGCGGACCCCTGTCTCCTTCCGCTCACCATTTCTGACTCCAATTAATGAAACTTAATTTTCGACCATGACATTTTAAACAGCTTTTTCCTCTTGATGTTACCTGCCTACAAACTTTTTTCCTTTAAACTTTTTCGCCGCCATTTACTTGATACAAAAGTCGTCCTCACACGCCAATGAGAGCTGCAAACCACGGCTAATTTCAACCTTACGTCACAAGTACTCGGGTCTATTTCTCACTGTATCTGTGACAACTATAAGCGTCTATGGCGTGGTAGGCACGACAGTACACGACGCCTTTAGGTGTTCTTGGCGTTCAAAGGGTTAAAGCAAAATTTCCATCCGGATTGACAATCGATTTTATGCCCCACCACTAGCTTGCTTGGTGTCCTTTCATTCCAGTACCTAATTCAGCCTCGTCTTATGTTATAATAATATCTAATCTCTACATTGCCAAACCTATAAACAGTGTAATGTTGTTATGCACATAGGGATGTATGTAAGTAAACACTTTATTTTACGAAAAATACAATATTTACAGAATATTTTTATTATATGGTACCTGGGTTATACACACGCTTAAAAACAAAAGGTCCTATGTGGTCAATAGTTAAATCTTGTGTGCATATAAGTTTTGTTTTTATATGATAGGTCTAAAGCAGTCCTGACGCCGTTTAAGTATGCGGGGATGGGCTTAGCCAGAAAATTAACTTTAATTATTAAACAAAAAACGTTAACTTCCGGCGTGTGTGAAATACGCTAACCTAAATCTGTGTATGACCCGTGTATTCTAATGGATATTAGATAGATATAATTGAGAGCTGGACCAACTTTTTACACCCTTGCGAGCAACGTCTCCTAAAATGTATAGAATGCTAGTTAACATTCCGCGTTGAAGTAACGCAAATGTTACTAAAAAGTAAGCGGTGCGTTAACCAACAGCTAGACTGATACGTTCAATCGCCTCGTTTTTGCGGAGGCAGTAGGTGACACAGGTGTAATGATTGTTTACATGGCGCTCGAGCACTTTTGAATGGTTCGGTTGGCTACCTCTCGGAGCACCGAGGTGGGGGGAGAGGTGACGACCTGTCGGCCCTCCCCCCCCCTGCCCCGTGGCGGACGGCTCCCGCGCAGCACTCCAAACCAGCCAGTTGCTTGCCGCACAGCCTCCAGTTTGTTTACATCGATTACAATTTCGTGACGTTTCACCATTGTGCAAATTGTAATTACCATATTATTAACTGTTCGTGTTGAGTGGAAAAGTGGGATCGTGACCGGTATTGTTCGGGTTAAAGTTTTGTGTTAGCCGCAAACAATGGACTCGATATAAAATGACCCCAGTTAGTGCAGGCATTGTAGCCATTCTACTTTTGTTACACTTGTATAAAGGTTGCAACGGACCCGGCGACGGCGGCGGCTTACGCGCATTGCATAGGTTTCTCAAACATTTGGCATATATTTACACCATCTGATTACCAATATGGAGAGACGGGTATGTCACAGTCGTCATAGAACGGCAAGAAGTTTGTTCTTTCCAAATACGAAGGCAAACCGAAAAAAAATATTTCGCCACTTCCTAGCTGAGCATCAGATTTTCTGTGTGATGAGAAAGACACAAGCTCCGATTTGTTTTATTCTAATAAATACCTCTCAACTCACGGCTGTCGTGGTCAGTGTTGCATGACTGCACGCAAGTCCAATGCTCCTTCGTCTGACCCTAATGAATATTGCAATATTCCATAAACTTATTGCTTTGTATTGCTTTGATCTTCTTTATCCAGGTTTTCTGTAAAAACCTTTGCAATACTACAATATCTTGTAAATAAGCAATGTGCCTTTACCTTAAGCATTAATTTTAACCTAAACATAGGTACCCAATATAGATGACAGTGTTTCTCTGAATTATATTGCTGAACGGCACAGTTGAAACGGCATTTAACAAGAGCAGAAAGTAAACTATTGGTGTCATTTGAGTAATGTAGCTGATACGGTATTTCACAGTGTGCTTGTCGATGCTTTCCATGCTTTTAATGAGTATCATTGCCACGCCACGGTTGGGACTATCATGGCATTGTTTTACAGCAAGAACTATAATAGCGTTAGTGGCACCGATCTAGATACCCATATCTCTCGGTAGAAAGCTTCGTGGGACCCTCGTTTACATTCGCCTTTTGTGGGAAGTATCGCTCAGCAAAATGTGAAATGCTACTTTTCTCTAAATAATTCCATGCGGCGTTTCTCTAGCACTTTGACTTCTCTGGCAACAGATCAAATTGATTAGGCACAATGCGTTGAATAAAACAAGTTAAGTAACATCGGAGCGCTAATCGTCAATTGTTTCGTTTAAATTGTTACGTTCAATCCGTCCCATCCATTTGTACGTTCGTATTTTAAAATCTCTGAGCTTTGATATTGCCCCATTGTTACTTCGTGTATATTACCTTACAAAGAAGCGCTTGTATGTTAATATAATATGTCATCTTAAGTGCCCCATTCATTATGTACGACGCGAGAGTTGTAATTATGTGGTCTGATTTACATAGAATATTCCTGTGCCTTTCTTTGATCGTTGTTATGAGGCGTACAATCATCAGACAATGCCAAGTGCCAGGCTGCCAAGCCCATGATTATCATAGCTGAGTTTCAAAACGACGACACCGCCGCTCAACCATTAGGCGAGCTCTCGTTTCACGAGCTATGTGTTGTGCGGAAATTACCTAGTCTTATGATGCAAGTTCTTTAAACACGAACCAGCTAAATCAACCAGGATAATAAAAAAGATTGTAAAGTTTTGTTTAAAAATATAGAATTTATCTTTCCGTTAGAGCCGTCGCCAATTGATTTTAGCATAATGCATTATACCAAAACATTTTACGGTGTCACTCCATATTTATAGGTAACGATTTCACTTTCTGTAATTCGATTTCTACCGATTTAAACCGGCCTTATTTGTGTTGTGTAGATATCTATCGAAAAGCCAAATTCTTCGAATAAGAGTACATCACGGTACAATTTTTCGTTAAGTTGAATTTTGAGCCGTCATTCGTTCAGTGGCTGGCGGGACCACATGGTTACACATCGACAGGAAACATACACCCAGGCTTTCTTTGTGCCACTTGTTCACCGACCATGGTGTGACATGTCCACTCTAATTGGTTGCTTTTATTTTAGCTCTCAATCGTTCGTTCGTTTCGTGTTTCTATCCACCGTAATTCTGCCGGTCTGACAGGGGGCCTTTGGCCATTAAGGCATTTTGGCACTTATACAAACGCCTAATAAGCTGGCGTCATAATAAAATAAATAAAATAAAATAAATATCACGGGACACTGTCACACAAATTGACCTAGTCCCAAACTAAGCTCTAAGCTTGTACTATGGGTACTAGACAATGATAAACATACTTAGATAGAGAAATAAATACTTAAATACATAGAAAACATCCAAGACTCAGGAACAAATACTCATGATCATCACACAAATATTTGTCCTTACCGGGATTTGAACCCGGGACCGCCGGCTTTGGAGGCAGGGTCACTCCCAACTAGGCCAACGTGTCGTCAATATAAAGGAGATAATGTCTTACATTTGGCAGGTCGCAATAGGGATAAATAATTCTTATCTTAAAGCAAAAGCTTAGCTTTAGTGGTGCAGGGTCCGTTACGACCATCTCCAATAAAAGTATGGGGATAAGGCAACCGGGGAAATGACTAGCATAGAGGCATTCCATCTTAAGTCCTCAGGGTTAGCAACGCATTTGAGGTCTTAGGATTATAGTCTTGAGAATTCAAATGTGTATGGGTCTCAGATTCCTCTAACCATCAGGTGGTCTGAGTGCTTGTGTGCCTTCTCCTTATCATAAAAAATAACATATCACGCTTAACTAATCAATATGCGCGATGTACCATCGTTCCCTTCCCTTTAGTTATCGAAGTTTTCGATCAATCAACGTCTAAGTTGTGTACTTTAGCCGGTGACGCAAAGCTGCATGCCAGCCATGCATCAGCGCAAAGTAGGTACCCTATTACGTCACATGAATGCAGGCTGGCTGCTGAAATCGATGGTAGAACGTGATAAAGCTGCCGAGAATCCCGCGCACGTTGCAATTAGATCGGAGATAGATAAAGCATGCAGGCATTCTGCTCGTACGGCGACTGCGGTCTAGTGCCGGCGAGGGGGGCGTTGATAACGACGCCGCCGGCGCGATAGCGGCGGGCGAGACGCGAGACCGCGCCGGGCGCTCGCTCGCGGCAGTCTCCGATTTTTCAACACTTTTTGCTCGTCTAACTGCAAGTGCTAGCGGTACACAGTGTCATAGTGTAGGAGTGTGCCGGTAATCCGTGATATTGGAATATGAATCAGTTTGGCGAGTACCGTTGATATACGCGGCCGTTTTCGTGTACACTTAATTCGTAACAAATTGAAAGTTAACTTCTAATACTGCGCGTTAATATAAAAAGGTTTTAACGTGTAATTAAATTGCGCCTGAATGTTATATTATCTAACGTTCCCACTTTTCACTTGCGTTATCGAAAAGGTAAACATCACGACGTGCGAAACGATTCAGTGACGAAACGAGAAGGCAGTGGTGTAAATAGTGCGATGAGTCAGTGAGGGTGCTCCCAGGATGAAGGACTCCGCGCCCCGGTGTGAGGACGTGGCCGACAAACTGGTACGCCTGTTCGGCTGGAGACAGACCTACCCTGTGCAGAAGCTGCAGAGGAATATCTTGCCGAAGCCTAATGAAAGGGTAAGGAGACAATGACTTGATCGATGTGCGTAGATGTTGTATCAGCCAAAATCATATGGATCCACATTGTTCTTAGTAATTAGGTAGGGGAGAGCGGGGCTGAAAGTGCCGGGGGTAAGTTGTTCCGATGATAATAGAAATGTAAGTAAAAAACGGAGCAATCTGTATGATGTTTGACGCGAAACATTATGAAATTATGCCGTTGCAGGAGCCGTTTAAGTTGCTTCCATTATGGTATAATAGTAGTTATGGAAAAAAAAACTAAATCAACGGAACAACGAACCCCACAAAATAATACCTTTTTGTCTTTGATTTTTTGTTAACTGAGTTGATAGTGCACACAAAATAAACACATATTTAGACGAACTACAAAATACTCCTTCAGCGTGTGAGAACTAAGATTTATTTGTTTAAGGATAAGTTTGTATTTCAAAAGGATGGAACAACCAGCCCCATAGTGGGGTTAGTTGTTCCGTTCCGATCGATCTCATAAAAAATGATTTTATTTGAAAACTGTTTAACGATGCACAAAACAATATCACTATTCAGAAACTCCAATAACCATTCTTTAAATGTGTGTGTAAGCCACACAACATTATACACTATTTCATAGCTCAATTTTGTGTTTTATGAAAATCGGCACTTTCAGCCCCGCTCTCCCCTATAGAAAATTCGCGGTAGGGCTTCCACTCACTACCTACATCTTAAATAAACAATATATAGATAGGTATTTTTATTGAATCAATCAATATACCTGAGTTAACTATTGCCAATCAGAATGTTTCGTAGCCTCGGACATTAATGTAATGTATGCAAAATATGCAAACATATTTTTATTTCTATGCGGCAGTATGGTCTTTGGGTTAAGGACGTGCACACAAACCTCGCCAGTTTAGGTTAAAAATACGTCGGAATTGTAAATACATGAGCTGTAAAACAGTCTCCGCGTTACACGACATGAAACCGCAAGAACTTTTTCCGACAAGCAAGATTTATTGACACTTGCATGGAAACGAAAGAAAACATTAACATTGAACGCCTGTGAAGGTAGTCTTCCTCTATGACGCGGCAGTGGTACGTCTGTTCCCTACTTCCCATTGTTGCCGATTCACTTTCACGTCTTGTGATCTGAAAGTGTTGGAAAGCACTACATTAATTCAGCCGCAGCCGCAGGCGCAATTATATTGTCGATGCCATATACACGCGAGCGGTCACTGAACCTATTCAGATTACTTTTTTTACCTGGTCTTGTAGCATGTAAGTTACGTCACGATTTTCCATAATTGGTTCTTAAATAGTATTTACTTCTTATGGTTTTTTATTCAAACATTGCAAATGGCATAATAATTTCGCCTACTGGCCATTTGGATCGGCAAAGTAGGAAAATATTTAGTAAGTACTCTAGAAAACCCTAGGTTACCTTCCTAGTCCGGTCGAAAGATGACTGCCTAGTATTACGAATAAACTCAGTTGTGAACGAAGAAGACGCTGAATAGATAGGTAGTTAGGCGAAATTTATAGTTAATATTGCTGGGTGTTTAAAATAGTTACGTTACTAATACTGTAATAAATACGAGTATATTATATTTTGTAAAAACTCGTTAAACGAGCAGGTTATTAGAGAGGTACATTATAATATACCTATAGCAGGTCATTCACTTGTCGAAATGATCATACTAATTATTATGTAATTAAAACGTTACGAGGCGATCAATAAATTAGTTTAACCTTGTTAGCGCAGTTACATTCCATTCCTAAGCGATATGTTGGCTGAACTATTACTATTGGAGGAATTTGTTAATAGCAGTGAAGTAAAACTACTGATAACACGTTACTTGAGGCACGAACACGGCTATGAACACGAGGAAAACTACTTACAAATTGTACTTGTTTTTTTTCGTACTGATACAGTTTTAACATCTTTAAGGGAAATACAAATCCTAATGTCTACTTTGATATTCGACCATGAAATTGACACAGAATATAGTAGATTAACGGTTTCTAAACGATTTAGTAGAGGAAAAAATCTAGTGGTTTGAGGTAATTTGCACCAGGCCAGGGCGGGGTGACCGCCAATGCGCCATTGTTGGCGTTGGCACAGCCTTCGGTGTTTGGAGCTCTGTGCGCCGTCCGAGCTGCTATTGTGCGACCCACAAGCCGCTTCCGCTGTGACGTATTTATCAAGTTACCGCGCGATTAAATCGCAGGCTGCGCTATAACTGATTTTATTATTGGCTAGCTAATCGCTGTTTCGGAACTGAAGACTTTTAAAAGCTTTTAGTATATACCTATATTAAAATTGACTTCATATTAACTGACTATCTTAAACACTCAAATTAGAGTTTTCAGTATTTTCCTTGACTTTGTTGGCTGATGAATTCGTTGTGAATATTGTTTTAGGGTTACTCGTTCTCGATATCATTCGCATATAAGAATACACGACTGTCGAATTTCGTCAATATCTCGATAATTGAGATCTTTCTCACGGTTATCGACTTATCAACACTTAAGAAACATTAAACGCATACCATTGTTTGAGAGGTAGGTAGCGTTTAAAACGTTCAATTACACTTCTCGATAGGATTTATCTATTTTTATCTCTTATCGCTGATAGGTGGAATTATGTTATTGATCAATCGCTTGTACTTGAATATAATTCATCATCGGAAATGAATGCGCCTAGGTGTTCAGTTATGTTCAATCATGCCAACAGGTTTGGTCATTACCACCATATTTGCTTTGCTCTCTGGGCCCGCATAAGTTTTCGGTCATCCACTTTATTATAAGAACGGCTATTAAGTATTTGCAACCGTTTGTAGGCAGCGTCTATAGGTAGCGACTTACATGTTAATCGATTTCAGTTACCTTGTGACTCAAACAAAATGTCTGCTGTCTTTCCTTAATTATAATTGCGTCTGTGATTGAAAACAAATGTTCCTAATCAGCCATTGCCTTCGACAATGCATTTTGTTTTGACACCTTTTTCTTCTTACTCATTTTGTTTTTCTTATCTTGAAGTACTTATTATGCAGACCAAATCTAGTTAGTCTATGCTAAGGAAGCCTTTTCATGCTGTTGTTGGCAAGGTCAAGTGTTATAAATATGACAGACACTTCACGATTACACGTGTTTCCGTTTAAATCCAGATTTATGAAAAGTGTAAATAAACCCTAAGCATCCGGAAGCGTATCAAATACTCTATTTGCAGAGGCACAGTCAAAAAAATACGGATTCGCGGTAGTGTTCCAATTTTGTAAATTAATTAATTGACTTCCTATTTAACGTCATTGATACCAGCCCCGTTTCTTATTTACGTTTCGCGTGGTTCACAAGCCTTGAATAGGAGAAAAAACCTCAGCAGTAATCGTTTATTTGCAGTGCGATCTTTCTAATGCCGCCTCCAGTTCAGTTATGCCCGACACGCGCGCCGAGCCGGCTGACTTCGCGGCTTAGTTAAGTCATCGATCAACAAGTTTATCTTGAAAAAAAAGTGTGAATTTCGTTTTAGTATAATAACATAAGAAGTTTTTGTGCCTATCCCCGAAAATACATCTCGGATTTGCAGTGAAAACAAAAGTTATTTTTATGACAAGGCAGCTGAAAATTTCGGAACTAAAATAATTTATCGTGTAATTTGTAACCACTTAGGTAGTTTACCTATTTCAAAAAGCCATGACCTATATTTTTTGCCCTGGGTGCTTGTTTCTCTTCTTATGAGTAGTTATGTGCAGTAAAATTAATGACCGAAGTATTTTGAGCGCACATTTACTTACCTTGAGTGTTATTATCACACTAATGCTGGTCAAGCTCTCATGATTTCCAACATTTTGCAACGCGAGAGGCGCACTCTGCTGCATTAGCTCATAGAACAGATATTTGCATCACAATTTTGCGGCAATGGCCTCGAGGCAGTCTGTTGAACAACAGCATTCTACTGAAAATAAATACGAGCATGTGACAGAGATCGATTGCTAATTCCTACAAGTCTCTGTACGAATTGTCCCACACTATGCTAAGAGCTAACAGGTACCGTTGTTTAATGGTACAATTACGTCTGTTTTCCACATTGTGATAAAAATGTACGGCCATCTGGCGGTGAACGAACCATTTTTCATATTAGGTGACATATCTGTTATATTATTGCATAGTTAAAAGCAATCTGTGTACAAAATGCTATTAGAGCCAAGGAGAGTTTAATGTTCTCATTTAACCTGCACTACCAACTGACGCTAAGGTTGCACTTCCATGGATATATAGATCCCAAGAATAGCACAATGCATAATCGGTCCTTATTTTAACTGGATCAATATGGAGACCAGTATTGACGCAGGCCGGGCACTTATCATTCTGTACATATCACTGACCATAGTTGCATTTCCGCTACTTTGCGTTGCCTGTTTTAAGAGTTAGACAAATTGACCTTGAATAAACATTGAAAAGAGGGATTTTAATTTTAAAACATTTCCGGGTAGAAGTATAAAGATAATGATGGAAGTAGATACCTACTTAAGTATAACTAAGTTTCCAAGAAAGCGATTGATCGCGTGCGCCCGCGCAGCTGCGGGTTGCTGCGGAGGAATGGACATGGTCGCGGAATGGCATCTCGTGTTGCGCGCTAGCGTGTCGGCAGTTTGTTCAGCTTTATCGTCTGTGTAGACTAGATAACCTTACAACTTTTTTGCGGAAAACTAGACCAAGTTTTACTACAACAGCAACTTCGTACATATTTGAATGAAATAACATCAACTCGATCACGTTTACCTATTTAGTAAAGGTCCGGATATCCTTATATTATAGCAATATGAATGGCTGTATCACTTACCCGAAGATCCTACGCTGCATTTCTCAGAGCTTTGCAGCAGAGCTCAAGCACTCCTAGCGCCCTGACGGAGTCTGTTTGCGACGATGCTCCATTTCTCAGAACTTTGCAGCTGAACCCAAGCACTCCTAGCGCTGTCGGAGTCGGATTACGACGATCCTATAGGTACGCTCCATTTCTCAGAACTTTTTACAGCCGCATCCTTACCTGAGCACTTCTAGCGTCCTGTCAGATTGTGAGTAACACTTGTAAAATAGTTCCACTTGATTTCATGTTCGTAAACATCAAGATATTTCATAAACTCCTGTATATTTTGACACAATTTGACAACATCGACTATTTTTGTTTTTGTTTTCTTTGTATCGACGTACGAAGTTTTCTTTCAAGAGTTTGATCTAAAAACTTCTTTGGCATATAACAAATCGTCTCAAAAATGTTTCTATACTTAGCTGAAATATTAAGAAATTTGCCATCGTCGTCTTGACAACTATAAAAACGCATACTTTTCGAATTATGATTCATTCTAATCCCTACTTCGACTGTGATAAGTAAGAAAGAGCCTAGAAGTGCCGACCTACACTTTTCTTCTCAATATTTTATTCACTACATATTATGTATATTTCATACTTCTTATAAATATTTGTATTTTTTTTATATTACCTCTTTTATCCTTACTAATAAACTTTTATTTGCTTTTATTTTTATTAAATTATCGCTACACGTCATTATCTATAAATATTAACTTATATCATATGCGGTGTGCACTTATGCAATGAAACAGGTCTTTATTTAAAAGGCAAGGCAGCTATAATCTATAACTCTTCGAAGCGATTGACATAGGGCAGTGGAGCGCGAAGGCCAAGGTCTCATCTGCGCTACCCGGTTACCAATTACACGAGGTTATATTCAGCCTAGGTTAGAGCAAAAAGGTAGTACTTAGGTAATCTATCTGCAATTACGAATAACCATTAGCTACCTGTTTAGTAGGTAGCGGATTCAATGATGTTTGACGTTCGTTTCATAACTTCGGTCGAAGTTAGCGAAAACGACTTGTAAAAACGTGAAGTGTTGATGGTAGACGGTTGGAGGATGTGAGTGCGATGCAGGAGTTGGTAGAGCCGGTGCCTCCGCCGCGGCTGAAGCGGATCGCGCGGCTGGCGGCGGCCAGGGAGCGGGACCGCCGCAGGACCGTCACCTGGGTACACCAGCTATTCATTATTTGATTAATATACAGCGTACAAAATATGAGGGTTACTGGGATTCCAACGGGTGCAGTTTTTAAAGATTTAAGCTCTATTCTGGTTTTTACGCATAATCCAAATCATAATATTAGTTGCAATGCATTGCAATTCAGAACTAGATCAAAGTGATTGATGGGCGGACGTAGTTTTTAAAGATTTAGGTACCTACGCTGCCCTGCGGTAGGACGATGATCAGGGGGGGTGATTATTGACTTCTGTGTGCTCGAAATCAAAGTCGAGTGATAGAAAATATTTTCACATGAAAATGTGTAACGATTATTTTCGCATGAGCCCATTCATTAATTCACACGTGAAATATATTCACGTGTTTCGTTATACGCAGAAAGTCGGTTATTACCGATTTTTTTAATCATGTTTTAAATATAAAACATACGAACTTACTGGAAGTTGTAATTATGGTAATATTATTTATGTGCACTTTTAGTGTTTTAAACACTCTGTTTACCAAAAACTGTTACTATGAAAACTAATAACCACTTTAACTCGACTTTGATTTCGAGCTCTCGAAAGTCAAAAATCGCCCGCCAGTTCTTTTTTTAGATGACGTCAAATCATGATGTTTTACTGAACTTTGTAACAGGATTAATGTGTATTGGAGCAACACAAATTATTAATTTGATAATATTATTTGAGTAAAGTGTTTTCAATCCACGACAGGGCGCACCACACTATTAAATTTTTCGATTTTTTAAGCAATGTTAACGTCAATTTATGTGGATGAGCGCATGAAATCGTTTTGTTTTTAACTCAGCTGCCTTTAATGTCAAGTAAATAGGAGCTAACAATAACATGTCAAAAGTAATATGGCTTTACCTAATGAAATATAGCCCCAGGTGTTTAATGAAGTGGCATACTTAGTGCTTCTATTATTTTGTAGTACTCTTTTATTGTACAATCTGCGCAAAGATAATAAAAGGCTTTTCATTTCAATTTCAAACCGACAATAACTCATGATCTCGTGAAACAATGCGAAATAAAGCGCCTTCCATTGCTCGCTCTTTTCAATTTATTCGCAAAGGAGATAGATGTTTTCAAATCCACCTTGGAGATGGCTCTCGATCTCGCCGACGACAGCCGCACAAAGGCTGCGAAGCGGAGACAAAACGGCTGCACAGTACAATAAGGCCCGCATTCACGTCACTGAATGGGCTGGTTGCGCGTGGGAACTTTATCACGTGTCTGTTTATGTACACACTACTTCAACACTATCACAGAATTTTGCTAATCCGACTGACTATGCGAATGCTTGACGAATTGTTAACGGTTGCGTCGCTAATGTGGCTCGCTATGTAACTAATGTAGGTAAGCTTGTACTTCTCGTATTAACACACACATCAATAGTCTGGCCTCATATTCAAATTAGTTTAATATTAAAAACATTTAACAATCCTATGATCGGGTTTGTTCCTGCAAGCCTCCCTCAGACCTGTTACGATGCGTCGAATGTAATTTTGACCTAAACCACGCACTAATCTGTAAAAAAGTGGTCTGATCAAACAAGGTCACGACCAACACAGAGATGACTGCAAAAACTGGGTTGAATTAGCCTGGGGACCTGGGACAGAACCCATAATGCGTGACGCAAACACAACCCAACCAGCTCTTATAGGTGACCTGTTACTAAACAGCTTGTGGGAACCAGCGAGGAAAGCGATCTTTGATGTTGGCATAGTAAATATCGACGCTTCCTCATACAACAACCTCACCTGGCAAAAAACAGCACAGAAACATAGCCGAGTGAAACATTTAAAATATTATTGAGCTGCTGAGGACTTAAGAGCTTCCTTTACTCCTCTAATCTCTTACGATGGAGCCCATGGGATTCAATATAACAGCTTTTTTTTAAAACCGCCTCGAAATTAAATGAAAGTTGGCAAAAACATTATTCACAAACAATGTATTTTGTCTTAAAGGTGCAAATTTCAGTCATAAGAGCTGTTTCCATCAGGGTAAAGGGAACAAGAAGACACATCAGAGCATTCGAATGTGAAGATGGAGCCGGTATGATCATTAATGATCATTCTAATCATACACTGATTTGTCTTCGATTATGTATACAGGTTCAATTCAATTCAATTTATCAATTACATTCTATTTTGTTTAGTAGATTAAGATTTAGTTTTTAGAACGAATAAGTAAGGTACGGTCTGATTCGATTCCAAAAACGAAATACCTACGAATAATCCACAGGATGGCATCCAAAATTTATGGCGTGCTTTCAATATTCTCAATCTATTTTCTCTTCCTTCCAGGGCCCAGAGACATGGGTGGGCGTGCGCGCGCTGCGCGGCTGCTCGGGCGGCATCCTGGATCCCGACGACCGCGTGCGCGACGTGGCCGACGACCGCGAGACGCTCGCCGCGGAGTTCGGGCCGGCGCCGGCGCCGCACCGCGCTGCGCAAGCCGACGGCGCCAGCGGCTCTAGCGCCGGCACCGCCTCCCCCGACATGTTTAGGGTGAGTCTATATTTTCTATGGCAAGGAGAAGGCCAACGAGCATACAGGCCACCTTAAGGTTCACAATGATGTGTATAGCGGAGTCTATTGTATTCTATGGTACTTATAAAGGCAAACGAGCACATAGGCCACCTGTTAGTTAGTGGGATCTGAGATTTGTAGACTTTTGGATTATTCTAGACAGCAAACTTAAGACGGCAATCCTAAACCCCCAAAAACTGAGAATTAGACAGAATGCCTCTACGAGTATGCTAGTAATTTCACTGGTTGTCTTGTCTCCACACCGGAACAACCGGCAACATACAGTGCTGATATGCAGTCTTATTTGGATTCTGTGTGCCAAAAACAGACAGTTTTACAAGCTAAAATATCATGGTCGTACACTGTTGCTGTTGCACACTGCTGCTTTTTTGTTCGATATTAATGCAGACACCGTGGTTGTATAGATAATGGTACGAAACCCTTCGTACGCGAGTCCGACTCGCACTTGGCCGATTTTTTTTATTTGACTGACACATTAAAAACCCGTTTATTTCATTTCAATAGACCTCATATGAGGCGAGATATGTCACTTTGTTCCTTTTTTTTTTCTTGTGTTATTTTCCTTTCACTTTGTTCCGATAGGGTTGATAGCACCAATGTTTTTTTTGTCGGGGAAATTACATCGTGTTTCATGCCTATTCGTTTGTACACCACATCCAGGGACACAATGTATAATCTACGACCATGGTGACCAGTTTACACGAGTTGACAACACCGTGGTGTGTACGGCGGCTTTAGTAAGAACGGGACTCTTTACTCTTTCCTTTTTTGAGTTATGGAACATTCTTATTGAAATTTTCGAGACAGGTATAGTTCTGAAACTTTAGTTTTAAAGCTCCTTTTATGCCTTTAGTTCTCATTCTATGCCTGTGACCCCATTACGTTGAAACCCCCATTTTAAAAAAACTACCCTGTGACAATCACGACGTCAGCGGCCTTATTATGAATTTCGAAATTCGAACTTCAGATCGCCCCATCACTTTCTTGCGAATTAGTTACGGGTAGCAATATCGAAGTTCTAATCTTGTAAAGTGTCATTCTATGGAACTTGCTAACTATGTAAACAAGCCGCCATACTAAAATTGTCATTAGATGTCAATTTCAATATATTGTTTGTTTACATAGTTAAACTTATTGACACTTTGGTTGTGGCAACTGGCACCGAAAAAAAAAGGTTATTCGGTGTTAAAATAAAATTTATGTGAACAACAGCAAAACATTTGAAAACAAAAGTACCTCATACAAACTCAGAAACTTATCTAAAATGAACACCGTAATGGCTGCCACTCAAGCTTCCTAGCTCTGGCGCTAGTTTTCAGGGCTAATTTTCAATGCTCTTCTGTTCAGCTTCCACGAGCGGACGAAGAACCATTCATTCATACATACACACATTCATACAGAAAAACATTGCTCTCCACTTTCTTCCTTCATAAAAATAAGGCCTTTTATAGCTTGGTTAAAAGAGTTTTACATGGTGTTAGGTGGAAATACAATATTTATTTATTATAGGGAGGTGCTTGACGAGTTTGAAATTGTTGCTAGGGAGGTGGAGCTTAAATATTCTCAAGTGGTAACCAACACGTTCGGAAGCAGTGCGTGGGTAAAAAAATGATAAATGGATCATGTTGCCAAATTCACTCCAAAAACCGCTCTCATTTTTTAAAACTTTTCAATAGCTACAGTAAAAAGAAGTATCCAATTTTTACATTCGATAATACTCTAGTTACCCAAACTTAAACAAAATCACACGAATGTCGCCTTATTGAATCAACTCAGCAAAATCAGCAAACAATACAAATTCCCTAGCGCGCGTGTGCGTGCGGCACTTGATTGCATTAATTATACTTAAGTATATATGTAACTTTAGATACTATCTACCTATATGCCTTCACAAGATTGTTACGTTTCCCTATTAATTACGAGTTAAGTTTTTTTTATTACTTGCATCACATCAGACATGAATTTTGCAAGTGAATACCCGCTCATAAAAACACAGTGCGTATGTTGCGCGTGTGGCTGTATGTCTAAAAACCATGGCTTATTACTGGGGAGTTTTCAAAAAACGCGGGAAGAGCCTCAAGAGCCAACACGCGCGAACACCTGAAAAGTATTCCTGTTGGAACTTGCTTTTTTCTTTCTACGATAGTTAGTTCAGTTAGTTTAGAATTCATATCGTGTCATGTCTGACAAGAGAAAAGAGTTTAGGCTGTCGCTTTGTTGTAAAATCGACATGGGTTTGTGTTATTCTGATTGTATTGGTGGGCGCAGACCTAAAAAGGTAAGTTTTATTAGTGTGTAGCTATTACGAATTCTACGCACATGCAAACTTAGATAATAGGGAGATCGAATCATTTACTTTGTTTAAGCGCCAATAGGTATTATATCTATTTAGATTTCCGTTTACTGTAACTAGTTAAATAGTGGTTTTTCATCTGTTATTTGGTATGATTCATACCGTACGAATGATACCTACATTAGTTGTAGTGCGTAAATCTACAGATAACAGAAAGTAGGGTAACAGGATTACGGTCTGCGTAGCCAGCCGTTCGGCACTAAGCTCATAGGCAACGTCCCGCATGCAGTGCAACTCATGAATAATGAAATACCTATTAAGTAGGTACCTAGGCATTAGATTCAATATTTTGCTAAACTTGTAAAAATCCCTACCTATTGGCATGTAGAATCTACATAAAATCGCCCTCGAGCTCTTCCGATTATTTTTCCTCGAAGTAACTGTTAAGTAGGTTACCTATTTAATAGTTTACCGGTATAGCGAGTAAGCCTTAAGGTGGGTACTAATTAGAGCAGCCTCGGGTTGAGGCACCCACGGCTCACCTATTTTGCTCAAATTTGTACGCGCTCACACGCTGTGCGCGCAGTGAGCCGTCGAGAGTAGGTCTTGTGACCGTGCTCAAAGGCGCCTCGGTGTGCGTGCCTCGCGTAATTTGGACGTGTATCCGAGCGTGCCGCGGGCAGAACGACCAGTTCTAACTTGTCTGTGGCGAGGCGCGTACAAATTTGATATAGGGTGATGGCACCAGTGTTGGACACTTTAAGCTGACAGGCACCAATAATGGACACTTTACTCTTAATTCAATAACCTTTATCTTCTGTAAAATAAGAGTCAAGTGTCCGTCATTGGACCTTGTTCATTACTGGTTCGATCACCCTAGTAGTTGCCGTTCCACCACCTAAGCGATTTCTTGTTTTTTGTTGATAATTCGGTGAATTATGATAAAAACAGCCGCGGCTGTCATATCGTGTCCGACGCCACTTTGAACATCGCACAATGTCGGATCACCGCGAGCACGCTGCCTCACCCGCGCATGTTTATGTGTAGCAATTTGACTTGCGAGCAGCTCGCCGCGCGGGTCGAGCATGCCTGTGGTCGAGCCGCTTAATTCATCCATATTACATTTTAAATGCACGACCCATTGCAACTTCTGCACGTTTTACGTATAACAGAATCAAACCGATTCATTTCCGTTTTGTAAATGTCAGCGATTATGACATACCTTATATAATTTATCGCTTGTTTACACATTTAATAAACATAAGAATGAAATTAAACTTTTTTTGTCTAATATAACGAAGGTTATACTCTTGTATATCGTGTTTAGGTGAATGCACCATTCTTGGTTCGTTGGATTTACTCCAATGCCTAGATTTAGGACGAGAATCCCTTCGATGCTGCAAAACTTTACATGCAGTCCCAAGTCTGCCAAACCGCCTATATAACTATCCAAAATCTAAGTATTTCTTTCTTAACAGTTGGACAGGGTTTATCTGTACTATGTGCTCATTTGCCTTCTGTATGCCATAAAAACAATCTGGCTTGTTCAGGTGATTTCAAGGCTATTATGTTGTTTCCAGGGGGGTGGCGGAGTGGGCGGCAGCATGCGCGTGCCGCACCCCGAGTCGTGCGTGGAGGTGGGTGCGGCGGACCTGGACGGTGCCGCGGGCCTGCAGGTGCGCCGCGGCAGCGAGCCCACGCTGCACCAGGACTCCCTGCCTCCTCAGCGGACGGTAAGCTGAACACGTTAAACCCGCAAACGCAAAGACGAAACCTCTTAAGCTGGGTACGAATCTGAGCAGCTCAGCCTGAGGCATGCTCGCCCCGCGCTTCGAACTGCACGCGAGCCAAACTGTTGCACATAAACATGCGCGGGCGGCTTAGCCACTTTGTTAAATTTGTACGCGCCTCGCCCACAGACAAGTTAGATCTTGTCATTCCACATGCGGCACGCTCGAATACACATCCAATTTAAGCGAGGGACCCACACTGAGGCGCCTTTGAGCACGGTCAAAATACCGACTCTCGGCGGTTCGCCGCGCACCACTCGTGCGCTGCTCGTGCACGAATTTGGGCGAATAGGTGAGCCGTGCGTGCCTCAACCCCATGCTGCTCTAATTAGTACCCACCTTTATACTAACAAGAACAAGGTGGAGGTGTTTTTTAGTATCCCAACGCTGTAACATTAGTTAACATTACAGGGGGGTTACCATCACATGCCTAAGCAATTAATTTTAAAATGAGTGTAAGAGACAGCTTAGCAGTTACACGGCTGTCTCTTTTTCGCACCAAAAACTGAATTGCTTAGCCATGTCATGGTAGCCCCCAGTATTCTCAAACCTGCAATACTGCAAAAACTTGCTATGTGATTCGCCTTTAATGATTTGAGTGCTACGTCAATTTGGTGTAGTACTGCGTGGCGGGGCGCGCTGTCGTGGATTGAAAATATATTAGGTTGTTGAGGGTGGTGGTGTACAGAAGCATACACGTGAAACTGTATCTCGTCGCATTGTGCCAAAAAAAGGTTGAGATATTACATGACTATTGACTAAGGTTTCACGTTGTTGCCACGTGTCAGATGATGACAGTAATTTAGGGCACTGTGAAATTAGTAAATAAAGTCAAAACGGATGTATTCTGCTTGTGCAGGCTACCGAGCAGACGAAGCGCTGGTCGGCGGCGGTGGTGTGCCGCGACGACGGCGCGCGCGCGCAGAAAGGCCACGCGCCGGACGGCCGCGCGCCCGACCCGGCCGAGCGGCTGCACCCGACGCACTTCCAGCGGCAGACCAACAGGCTCTCCATGCAGTTCTCTGGACCTGGGTAAGGGTGGCTATATCTCTGGATGCTGACATGTATAGGTAGTCATACTTTTAGTTCAGCACATCAGATGAGTATCGTACTTATACTATTCTGCCCTTTCTTAAGGGTCTCTTTCTCTCTCTAGGGTCAGTCCCTCATTTCTAAGGATCGTGGTCCGCATCATGGTTGCATCTAGAGCAGATGATCTGCCTCCGTCGGTTTCTCAAGGATAGTTGTTACGAATAAAAAATAAAGCCAACCCCGGTGACTTCATATCAGGTCGTGACAAATTTACATTTGTAATAATTTCGCAAACTGTTCCACGACTGTCCCGGGGCCTGTTTTCTGAATTTCTGATATGTAGACATTAGCAAAACGGCCAGTTCTTGTACTTGTACTGTAAGTAATTGCTAATATAAGTTGATATTCATTCAGAAGCGGCATATGGCTAGACGCAGCCGACAAGGTCCAGAGTTACGGCAGCAAGAGCCTCCCGCGGGACGCTCGGAGGGAGCCCCTGGGGCAGGACACCCCGGCCGACGACCACCAGACCCACCGCGTCGAGGACATGCTGCGGTGGGTCTCGGGCGTCAACAACGTCGCCAGCGTGCATCCCGTGCAAGAACGCCCACTTGATCTCTTACCTGAAGGTATGCTTACTTATACATTGCATAAGCTATCCCGTGAATGGGTCATACACACTCTTAAAAACAAAAGTTGTCTCTCCTGTGGTCAATAGTTAAAAGCTTGTGTGCATATATATAAGTTATGTTTTTATATGATAGGTCTAAAGCAGTCCTGACGGCGTTTTTGCGGGAATGGGCTTAGCCAGAAAATTAGGCCTTAAAAACGTTAACTTTCGGTGTGTCCACAGGAAAGACGGTAACCTAAATCTGTGTATGACCCGAATATCTATAAATTTCAGTTTTTCTTACACGGAAAACGTGGTAAGTTTATAAGGTTATAAAAAGTGAATACACTTAAAGATGGTTTCCCATGAGGTACACGTGCTCCAAAAGGGGAGATTGCGTTCTGGTTGGTTTTGGGCAGCTTTTTAATTTACTTTAACCAAGACCAAAGCCATTTCCTCAACAAGATGTGTTTGCCTAAAAAATCCGCTTAGTAAGCTTCCACATCTAGATTATGAGTAGAGACAGTTTGCGGACGTCAATTTATTTTTCTTTTGAGGTAAAATTTAATTAGATTAAAGTATACATAGTTCATATCCTCCTTGCGCCCAGAGGCCTTTTAAAAGGCCTTTTGATAATCTAATTTTAAACATTAATTAGTAAGTACCTATGTACTGATTTCGATTAACAACATTTTTGCCATGGGCGGCAGGAGGATATATAATAAGAGTAATTAATTATACAAACCAGGTATAGTGTATTTCTACTTCATAATTGTTTAGTCTGTATATTTTTATTAAAATGGTTAAGCTAAGTGTAAAGATTTATGAAAGTGCCATAATCTTAACCCTTTAAATGTATTATTATCACATTTACAGTGGGTAGCACTGAGCGCGCAATATCGGGCCAGGAGGTGCCCGTGAGCCCCAGCAGCAAGCCCAGCGGCGGGGCCACGCAGACCATCGCCGTGACGCTGGTGAAGGGCGAGAAGGGGCTGGGCTTCACCATCACCACCCGCGACAACCCCACCGGCGGACACTGCCCCATCTACATTAAGAATATACTACCTAAGGTACTGTTTAATCAACTTAATAATTCAGCGTATAAATTCATAAGGACATATATTATATCCAGACGCAATTAACAAATATACAAATCATGTGAGAAAGAAATTTTATTCGTAACTTTTATTATAGACGCGTGGTTATTTTTTTAAAATTGGTCTTAGGAGCAATGTATCGCGTGCAACTTCCTATTACAAAACGAATTTAGAAAGTGTAAGAGCGACCATCAGTCGTCAATGTATTGACTGTATTCATGTGCAAGGACAACATAAAGAAAATAACTACCTATACACGAGTGAACAGCCACGATTAATAAGTAATTTAATTTAAAACAGAATATAATATTAATGATCTTTATGTTTTACTTAAGTTGGCGAAGTAAACAAATGGCGAACCGTAATTCATGACATGTCATGACGTGTACGTCGATGTTCTAATTAAATTGGCGCAATGTAAAACTAATGTTACTGTTACACAAGTTTTTACGTTAGTATAATTAGTGTTGTTAAAATATTATGTCCATGTATAAATACAGAGCGGTAAGACCATTCGCGAAGAAGCTACATAAATGGACATACTTAAGCCTTATACGAATATAATAAAATTAATTTAGTCTTATTGCTCGTGATTATTGATGGTACGAGTATGGTCGCTACTGCTTTTTTGTGAAAAAAACCGTAATTTGTGTTATTTCTCTTGTTACCTAAAAATAAAAACCTTGATCAAATATGGCTCCCGGTTATTTCACGAATGTTCGGAATTAGAAGTGAAGTAATAATTGGATAATTGGTATTGGTAAATCGAAACTAATAAATTACAGGCGAGTTGCAATGCAATATACACTTGTTACCGCTACTGTAATGCGTGTGTGGCCTACTAATCAAGTGAATAAGCAAGAGCGGGTAATTAATGATGTATTCAGTGATTGGCGTTCGTCGTTTGAGGAGCACAATCAATTCATTAGCGTAATTTGATTGAGTTTCCGATCGATCAGAACTAGTCGTTGTTGTAGGGATTGAAATTCCTCTAAAATAAAACCAACTTATTTCCTTGCAAATAAGATTCGTTTTATGTGTATCTTTACATAGTATGAAACAAAGCAGCGAATAATGATGTGGATTTCACCGTCAGTGAGATAGGTACGTTTCACGGAATGTTGTCAGTATAATAACTAGGGTTAGAACTTTTGGTGGCATACCGTGGTTCCAGAATACATGGACTCGCTATTTCTTAATTATTATATACATACATACCACTTTGATTTTGACCTTCAGATTATAATATTTCAAAATAAACTACTGAATACATATTTGGTTCGATTTAATCATAGCTACTAATATTTGTTTGTTTGTCACGCTTTTACATCGGGATATCTATCCTCCATACCAAATTCTTATAAATCGGTTCAGCGGATTTATGAAATAAATCATCGTAAAATATTACTTCTGAAGGCCAAAATCAAAGTGGTATGTATAATTATAATAATTAGGAAATAGCAACTCCATGGATTTTTGAGCCACGGTATGCCACCAAAAGTCCTAATTAACAATAACATCGTAGGTATTTATAGTGTACGTGTGTAACAGAAAACTAGTATAAACTGAAGCGAAGCGAAGGGCGGGTCGCTAATAAAGGTGTTAAAAGTTATAGCTCGCCTTATAAAGTTAAGTGACAAGATGGCGTCCCGACCCTCACCTGAATTACTGTACTTATTGTCAAACCTAAATTAATGATTAACCAATAAGACTTATTTTAATTTACTGATTGGCAACTAACTTAATCTAATTGATTATTCAAATTTTTATTTTTTATTTATTTTTGTAAATTAACTTCTCATCCTCACTCAATATTGAATAATGTTTATTTATTTTCCTAATATTTTATACTGATTCTAAAATTTCACTTTATATACATTATGATCAATTAATAGCAAACTATAAAGCCCTTTTTATAGAGTACTTATTTTGAATGTATTGATTTAGTTTTGCTTAATATGTATTTTTATTAATTATTATTCGCTCTTTCCGTCTGTAGATTTATTTTGTGAAGTAACGAATTGGCTTTTGATGAAGTTAATTCCGTTACAAAGTATTCTGTCTCATTACACAAATAATCTGTATTTGTAAGATTCAAACGTAACTTCGTACGTAGGGTCGCTAACAATTAGGCCAACGTGTCGTCAAATATATTAGTGCAATTGTTTGTTGTGTCGTTCAGGGCGCGGCAGTGTGCGACGGGCGGCTGCGCGCGGGCGACCGGCTGGTGGCGGTGACGGGCGCGGCCGTGGCGGGGCTCACGCAGCAGCAGGTCGTGGCGCTGCTGCGCAACACGCCCGCCGACTCCGCCGTCGACATCGTCGTCGAGCGCGCCGCCGCCAGGACGCAGGTACCGCCACCACACACTCGCAACTGTTACTGCAACTGATACAGGAACGACCTTCTTGTTGAGAACACGCATACACTTCAGTGTTACATGCAGCATGATTCAGCATGCTTGTGACTCGCTTTAATAATAATAATTATTATTTTATTTCAGAATTAATTCTATATATATGTTAGTAACAATGAGACTTAAAACTAAGTTAGGTGATGTTACATATAAAAAAAAAACTAATCAGACGCCCTGTGCAACTTATCCCAATGACGTAGGAAGGGTCCGGCTAGGCGCGCCGCCACAATCTATAGGTGGCTGTTCGGTTTTAAGCCGCTTTTAGAGCACTTTTTGTGCAATATTTAATTTAAACACAATTGTAACCCATATGTATTAAGAGTATCGAAGCCCTATTGTCTTTTGTTGTATTTTAATATTTGATATGTAACATGCAATAAACCATTAGAACTAGAATTTGAAACCAGTGAAGTACGTAATGCATCAGAACGCTGTACGTTGATCATTTACCTGGTAACCCATGTTGATTCCCCACTGCAACTATACCGCCAAGTAAGAGAACGGTCTTCCTGAGACGAGGTCCTGTCGGACAAGTTTCTGCCCCGTTCTTTCGATCTTCTATTTTTATACCTCTAAGTACAAAGACTAAATTAACAGTCCTTGCAGTGTTTCTCTTTATCACAACACTATGTTAGTTACTCTAAGCATATATGTATAAATAATGATCACCTTGTTAAACCTTGTTGTACCCTGCTCTTACTCGTGCAAGTCTAAAATAAAGTATTGTAGTATCTTCTAAAGTAACTTGACTTTCTCTATTCACAGAGGGTAGAGCCCCAACAGAGTCCAACAAAATACTCCGAAAAGGCGATAGGCACGCCCAACGGCCACTCAAAGCCCGTAGACGTAGAAAATGGTCGAGTGTCAAGTATTGTACAGGCACTCAACCAGAGCGCAGGGAGTTCCATGCGTGGAAGGATACCCAAGAGCGGTTCCAAGGACGACTTGAAGGACCAGGACAGCGCCCTACAGGAGGCTTTGAATACCAGCTCTAGCTCTGTAAGTATTAACTTATTGCAGACACCATTATTTTTATCAAGATTTTTGGATTATTTTAACCTTTTCGTACTTACATAGTCACGCCAATTATTTTTAGCTTTATGTTCTTTGAGCATAAAGATCATTTTATTTTATTTAAATTTAAAAATGGCATTTAAGAGGAAAGGCAATTGAACTTTATTATCTTCTGGTAGATTCAAATTCTCTCAAAAATCTCCCTGTTTGTGGTATGGTGCGCCTCTCGCAGTTAAAGGTGTTCAGTGTTTACATTTATCATATTGTTATTAAAGCCGCAACCGCATTGAAAACGGAGGCGGCGTACGTTTCTATACCGAAAAGCGTAAAATGTTAAGTAAAAATGGTAGGAATTTATTATAAAGTTTAAATAATAAGTCATACTTGGAGCTTCTTGGCCTTTCCTTGGTATATGATATAATAGTGAAAATCCTGGAATAACTGTTCTTCATAGTGTCTTACTTGTACTCAAGCATCTTTCCTAAATATTTATTTATTTAATCTTTATTGCACAAAAAACTAAGATTCAGTTAACCGAATAATCATACAGAAACTAACTAAAGTGGTAAATATCAAGTAAATACTAAACAAATCTTAATATTTTTTGCATTGTTTAGATCTTAAGTTTGAGGAACCGGCTGATCTTGCGGCTAGACGTGCCGGTGCACGACTCGGAGAAGGCGGGGCTGGGCATCAGCGTGAAGGGCAAGGTCACGGTGGGCTCCGACCCGCAGGACCTGGGCATCTTCATCAAGTCCGTGCTCAATGGGGGAGCTGCTTCTAGGGATGGCAGGTCGGTTCAATATTTAAACTAAATAAATAAGTATAATTCATTATTATTGGTTGGTGATTGAAACTATTTGTAATCATATACATTGATCTCCTTAGATGCAGAGTTCTTTCCATTGCAGTAGCTTTAGACATGTTGTTATTCTAATTTTAACTGCTGAGTTTCACTCCTGTTAAGGTGTATTTCGCCAATTGTATTTCGTCGAGTTATTTATAGACACTCCCATTAGAGATCATTATTAGGGACTTAAGTTCATGGATATCACACGTGAGGACAGTTGTTCGGTAAAAGAGTATTTACTCTGGTGGACTAAACCGAAGCACATGGGGTTTATATCGATATATATCTTATCGAAAATCTATACTAATATTATAAAGAGGAAAGATTTGTACCTATTTTTGTATGTTTGTATGTTTGTAATGAATAGGCTCAAAAAGTACTGGGCCGATTTAAAAAATTCTTTCACCAATAGAATGCTACATTCTTCCAATTCGACATAGGCTACATTTCATTTTGAAAAAAATTAGGGATCCTTGGTAAAATTTGAACAATGTAACCGAAGGTGTAGAAAAATGAGCGGGCGAAGCCGCTGGCGGGTCGCTAGTATATCATAAAGAGCAAATGACATACATTTTTAGGATAGCACTCCACGTTTGGTCGTCAGTGTGTACCTATTGTAGATTGCAGATCAAGCTTTTTACTTCTGTTTCCATACATTCTCAGACATAAGTAACATAAAACAAGCCAATACACAGTATTCGGCAACAGTATGATTTTGATATTTCAGTGATATATTTTTGAAAGTATTTATTAAGTTACAACAACAAGCTAAATGAACATGTTTGGAACAGGTTACATACAAACGACCAGCTCCTGAGTGTGAACGGCGTGTCGCTGGTGGGGCAGTCCAACGCTGAGGCGATGGAGACGCTCCGGCGCGCGCTGCTGCACTCCCGGCCGAGCGTCCACGGCAGCATATCCCTCACCATCGCTAGAAGAACAGGTATACTTTAATAAACTATTCGCTAAAAACCCCAGTGATTAAAAACAGGCAAGAGCACGTCAGATCTTGCTCAGTTAAGGTACCGCTACAAACACTAAAATCCAACTCGAAAAAGCGCACCAGCAAAAGAGCGTATCTTCACGGCGCCTACGTCCTTTTGTTATGAGCGTCCTTTGTGCTTTTTTTCATATGGACATACGGTTTCAAAGGTTAGTGGAGGGGGGGGGGGGGGAGCACCATTTATGCAACTTTCGGAGTGATTATTTCTGAAAACATTAACTTAATCAAAAATCTGCTCGGAAACCACGTGTTAGAAATACTGTCTAGATGTGTGTGCCAAACGCCGAAGTTTTCTGAAAAAGATAATACGGACATCGGACGGGTTCCGTTTTTGCTATTTTGGCTCCGTAACGCTAGCTTGTCTACGTATTGTACTTATACCCAAGAATAATAAAAACATTGTTTTTCTGAATATATACCGGGTGTTGCCTGTAACAGGAGCAATAAATTGAGGGATTGTTTCCACACCACAAAAGTAACAACATTTATTGTACAACTTTTGAAAATAACTTATTGTTAACTAAATATTAATGAATCCAGATTTTCTAAGCAAGCAATGTATTGCGAAAACTACGAAGTTGCTAGGCTGACAGTAGATGTCAACTAGACTATTGGATGGAGTACATTGAAAATACTATTTAGTTTGTTCGAAAATATCCCAAATAATAAATTACATATTTTTTTAAAGCTGTAGACCAAATGTTGTTACGTTTATAGAGTAGAAGCGATCCCTCAATTTATTGCTCCTATTACAGGCAACACCCGGTATGTACGGTTGGCCTTATAAGAAGCTGCACACTTTAGTGCTTCGCTACTTTAACGTCATGTTTGAACTGCTGCACTTATCTGTCGTTATATGTATATTAATATTATAACAGGCGTTAAAACGACAAGGTACAAAAGTGTGCAGCTACTTATGCGGTCGACTGCACAGTGTGACACGTTTTTATTGCTGTCTAGTACCTATACCTAGTGGTGATATTCACTACTTACCTTCTCGTTATCTTTTCAGACAGTATTGACAACCTAGCAAGGTGGAAAGACGACACGCCTCCCAACGGAAACGATACAACCACCTCCAACGATAACAACAACAGCTCACAAAATTTCAACACCGTCATCTACAACACAACGGACAAAGAAAACAAGCCCACCGACTACAACCAGAACCAAAAGCACGAAGTCAAACATAAAGAGAGAAGCATAGACAACCACGAAGGCAGAGGAAGCAAGAAACACGCGTCAATAATCACAATAAATAATAATACCAGTTGGGTGTCTAACCAGTCGGATGATAGTAAAGGGTATCTAGAGAGAGACAAAGATACGGTTCCTCATGATCCAAAGAGAGATAGTTTCGAGTGGAGTAGGCTGGACGGCTGGAACCCTGTGATAGATCGCCTGACCGGGCTAAGGAACGAGAGTTACTACATGGCCACCCAGATAGACGCGCCCGCGACGAACGGACACCACTATAGACCTAATTTAGGACACGTGCATATGTCCCGGTCGCCGCCCGCGCACCATAATGTTATTATTGAAGAGGATTATAGCACGACGAGGTAAGTTATATCTTATTTTTAACCGACTGACTTCAAAAAATGAGGTTCTCAATTCTTCGGGACTTTTTTTAAATGTATATTCTCCGATTAGGTAAACAACGATCAGACCAATGGTCAGATTTAAAAAAAAAAATCGTTCGATTGGGTATTCTACTTTCTAGTTGGTCCCATTTTCAGTACGTCAAGATCTGATGATGCAATCTTGGAGAAATCGAGGTAACTCCTCAAATATTATAGAAATAAATATACGTGGACGACATAATTGATCACTAAAAGGTATGAAATGAAATAAATGATTTAAAAAACTAAAAACCGACTTTTAATGTCGAGAAATAAACTTGTTTTAAAATGATAGGTCCCACTATATTTAAAAAAAAAGAAGCTGAATTCATTTTAATTTTTTTCTTGCTTTTCGAAGACGGTTTTCAGTTTTTAAAACATTTATTTTATACATACTACAGATAGCACAGCATCTTCCCATTTGTCTCAGATATAGTTCCCAAAAATGTCAAACCAACTAAATATGTAGCCTTTACGGTCAAAGAGCAATTACGATATTTGTTCAGAATTGGTGGTTTGTGCTAGAAAAGACCGAGGTCCCGTTATGGAGTGTGATTAAAGTTTCGGTCACGGCAGGGGCAGCACGAGCGGCAACGGCGGCGAGTCGGGCAGCGAGAGCGGCGGCGGGTTCAGCCGCGACGCCGTGGGCCGCCGCTCCATGTCCGAGAAGCGCCACGCCGCCATGGACGCCAAGGCCACCGGCACCTACAAGAAGATCAAGGAGATCAAGGCGCACAGTGAGTAACGCCACTACAGACATCACTCACACTACCGGGCGGATTTTAGGGTGTAAAGCCGGTAGAGGGCCTGGACGGGTGCATCACTTCCAGACCTAAGCTAACCCCACATAAAGGTAACGACACTTGAACTTTGTACAGAGGTCATAGGGCCCCTAATTTAAGTCCTAGCTCCGCTCCTATACATAATAGAATAACTTTGTTTCAGGCAACAAGGCCCATATTTACAAATACCTTACAGACTAACATACATGACAACATACAGGGTGGTACTCGATAAACTGTACATATTTAAAGGGGTGAAATTTTAGGTTAATTTATCGGTAAAACAATTTTTTTTTTTTTTTAGCCAATGGTTTTTTTACGGATTTTTAAACTTTTTAATAAATTTTGGGTAGTACACTTACTTGTGATGGTGTAACTTTTGATCTAATAGCCCAAGAAGGATAAAATAAAATGCATGGTATTGACATTAGTTAGGTTTATAATAATTAATAACAATATTAGACCAATTAAAAAAAAAAAACTGAGTAACTGCTTTTTTTGTGGAAAATTACTGCAAAAATGTCATTTTGTTTTCATAAAAACACGATTTTCTCAAAATTTTGCAGATATTTTACCACTTTTTTGTTGCTTATTATTATTCATCGTTTAATTTTAGATCTAAAAACGTTTTCAAATTATTTCAACTAACAAAAAAAGCTAATCTAAAACTTACGAAAACAAAAGCATACATTAAAATTAAAAGTCACATTTGTGTTAAGCAACTAAATTATTTATTTAAATTAATAAAATTATTAATTATATCGAGCTTCGTCCATCCATACAATTCTTCTAGTGAATTCCGGATCTCTTCTGAGATTGTCAAGTATCCATGTCGACATGACACACCTAGGCCGGGCATCACCTACATTTAGATTTTGTACCCGTTGGTAATGAAATGGGTGCAGGCCTTCTTTTTTCAAAATTCTCCACACTGAAGATTTTGAGATTCCATGTCTTAATGCTAAGCGTCTAAGACTTGTGGTCGGGTTCGCGTATAAGTCTCTAAGAACCGCTTCTTCTATGGCAACATCGATTATGGTTCTTTGCTCTCGGCGAACGCGGGCATTGTTGCCGAGACCAATTGGCGATGAATTTCTTGAAAGTGGCGAGCGGCAGGCCTTGGGACACTTTCGGGATACTGTTCCAAATAAGCGATACACGCTGCTCTTGCAGACCTATGGGATAATCCATAAAAATAGTGCATATTGGCTATTTGTAAAGGCGAAAAATCTCGTAAACGCGGCATGATGACTCAAACCGAAAAAAAAACAGGTACTTAAATTGAAAACGACAGAGTAATTAAATAGTGGCAAGGGTGTAGGTATGCGTATATTCTTTTAATACGTTTAATCAATTATTTACTTAGTTTTACTATCATAAAAAAAAACACTTATAAACTGCAACCAGATTTGGGCGATTTAAAACGTCACTTTTAGCGCGCTTTCTGTGACGTCAAAGTTCATGTTCAAGCAGAGACAAACCTATACAAACTTATTAACGGCTACAAACTCGTTGATTCATGTCCATTAAGCACAATAACACACAACGAAGGATCCGTAAAAAGTGACATTTAGTGTAGATAGCTGAACTCTTCACTTTATTTAAATGTATGCTTCGGTTTTCGTAAGTTTTAGATTAGCTTTTTCTATCAGTTGAAATAATTTGAAAACGTTTTTAGATCTAAAATTAAACGATGAATAATAATAAGCAACAAAAAAGTGGTAAAATATCTGCAAAATTTTGAGAAAATCGTGTTTTTATGAAAACAAAATGACATTTTTGCAGTAATTTTCCACAAAAAAAGCAGTTACTCAGTTATATTTTTTTAATTGGTCTAATATTGTTATTAATTATTATAAACCTAACTAATGTCAATACCATGCATTTTATTTTATCCTTCTTGGGCTATTAGATCATATGTTACACCATCACAAGTAAGTGTACTACCCAAAATTTATTAAAAAGTTTAAAAATCCGTAAAAAAAAAAAACCATTGGTTAAAAAAAAAAAAATTGTTTTACCGATAAATTAACCTAAAATTTCACCCCTTTAAATATGTACAGTTTATCGAGTACCACCCTGTATAACTTAAAATTAACATAACTAATAAAACACTTTCGCCGAAACATGAAACCCCTCGACCAGAATTCTTCCTTTATAGAGGTCGACAGAACTTTGGTCGGTACTCTCACCACAAAGGACCTAAAATTTACCTTGTGGCGGGGCTCCAACACTCGACCCTCAGAGTAGCTCTGGTCTTAATTCTTACATACTTTACGAGAATCGGCTTATGCGTACTGGCATTTTTGAACACTAAATATTTCTAATTTGTATTTTAAATAGATTATTTTGGGATTTTTTTTGACGTGAAGGCTTAAGTTTTTTAAGTAATTTTAATTTTAGTTTCTCATTTCAGCGATGCAAGTGGGACCATCTTTAGGAATGCGAAAATCGTCCAGTTTAGAATCCCTGCAAACAGCAATACAAGAAAACCAAAGGAATCCTCGAAACGAACCAATTTATGCACGAGCGCATCCACGTAAGTTATTATAATATGAGTCTTACTGTTTTTGTTTACCCATATCGCTCTGAGTTAGTAATAATTTGTATAGCAAATAAGGCCAATATTGGGCCAACAGTAATAACTGAATTTGATCTGGTGGAATGCTTAACCTTCCTAGCTTCACGCTTGAGAACATAATACAAAACATAAGAGGCCCTCTACAGAGTGCCTCTTATGTTTTGTATTATGTTCTAAATACATTTAAATACATTATATTAAATACATTTAATTCGACAAATTTGCAATTACAACTTTACTAAAATAGCTATGGGTCTTACGGCGTTAAAAACATCAGTTAAAGTTTGGTTAACATGTCAAAAGCGGGTAGTGTAGTTGTATCCATTGCTCTATTATTTTCTGACGGTTGATGAATGATGACGGTAGCAGCGTAAATGAAGATCCAACGTCGTAATGCACACGATATCTGCTGTTCATGAATAATCATCAACAAGAAATGGCTTAATCGTTATTAACCGCCTCTGAGTGCGGCCGTAATCACCTTTCTTTCTTGCAGCCTTAAAACACTGGCTGACCGACGGGAACCACGGGCCCGATATCGTGCGAGGCTCGCCGCAACAGTCCTCGCTCTCACATAAGAAGCCGTCGTTGCTCAAGTCACTTTCTACTATGTTCCGGTGAGTGTTTTGATTATTCCTCACTTAACTTATTACCAAAATATAGATTGAACCCAATTGATAGGTTAACTGTTGCTCCTTAAGTGGTAAAGAACCTCTCAAGTCAAGGAAATCTCTCACTTATTACTATCCTATTCTTATTACTTATTGTGGGTTATCTCTTATTTATTAGGTATTTTCGTCTTCAACCAATTCAGATTTTTTTGTATATCTTTATCGTTTCTTTGCCGTTTCGTCTTTATTTTCACCAGAACCTTGGTATATTTGTGTCCTTTTTTCGCTGTTGCGTTGCATTTGTTTTAAATGTGTTTATTTTAATTCTAATTTCCCTTTTTTGTACGAGTATAATTATTAAATTTCAATATAGTATCGTTATTGTATCGATTTTGGCTAAGACATTTGTTGTATTCTCTATAATGGTTCTTTAGCTTTTATTTTGTTGATACCTTTTTGTTCTATATTTGTGATGACTGTTTGTAACCTAAATAAATAAATAAATGTTAACATTTACTGTTGTAAAACAGAATTGGCAAGCCTAACAAGAAACCGGAAACGGAAATATACGGCAGATCTCAACCAGGACGAGCGTCGGAGAAATCCCTCTCGAGGGAAGCGTTGGAGCGGCACAATCGAGAAGAAAGGATCGAAGAGAATCACAAGTATAGTAATCTTTTTAATTAGCAGTACTAAGTTAGCATAGTAAATATATGATTAATTTTATTTCGATTAATAATTATGTCACGTTCAGCCGTTCAAATGAGGATTAATTTTTTGGTTCAAAATATTACTTTAGGGTAGAGTTTTGGAATACTAAATAACGAAGTATTATTTTTTATAAATATTGGAATAATACGTAAATAATAAAACAAATATTTCAGTTCATAACAAAAAATAGCCGTTGCTTCCATCAAAATGCACCTTTTGAATTTTTGACATCAAGCAGATATAAACCATATTACATCCAAGGTAAGGATGACTTGAGGTGTCTTTTGAAAATTTCAAAAGGTGCGTTTTTTTCCGTCTTTCCATGTTTGTTGTTCGTTGTGTGGTGTTCAATAAAGCGCATTTGTATTGTATGTATATGCGGAATTATAACTCTGCGGTATTCGAGTGTGTTCCCATAGTTGTCAGCATGGAGGTTAGTTGTCGGTAGTGGTCCTAACAGTGTTTGGTCCAGCAGGGGCTCGGCGCAGCACGCGCGGCAGGGCAGCGGCGGCGAGCGGGCGGCGCGCGCGCCCCCCCTACCGCGCCCCGCCCGCGCGCACCGCGCCCGCGCCCGCGCCCGCGCCCGCGCAGGTCACACACGCACTTACCTTATTACCAGACCCCGGATTTTACATGGCAAAACAAAACACTATCATAATCTGGCTAGTGTCTTTAACTAGCCAGATTACGGTAGTGTTCTGTTCATATCATTTTATCGATCTTGCACATTACTCATTCTTACTTTAATTCAAAACTGTAATATTAAACTTTAAAACACGTCTATTTCAAGGCGATTTCGGTAATAAATAATATCTAACTAGACGCAATTTATATTATATCACTGTCATACGTAATGAAATGACATGTAATGTCTTATGGAGTAGCGAGGTGGTATGATAATCACTTCGTTCAAACGTGTACCTTCCTCTTTGTTGCCTGAATATAGCCAAACTGAAAGGAAAGTTTATTTTATTATTGAATAAATAACTTTTATAAATAATACTCGATATCGATAAAATGATAATGTTTTTGTTTTGCCATGAAAAATCCTGGGCTCTGCTTATTACTCTATAACTACACTATCCTCAAACCAAACTGACGACTGGACCCATAAAAGGATTAGGATCGCTATCACTTTCGCACTTGCATAGTCTTACGGAGCGTGATTCACATTACCATACTCACTCTCTCTCATGCTATCGTCCTACATTCACCAGGTTTTATTGCCCCTGTCGTCAGTTTGGTTTGAGGGTACTATAGACGACGCCTGCCACTTCGAACGCGTACTGCTACATTGTTCAACTAGGGACTAAAGGAAGCCGTTAACACGCGAGATATTTATCGACCCGAGCAAAGCGAGGTTAGATAAAGTTCGAGTGTCACTATGGCTTTCTACTCTCAACTTAAACACTACTTTTCACTTTGATTGCGAGAAAATAAGTCTCAAAATATGATAATTATCATAGACACGTATAACATACAATTTGATAGCGCTATCTATATTACTCTCAACCCGTCACTGTAATGCAGAAAGAGACAACAAGAAAGTTGATTTTGGGGGTTAGCGCATTACAAATAGTCCAGAAACATTTCCTATACGAAGACCTCGACGGTGGAGGTTGTATGCCCAGCCCCAGGCTGTCCTACCCTGCACTGGCTCCACCGCGCACTCCGACGTCAAGGACAACATCATCCAATAGCAACACGTATCTGGCTGTTTATGGTTTTCCAAGGGTTTTACTTATAAAGCCATTAAACAGAAAAAGTACTTAGTCCCCAAAACAGTAAAATTACGCTTTAGTCCATAGGAATTAAATGCATCACTTAACTCTATAGCACCTCAAAAAGCTTGTTTTGCTGTTTAAAGACAGTGACAAACATTCGATTTTACTGAGACAAGTAACTTTTTTTTCACAATATCGAGGTGGTCGTTGGGTGGCACCACGCGGAACGGCTGGGAGAACAATATAAATGTCGTCTAATTTTTACCATGTTGACTTTTTTACTTTAAGGTTAATATTTTCTCGCAGCTGAGGTGAAAAGTTGTAAGTGCTACACGAGACTGAGGTGTCTTGGAATTCCCTGCTGCACTCAGGATTCTAACCTACGCTCGCTCGTACGCTACGCTCTCGCTACGCTCGTAAATCGACTTGAATTCTAGAACCCTTCGCTTATTCGGGTTTCAGCAACAACCAACTTTGCTCTCTTGTTGCACAAGTAACTAGAGTGCAGCAATGGTATTAAAGACATGAGATGTAATTCATTGCTACGTTATTGAGGATTGGATATCAAGTTTTAAATTTACATATTACATAAATTTTTTGCCAATGAAATGTAACCAACGCAAGGTATCGTTATTTACTAGTATCATTAAAACCCTAATAACTCCTAAACTAATTAACAGATTCAAAAGTTACAAATATATTCTGGACGGGTTAGGAAAGGGGTTTCTTATCCCTTCATATTAACTTCAAGTTCTTGGACACCCTGTAAATTAAATAAAATATGATTTAATAATTCTAAATGTATTGTGGCAGTTACGTATAGAGTTGGTAAATTTTAAACGGTCTACCCGTCGTCGCGAGAGGCCTCCTTGTAGTTGACTTAAGACCGAACGCCTTGAACTCTAAATTGTACGAAGATGGCCTCGCTGGTTCTACTTCGCCCACGTCTAGATAACTCCACGCTGCGCTAATAACCTCAGTTAGGATTAGGTTCAACAGACACAGAACAAAACTATAAATACAATTATAACTCTAATTATCTAACGACCAAGTACAAGACCTCCCTAGTTGGGAGTGACCCTGCTCCGAATCCGGCGGTCCTGGGTTGTATTTCTCTATATAAGTATGTTTATCGTTGTCTAGTACCCATAGTACAAGCCTAGACCTTAGTTTGGTACTAGGTCAATTTGTGTGAGATTGTCCCCTGCTATTATTATTGAGACAAGTCACAAGACATATATATAGACATATATGGTTTAAGACATTTTATTTTTATTTTTCACAGGGAATGGACAGCGCCTGGGGTCCCACCGGTCACTACGTCAATTATGACGAAATACAACAGAACCTCACGTAAGTTTAACAAACAATACGAATATCTCTCGAAATACTTAAATGTCGAACAAGTAAACATAAACCATAGCCAAAGAATGTTTAATTCACGACCGTTAAAAGGAGCAAACAGTCGAAAACATTTTCCCCCAACACCTTTATTTACCCTCTCGAATAAATGAACTTACTAAAACACCGTAACCGCCCGCTAAGGATTTAGTAGTAAAGACGTTTTTGTTCTGGTGACGCTGGGGCAGGTAAATATTGAGATACATTTGCAGTGCGCGAAGGGAGAAGCTGAGCGAAGTGCAAATAGGCCAGATGAGGCGGCAGGTGAACGCGCAAAGGGCCAAAGTGGAAGAGGAGAGGTAAATATACATATACCCACTCTGACCTGTACTGTACTTGCCTGTATCGCCCACTCAATGGAATTTTACTCACATAGATATTTACTTAAAGATAAATGTATTTGTTAAACATAATTTAGCTTAAAGGTGTTATAAATAAATAATAATGACTTATAAGATAAGGTCCTCCATGTTTTAGCTTTCGGCTTACAAATTGAGGGGTAAAATTGGAAGTAGATAACATCATGACCATCACCACGCACAAGTTCTGAACACACTGTAGTTTCATGTTAACTTACGTCTATAAACTTACGTCACTTATGAACAGGGCTCGATTATTTCATCGCACGGTAAGATGAAAGAAAATAATGGAGTCGATATTAAAATCAAAAATATAGTCATATTCATACTCATAATCATTCATTTAAATTACACTAAAAGATTACATTATAAATAAAAAGAAAAAATGTTAAAGTTTATTACATTACAGGCCAAATTATACAAATAATATGAACATTAAGTGGGCTCCTAGTTTGTACTATCCATAGAGCATGTCGCTACAGGAATTAGTGTTTCAAAATCTTGACAAGGTCAATAAATTTATTAAATGTACTGTACCGTGCTCTGTTTTTTTTTGGTGTTCAATTAAGAGTATTTGTATTGTATTGTATTTATCTTGATAAAACGGCCAGTTTGATAAAGGTCTATCGCAACAGTATATAGTCTGTAAAACTAGATGCGTAATTAAGTTAAAATAATTACAGCATGATAAATATAAAAGACAGGACTAAGAATATGAGTGAGTATGAGTATGAATAAGTTTAATTTTAATATCGACTCCATAATTTTATTTCGTCTTACCGTGCGATGAAAAATCAGAGCCCTGCTTATGAGTTCACTATAATATTTTTTTTGTTATAAATATGAATTCCCTTTCACACATTAGGTAATACTGTCGTATCTTATTTGTTTTGGTATTTTATTGTAAATGGTAGGGGCCATACCATTTACATGGTACCTAATGTTTCCTTATCTGCCTATGTTGGACAAATTTAAAAAATAAATATGTTTTGATTTTGATTTGTACCGCGCACAAGGACTATTATTTGAAGTGTACGGTTGAACTTAGATGTAGCTATATCGCAGAGATATATGCTTAATTCAAACCACTCTTACTTTGATATGTTACTGCGACCAGATACTTAAATGTACAGCTACTTTTGAGTTTTACTGTACCTCTTATGCTTCTCATCCATGTACCTGCAAGGAATAAATATTATTAGGTAGGTATATTTAGGTCTAAATGTGTAATTTTCGCTAGATATCTACACTGAGCATGGCCCGACGTGTTCTTGGCCGGTCTTTTAATATTGAAATCTTTACAGTCTTTATACAGTACAATATAACTGTACAAACAAATAATCTTTATTGAACACCGCATACAATTACAGCACGGAAATAAAATACAAAAGAATCTAATGAATAAGAATATGGTAGCTTGTTTTGGTCATGGGATTTGTCTTGGACGTAATTATAAACTCCTTAGGTAGACACAAAAACTTGATCTACGAAATAACATAATTACATGCATTACAATATATTGAGAAGAACTAAGGTGGCGGTTTGTAAAATGACACGGATACCTCTTTACTCTACACGGACACAATGAAAACTACTTTAACGAGAAAGCACTTAGTTTCGTCTCAAACTCTATTCATAGACAAGGATATTTAATAAAGCGGAGCTTCAGCAAGGCTTCCGGCACCCACGTTCAATAACGCAGCGTTCCTTTGATAACATTTTCTATTGCCGTGTGAGAGAATAAAGAAAGGCGGTCGTATACCTAGCCAATATTATATTTAAAATCTCTTTTGATGCCTCTAAAAATCTCCGACATAAGTTCTTAAAAAATCGATATCTCCGACATAAGTTCTTATAAATCTATTAAGCATGTAAACACACTTATGCTGCTAAAATTTAACAGTCTGTATAAAAAATATCAAGAACTCTAAGGTTCAATACTTTTCCCGTGATTCCGTCAGCGTAGAAGTCGTTTATTACCGCAGGAACCGTCCTGTCATTCGAGATAAAAAGTACCCTATGTCTTTCCCCGCGGGACTCAAACTATCTACCTATACCAAGTTTCATCGAAATCGGTTTAGCGATTTTTCCGTGAAAGTGTAAACAAACAGAAAGACATACAGACAGAGTTTACCTCCACATTTATAATATTACTATGGATGGATATGGCTTCTGTCCAGTGCTACAATTCTGCAGCGTCAAGGTTAGAGGATACGAGAACTAAAAAAGTTTTCTCAAAAGAAGTTGCTAATTAAAATTAAAACTTGCAAGTACATTAAAAAATATGTATGGAACAGTTTTATAACTGTTTGTTGTTAAATCAACTTAAGAACCCTGGCGGCCGCTTGGCAAGGCTAATCAATATTATTATAACGTTATTATAGAAGTCTTAAAAACAGCTTGAAACTTAAAATTTATTTCAAGAATTACTATCGAGGCGCTAGTAAATACACGCTTTAAACTTTAGTAATTAGTTTCGTCGTTATTACGTTAATCTATCTTTTTTATGGTAATGAGAACGCACACGAGCACTTAGACCACCTGATGGTAAGTGGAATCTGAGACACATTGACATTTGAATTCTCAAGACTATAATCTTTAGACTGCAATCCTTATCCGGTCGTCTTATCCCCACACCGGAACACAACAATGCGAACACTGTTGCTTGGCGGTTGGTTAATGGATAAGATGGTGGTAGCGATCCGGACGAACCCTGCACAGGGTCCTACCACCACTAACCCATTTCAAAAACTACATCAATCTATGAATAGACAGTACACTGCCAGCTAAGAGATTACGGAAAGAATGTTAATGAGGTTGACCATGTGAACACGACGCGAGCCTGTTACTGCAAGCGAACAATTATAAGCAACTGGCTGATACTCAGATAATTTTTTATTGATAATGTCAAATTACAAGTCAAAATAAATGTACATTTAGTTACCTTAAGTAAGATTAATAAATATTATATCATATCAACTAAATTAAATATAAAGCCAATACTAACATTTTTACGTGATTTGTTTGCTGTTGCCAGCGTTTACTTACGTCCTCGTAAATGTCTCTTGTCGCTATTCCCTCAGAGACTATAATTTTTTTCGGGTTAAAATGTACTATGTTATGTCCTTCCCCAAGACTCAAAGCGGTTTACGTACTACTAAATTTAGGCATTTTCAAAATAAAGTGTACCCTAGTTAAGGAAAATTAAGAAACCTTAACTTTGGTCAGTTTCGTGACGAAATTAGACATATAAATGTATGGCCAATGTTCGTACAATTTATTTTGAAAATACCCACTTCATCGAAATTGGTTCAGTTGTTTAGCCGTAAAAGCGTAACAAGCAAAGAGACAGTTACTTTCACATCAAGTATACATCGTATCTTTAGAATTATACTGACCTAATCCACGTAATGTTGAATTTCGAGTTAGGTCTCTATAGTACTAAATTTATGACTCAAAATCGAAAGCTGAAAACGTTTGAATTAGGTCACTATAATTCTAAAAGTGTGAATATCCAGGTTGATACAAGTTTAAATGAGAAGCGTGTAAGCAATTAATAGTTGGAGCGCTTGTTATCCGTTCGTTTGGTGTAATTATGTACTACTTAATGACTACCTTGTATTACAATAGTGACTACAGTTATGGCACTCTTTATGTAGATCGTTCTCCGTTATAATTTTATGTGGAAATTGTGTCGTTTATAACACGGAAACGGATAGTTAACTACATTGTAGTACTTAAGAATTTAATTAAATAATTATAAATTTAGAAGTCATAACACTCATAACGCATATTTGGCCCGCAGTGGAACATAAATATGTAAAATTTTAAAGAAGTCGCGCCTGTTCTTTTAGATTTGGGTCCTGGGGTCAATTCCCATTAAGGGCAAATATTTGCGAGATTGTAAGAAATTGAGAATCTGTATCTGTACATCGTTGCTTAGTACGCATAGTACAAGACTACGGCTTAGTTAAGGAGTAGGTCATTTTGAATGTTATTATATTATCTTATATATTTATTCTTCATTAATATTTATTTAGTAGGTATACTCTTGCATACATCATACAACAATGCGGTAGTTGGTATACATCAATTTATTTTGCAAAGAAAACACTTGAATGCTGAAAGACATCAGCTTCACTCACTTTTGAAAGTTACTGAGGTTACGATGTTTCTGCTGCTGTACCTACAGTTAGTCCGATTTGACTGGTATTGATGTAAAGAACCATGAGGAAGGAGGATGCGAAAACGAAACTTACTTAACTGACGACTGACGATATACGTCACTACATTATCTACGTATAGACCTACAATAAAAAAAACTGCTTAAAAGATGTTGTGAATTACAAAAATCAAATACTTATACAGATATATTTTAATAATAATGACGTTCTTTTGAGTTTCTGTATAACTAGTCATTAGGTAATATTTTATTTTTATAACTCGGATTGTCCTATCAAATTTTAAATTTAGGACTGATTATGTAGATCCTTGCCACGTAGGACAGGTAGGTAATTCAATGTTTAAAAGTTAGACCGTTTTTACTATAATCCATTAAGAAGTTAACTAAAAATGGTCAACCATGGTAAAATCTGAGAAAATTTGAGAATACATACATAGTAACAATAACATTAGATTATTTAATTTTAATATAAGTTACCTACCCTACGGATCAAAAGACCCGCCCTTCCACAGCTCAAGATGTAGTTACCTATATCAGAATTGACCCAACACCCCGACGTCACCCAGACCAGCACAGGACATCGTCATCAAGTCATTATTCAAGGGGCTTTCCCCTCGGCTCGGAACCTCGTGCAATACAATTACTACCATCGCCCTTGTCCTTACATGACATGTAATTAAGTTGTTATTCTTTATTTTCCCGCCTTGACCGTTGACATGGGTAAGATACATGTGCTTTGTAATGCTACGCAAATTCATAACAAATCATGAAATATAATGCGAAATTAATTCCTTTTTCTTTATGACCGTTCCGCTATTACAATATAAACATATCCAAGGAAAATGTATATACCTAAAGTAGTAAAATAAAAATCTCTCGCTCGTCCCCCTGTTTCATTGATGGATAGCTTTTATTTTACGCCGTTGTCGTATGTAAGCATTTTTAGAAATAATAGTTATGGCACTCGGTGCAAGTAGCTAGAGAAAATAAAGGCGCGAGCTACATGCGTGAGCAGTATGCACGATCTACATGCACGAAGTAACTTGCTTTTGTTATGTCTGCACCTGGTTAGGGTGGCGTGGCGGCTCAAAATTAATTTAGGAGGGGGAAGGACATTTCCTTTGAGCCTTATTTACTTTGTACTGTAACTTTTGTACAACTAATTTTGTACTGTATTCACAAACCCCTGTTTCCACTTTTTACTACTCTACAATTTAAGCCCATTTATTTGTGTTTTGCCATTTATTTTTAATTCATCATGTCAGCCGACACGAACTTGTCTACTTCTGGCCAAAGGTCGTCCCCAGGATCTAGGATTAATTAAGTTACTTAGTGCACATTTTAACGTTAAATATATAGCTTATTTAACGTGTATTGGTTTACGAATAAAGCGGTACCTCTTAAACCAATCCAAAGCTCTTATAAAACTTAAATAAGTTGAGATTACTTGCTCGTGTCTCGGCGGTGGCTTTTTACTATCTTATATAAATATTTTTCTTAGGTCATTACATAACTTATATTGCTTTTGCTAACTTTTACCCTAGTATGTTTGCAGTCTAAATGTAAATTTGTCCTTTGTGGTAATTTTGAGAGACGTTTTTGGATGTTTTGAAGTACCTGCATGAAAACGTTCCATGGGAAATGCATCAATGTTTTAAATAAATATCCGCTATTGTCGTGCATTCCCAATGTGACAAGGGAAACTCCTATTTTTAAACAAATGGCAAGTCACGTAATACGTCTGGAGACTGGGCACTTTGCGTGAGAATATTGCAGAGCTTAAGGAAAAGCATTCGACAACATTTCTTTAGAACTTTATATGTATGGAGATGGCATCATATTTTAATTTGGTCATGCTACCGTTATCAAATAGCGGTCAAATTTCTTTTTGCGATGTGGATGTGAGTGATGGTGTGGGTGATATTGACATAATTTTCCTGAAGTATTGTCATTTCTTAGAGCGCTTAAATTATAATGTTTCTGTACCTAAATTAGAGTACGTGTTAGGACTAGTAGTATGTGTTAGGATGTTATGTTATTGGGAAACACGGAATATTTTTTGCTGTCAGCCGGCAATAAAAAAATGAGACTGAACTAAAATCAAGAAAATAAGCTTTTAACTCTTGTAGGCACCTTCAGCTAAGATGGTTTCTGGTGTTCGCCTAACACTGGTTCATCGGGGACGCCCTTCTGTTCAGGCGTCACAGGTATCGATCAATCCAATCCAAGGCGTAGTGGAGTCGATAAAATAGTTAAAATTATTCCGTGCGTCCGAAATTTTGTCATTTCCTTAGCATTACAACAATTTCCGAAGATCGTCTGTAACAATTAAACTATTCCCTCTTGTGGCGAGTCTCTACGTTCAAGCTTCCTCGATGAAGCAGGTTCGGTCATGAGGACCAAAAAAGGATTTACAACCTGCAAAAAAGTAACTAACTGTTAGGTAACTTTTACGCAGCGGAAAGAGTTTACATTTTTGTGCAGCTGACTGAACGAGTATGTTTGCGGCCCCTTCTCATTTCGCCCGGATTCAACCATTATCCTTGCATAATATATGGTTATAAACGGGTGCCTATCATTACATCGAAACACTATTCATAGAATGTATCATTTCATCTAATTAATTTTCATCGAACGCTTTTTTCTGCTGGAACCATAATGTTTTCAGGTTAATGTTTAAGATACAGTGAAAACATTATGGTTTCAGCAGAAAATAGCGTTCGATGAAAATTAATTAGATGAAATTATACATTTGATGAAGTGATGAGTTACCATTATACACACATCTGGATCTTGCCCTCCATACCACTATAGGTGAAAAACTTAAGTAAATTACCTGTTGTATGTAGTTGTAAACACATCCTGCATAGACCGTTCGACATTCTATATTTTAAATTTGACGTAAGTTCCATATTACCTTTGAACACAACTACATACAGCAGGTCCTTTATTTAAGTTTTTAACCTATACCTCTATATGATATTGTTTAAGATGTACATGTAGAGCTACCCTTAGATCGTAGTTGACCGCGCGTGTTTGCCCGCAGTCGCCGGGGAGGCGCGGCTGGCTACCACTCGCAGCGCTCCTGCAGGGAGGGCCCGCCGACCATCCGCCCGCAGTCCAACTACTACGAGTACGAGAGCGCGCCGCCCAAGCGCCCCGGCAAGCTGTCCCACTACCACTGAGACAGACAGGCCGTGAACAACGGGTGTGTTTCGAGATATGCAATACTTCTTTTAATATTCATAACTAGTTAATGACAACTTTTGCAACGTTTTATGTGCCTTAACCCGCAAACGCACTGAGAGCGGAAGCGCTGCGGGGCAGCGCGTGTCATAATAAAGAGCGTGCTTGTTCTTTACCTAGACATATTCCGGGCGAATCAAGGGGATTTTTTATAAAGGATTTCCACAAGCAATGGAGAAGCAGCAAATAACAGTATCAAAATTCCTGGTAAAATAGCACACATTCAAACGATGCAGTTAGTGTACTGTAAATATGTTACAACCATTAAAATGTTGAACACCCTTCCCTTATTCGGAATAGTCACAATAAAAGCCCGAGCTAACCGGCTCGCCTTGAAAGGCCGATCGGCGAGATCTCGCGATATCCACACGAGCGGCAATTGTATAGGTTTTCCTGCGCTGCTCTGCTATTAAAATGTTAAGTGTCGCAGTTTATTGAATAGATTGACTCTAAACCTGACTAAATAGGTAGTACATAATTGTTTTGGAGCGAGGTTGCTCCGAGAGTTGACTCACAAAGTCATACAATTAAATTGTAATTTACTTTCGATCTATAAATTGTTCTCATGTGATAATTTGTTAAGCAAACAGCTCTACTTCAGCTGTATCTGCAAGTGGCCTTTGAGTTTAACGTCGGTGTCTTTTTTTAACACAGCGTTGTGATAAATAGGTTGGACACTAGTACATTAAGTATTTCCTTGTAAAATAAAATTAACAACTTCGAGCCTTGGAAAACTGGTCACCTACGCACCTATATGCATTCCATCACATTAATACAAAATGAAAAGGGCGTTTTTTTACGGTGAAAGATCATAATGGCCCCGTCCTGCTAACGCTCTTATGTTCGAGATAATACCAGTATCAGCGTCTCACGAATGCTGAACGATTGATCAGATTTCAACCGTAATGCCAAGATACGAGCGTTTACAAACGCTTTCGTGAGCCGATTTAACCATTAAATCCAGTCGTCATTGTGATCTTTTCCATAGCCTTTCCAAACGATTTTTATTGAATACCTTTAATGACAGAAGTTTATACCTACGTAATAATTATAATGTTGTAGCGTAAAATTACGTTAAATTTAAGAGGATTATGTAATTTCATTACAAGTACATTCCTAATTCAATTTAAAATTAGTTATCGGTGAGTATTACGTTTAATTGAAATTATGTTGCGTCTGAATTTTTTAAAGGTCGTATAAATAACAATTGGCGTGATACGTTGATTTTTGTACGATACTCACAGATAAGCAATTCGCAATGACTTAGTATACATAAGTGTTTATCAAGGAGCTTTAAATTCATGATTAGTCGTTTAACTTTAGATAAGTTAGTAAACGCAATCTGAAACTAGATACAATAACATTTATATGACTGAATAATTTATTTATTTACCTCATATTTCATTGAAGTATTTGTAAACAATCATGGTGCGATCGAACCTTGCGCTCGCGCAGGCGGCGTCAGCGATCATGTCGACTCTTGTTACTTGTGCGTGCAGTCATCGGCAATTATATAGCTATTATCCAACATAAGGCTCAAAACAAATAATTATTAAGTGTGTCAAATATTTTTGAGTGCAATATCGGATAATTAATATATTATTGGTGGTTGACTGTGCTTGTTTTCAGAACATTGGCCTGAAGTCAGCGTCACAGTTTCCCTGTGTTTGTGATATCTTATATGTAATTCTATTAATTATAGCTGTAGCGTAAGCCTAGACTAGTCCCGGAAAGCTAGACAATTACATATTCCTAGTGATGTAAATATTTATGGATTTTTACTGAGATTAAATTGTGTATAAAATGATTATAATCAATTTAAAAACTTGACTTGTAATCGTGTAAGAAATATATTTCGTATGAAAGAGAACAAACGATAGCTGTTAGATTTATTGCAAATGTATTTGCATCGAAGTGCCCATAATTTTGTACATAAAGTAAGACTCGGTTCTTCACTCGTCTATATAGGGAGATCTACTTGTAAATAACGTTTAGTACACTGCTACGTAGACGTGTCATTTTGTAATTTGGCCATCTTGTACCTTTAAATAAAAATCTATCGCAATAACCATGTTTTCCTGACTTCCCTTTTACAATAATGAACATTTTACAAATAATTTGGGAAATAATATAACAAGGTGAGTGGCGAGGAATATAACTCTATTCGACGGTAAGATATTATTGTTATTTCATTAAGACCACTTGTCATAATCGTGAACGAACAGTTTACCAACGCGATTCGTAGGCCATTATAGAACTGTGTCAAAGTAACGTAATAAATCAAATCATAAAAGTCTTACATTCACATGACACACCTCTTTTTGGCATTTGGCCAAGAAAATGATCAATTTAGAAGTTTGCGATTTATCAACAGAAATGTTATTTCATTGCTGACTTTATAATCAGAATTTAACCTTTCAATAAATTAACGTTGGCTACCTAACGAACTGGTACATGAATGAAAAAAATAAACTCAAGTGAAACGGTCCTTTAAAAAGACTGATTGTCGGTCAACAATAGGTCCACCGTCGAAACTTATTTATAGTTAATAAGGTGACGCTGTGACGGCTTCGCAAGTCAATAAGCCTACTTGAACCACCACCCGACCAAAGTTATCCCCTTGATCTCAAAGCCTTCATGAAACAAACCCTACTCGAAAAGATTCGGGCCATATTTTACTCTTCAGCTGACTAGCAAAAGTTGCCCACCACTTGTTTTTTGCTCCAATATCCCGTTTTAACTAGTCTACAACGACAGAGACGCACTGAGTGACTAGCGAGATAATACAAGTTGTGCTAGCTCAGGGCCCTCGATTCAGAGTCCTCGAAACAAATGAATCGTAATGTAGTATCTTCCTTCGCCGTTTATCTTTAGAATGCGCAGCCATTGGTCGTTAGGAAGGGCAAGGCCGGGTATCGCGTGCCTGCTACAGTTTATCGCAAATTGTTTTAGTAGCCGTACCTGCCCTTTGTCGCGACCTTGTTGCCGAGCGATCGTGGCCTCTTCAGCTACTCACTTGAAAATTGTGACACGTTATACGTCCCTTCCCTTAACCATATCAACATAGCCATAAGTGGATCAACTCGGGGAGTCCGGCCGCACGATTCGAAAGGCTCTTCGATTTAATATGGAAAAATTCCCGAGGCCGCCCACGCGATCGTGAATTCAGAGAACGACTTGGAGGAAAAGTCACTAACAATATCAAACTTCTAAATTAAGCGCTCTTTTTGAGTGTTCAACACTCTTTGTTGTTAACTTAAATTTGTTTAAGTTCCGCGTTCGTTTACTTTTCTTGTTTCATTTTGAAACTCGTAAATGTACTTACCTACATACCTACTTACTTGTGCAAAATGTGGTTACAGAATTATTAACATGTCTTTAGAGTTGTTGGTATTTCTGTAGCTCTGCCTACCCCACTCTGGGAATGAAGGCGTGATGTTATGTATGTATGTATGTATACCTACTTATTGGTCTTAAGTATTTGGATTTTAAGGGCATTTTTATTATAAAGTGTACCCTAGTTAAGGAAAGTTAAAAAACGTTAACTTTGGTCAGTTTTGTGACGAAATGGCTAATTTAGTCACAAAACTCAAAAGTTAACGTTTCTTAATTTTCCTTAACTAGGGTACCTACACTTTATTTTGAAAATGCCCTTTAATAGTCGTGATAAATCTACAGAGATGAATGACAATTACGCACCTACAGAAATATTACATAGCGTGCAAGCAACAAGTTGGTTAGCCATTGTGGCAATCAGCCTGTCAACAAACTCCGAGATTTCTCGAAATTAATAATGTAAAAAAAAACCCATGACGTCAATAACGTTGTGCGGCCGAGAACCGCAAAGCGAGATAATGAAGATTAACATTAAGTCAAAGCCTCGAACTCTTCTTGCGTAGGCAGTACTTAAGTGAACATTATATAGGCACATTTTTTGTTGAGTTAACGTCACTAGCAATCCTGCAAAATAGAATTAAAAGGTCAACGGCGCGTAATCTTGTCAAAATAGTTTGCTCCAAGCATAGAATAAGAACTAAAGGCATAGAGCGAGGCTTAAAACGAAAGCGTCAAATCTAAATCGTCATGTCTCGAAAATTGCAATATTAATGTTTAATGAGTTAAAAAGGAAAGAGTATAGAGCTGTACTCTCTCTCTCTTCTTGCTAAAACTAGCTGAAACTGATCTCCAACGACACCAACTGGACACCATGGTCGTAGATTATATGTATATGTGACAGTGTGCGACAGCACCAGTGTACGACCACCATGATATTTTAGCTTATACTCGTAGAACTGCCTTTTTTGGCACACTGAATCCCAATAAGACTGTGCATATCAGCTATCTGTACGTTGCCTTTTATTTTATCGCTCCTTCTATTATAGCCTTTAGTCCTTATTCTATGGCTCCAAGTCGCCAGCTACAGAATGATTGTATAATTGCTATAGTATATTTCGCAAATCTTTGATGGGAAAAAAAGAACGTGCAAATCAATTACTAGGGGTAAGTCGTGAAGCTAGCGTGGCGTGCCGCGATGGGCATTGCCTGGATGGACAGTCTTACTTTAATAATAGAGGACGCCCGTGACAGTCAGTTTCTTCTTTTATATATTAATGTCATAATTTTATTGTGCTCGTACTTACACGTCACTCAGCAAGATACCATTGTCAAGAAAATATGAGCGTGTTTAGATAATTTATGAGGTCTTCGATTGGCCAGCAGTGTTTGCATTGTTGTGTTTCGGTGTCGGGAGACGGGGCAAGACATCAGGGGGTTACTTATTATGACATAGCTGTGCAGTTCAGATTACGATGAGGGAAAAGGACAGAGCTATATGACGGCTATACTGCACAGCGATGCCATGAATGCCAGAACTGCATAGCCATGTCATAATAACCCCCCAGGGAGGTTACCATGACATAGTTATGCAGTTCAATTTACGGTTAGAGGAAGAGACAAAGCCGTATAACTGCTATAAACTGAATTGCTTAGCCATGTCATGGTAACCCTCCTTGGCTGAGACTCTACACAGTAAACCTATTTTCGATGTTTCCGTATTGTCAATGTTTTGATAGCTCGCCATAACACAAGTTGAATAGAGAACATGAAAAAATTACTAGAATAGAGGAATTTCATCTTAGTTCAAATGTCCATACGGTCCCAGATCCCGCTTACCATCAGGCGACCTGTGGGCTATAGGTACCTTCGCCTTTCCGTAAAAAAAACCATGTGCGCCGACTTTACTGCCGACCTCAGGTTCAGAAACACGAAATAGGCGCGGCACGCCTTAATCTGTGAAACAACTAGATACAACTAAGTATTTTGTTTATTTATTTATTTATTAAAGTCATGCCAACAGCATACATATCGATCATTCATTTTATAAACAAGCCTGACAACATTATTCATTATATGTGGCGTGTACAGCATTCATATTCAAGTAATCCTAAATCTTGCCTTTAAAACAATCTGCCGCCACTGAGCTCTAACTAATACTGATGACTGGGGCCAGGGTACGGAACCCTAAAAATTAGTGTTCTCCGAATGAGTGGTTCCGTACCCAAAGGTGCTAACGTTACCCATTACTAAGCCTACTCTCTCTCGTCTCAGGCTATATTTAAGAAAACTAACTAAAAAATTAAGCAGTTAAAAGGAACCTCGAAAATTTGCATTATTGTACAAGCATTATTAAAATTACGTATTTAAATACAGAAAGTAGAAAAAAAATCGCAACAACACACTGAACAGATATATGAAAAAAATATTCCATGAAATGATTGTGGCGAAACGGTAGGTACCAACTATGTACCTGGCGTTGCTATTCGTTATTCATTATTTGTGTGATGGTACAGAACTCTCGGTGCGCGAGTCTGACTCACTCTTGATTATGTTTTTAGCCATTAACGCCCGAATGCTGGAGCAATGTTTATATAGTTTTTGCAACCTATTAGCACTACGAGCATATCACTTGTTCGCCTCTCACCGGCTTGAGGTTATTTTATAAGTGCTTAGGTTAGTGCGTTTCCTTTTAAGAGAAAAGGTCATAGGCGGATCAAGGAGGAGACCAGGAGGCCCTTTCCCTTTTTGCGGAACTTAAACATAAAATTAATGTGCCACAAATTGCTGTGATTCAAAGTTTAAAAAGTATCAACCACAGAATATCCAATTTTATGGTCTTCGGACGACCAAAAAAATTACTTATTTCTATCTTGCCTACCCCCTTCACTTTTTTGATATAATTAGCAAAACCACCTTTGGGGAGAGGATGTGTTATGAATAGACCAGTCAGTTAACATAACATCATGTTTTTGTTTAGTTAACCGTTGTTATTCTCAACGAGTGCAACATCGGCACGCTCTAGTTCTTTTCAAACCGTAAGTTCTGCTGTATTGGCTTAATAGAAACGCCCTTGACTGCCATCTATTAAGATGGCTGACCGTGGATCTTAGACGCGACGCGAGCCATCTTTATTGCTTTACGTTTTGTGAGCGCCGATAAACGTTTCCATTTTAAACTTTGGTGTTTCTAGTTATCTAGTTTAATTAGTAGCCGGCAATGACCTCAACAGGTGTATTTACGAGAGGCTACATCGTCTGAGGAGTGTAGGATTATAATATACGCCAGTTAATTACCGAAATATGTCGCGGTAGAGAGACACTTTACTTGAATTGTATATAGTAATATACAATTCAAGTAAAGTGTCTCGTCAAATTTATCAAGTTTAAACTAGAGGCTTTTTGTTTACGTATGATTTTCAAAATGCATAATGCTTTTTGACGTCGTGGCCCAACATTAGTGGCATAGTCGAAACTTATAACGTGTTATAATGTCTTGTAACGGTGATGTTTCTAAATGGGTTTGAAACTGCGTTCTTTGTAAGATATCTTGCATAATTATTTAGTGGGAAAAAGAGCAAAATGAGTCTTGGGACATCGAAAGTGAGTTACACAGACGTGCGACTCGGCCAGGCCAGCGACCATTTCTAGGGCGTCCGCCGATATGTCTGTTTTGGTCGGTGCGAACTCGAGAGCGAGGCTCGCGCCACCTCCCCGCGGCGCCGGCGGCGCGTCCGCGGCGTCAGTGCTGCACCGCCACGCGTCCGCTCGCGACGTACGACCGCCGCCGCGACACCTGCGCTTGGGCACCGCGAAACTAACTTTAACACTTAACAATATTTCAAACTAAACCACTTAACACCGATCACCTCTCTAGTGCGCTCCGGTAATATACGGGCTACCGACAAACGTCGCCTGGTGCGGGTCGAGTGATTGCCGGAGTGGCGAGAGGCTGTGCTGCAGTTTGCACACCGAGCGAAAGCGGTCAAGCGGGCCTCGTTAACTCCGGCTTCGGAATTTGGCTGTGTAGGTGTTTTCCTTGCGGTGTGTCGCAATGGAAATAAGTGTTAAAATGTCGAAATCTGGTTTATGAGGAGCTCGGTGAACGTGCATACGGCATTTAAAAAACGGGCACACGTGCTTATGTAAGCCTGATTCCGCGCATCAGACAAGTAAGTACCTATTAGTGCTTATGAATCCCTAATTACCCATAATGTTGACATGCCTATTGCCTAAGTGCTGGTTGACTATTCGACCGGCTTCGGCGACCCGAAACTACAGGAGATTGACTAACAGTTAACATCAATCACAGCAGGTACCATATATCCGGTTTACGAAGTATCAAGTTGGCTTAACAATAAGATAAATAACTTGTTACTGGCATACATATATGCCATTACCATTTAGGTATTTGTATGTTCATTATGATCGTCATCAGTTAGTCGAAAGCCATCCACAGCAGAGCTTGTATACCTATACCTACTGGATAATGATGGTAAAGAATAGCAAATATGACCACTTGAGTAAGTAGGTCTACGTAAAGAAGCGACGCCTCTACAATTACGGGTAGGTACGATTCTGGGTAAATTGGGAAACACCGTATTAGAAATACCTAACTCAAGAAACTATTTTCATTTATTTTGTATTTCAAAGTGTTTTTTTACGTTACGTCATACGTCATACGTATCTCAAGGTTCGGCCGCGTTGATGTCTTTTGTATGCAAACAAAGCGTAAAAATCAAACAAATTTTACATCGTGTGGCGTGGACTTCAGTAAAGACTATTCCTTTAAAGTTTTTAAAAATGACATGACGATACGCTGTAAAAATATTCTGTATTCTAATTTAATTTAATTTAAATATAATGATTATCACTTTATATTGTGTCGTTGGAGTGACATTGCTTTATTTAAAGATACCTAAGTGAAGAAGTGTTTATTCTATAAGTAAGCCGCACGGGCGGGCACACGTCAAAATCCACCAGCGTTTCCCAAGAAAACTCCGGTGCTGAAAAAAAGCGCCATAAGATAATCAACCGGTGTGTTCCGGTGTGGGGATAAGACAACCGGTGAAATTACTAGCATAGAGGCATTCCATCTTAGTCCTCAGGGTTGGCAGCGCATTTGAGGTCTTAGGATTATAGTCTTGAGAATTCAAATGTCTATGGGTCTCAGATTTCACTTACCATCAGGTGGCCTGAGCACTCGTGTGCCTTCTCCTTAAGATAAAAAAAAAAAAAAAAAAAAAAAAGTCAGTATTTTTAAGCGCTGGAAAGGCTAGGTAACTTTAATAAAAGAGGCTACTTTTGTAACGATTATTGTATTATAAATGCTTCGTGTACCTACATTCATCCAGTTACCTAATTTAATTTAAGCCTATGTTAGTTTATCGCATGCTCTATATGTTAGTACCTTAGTTCTATTTATCAAACTTGCCTCTGCTTTCAAGAGTTGTATGCGGCTGAAATGTTAAAACGTATGTCAACTCCATCAAACTAAAGTGATTTAAAACCGATAATGTTGAATATGTAAGAAAGCAGAGCTGTCAACAACAAGGCCTCATTAGAGGTAAATCTTGAAACGATTAAGCGCTCGTGGTGGCATAGGTATTATTTATTAGTTTTTACACTCATTTGGAGGCTTTATTATTTTATTACTGAACTTGTATATAGGCTACAGATACCTCGATGTACAGGAACAGTAGGTATGTAGAACCACAAAAAATTAAAGTAGGAAGCAAATCCTACACCATCATGAAACAGGTTCAAAGTAAGGTGGTAATTTAGAAAAAATACTTTTATCAGTTCCTAGTTAGTTTACTATTTTAAGTTAAGTAATTTAATTAGTTTTGTTTTATTATTAGGTACATTTCTTTCTTTTTTTAATCGCAGTTTAGTTTTATACTAATTTATACTTTACAGGTGAATGTATGAATCAGACATAGGTATTTTACTACCTTGACGTATTGAAGAAAACACATTTATTGACTGTAGGTACATACAAGTTGTAACACTTTTCACCGAAATGTTCATGTCCCGCTACTACCTTACCAAATATATTACAGCTATTATTTTAAAACTGAAGCAAATTATAAGTAAGTAGGTTAATGTTATACTATACTAACTGGAATGTCATTAGTTTATTTCTTCGTTATTGATCTTTGACCAATTAAGAAAACATACTTAATAGCACTTGACATATGTATGTGTCTCAAACAAGCAACAGGATAATTATGTTGTACGCAGTCATTAATAGTGAGAGCTTTGTGGCATACCAGCGTGTCTTTGCCATTGACTTGCAACTAACTTGAGGCACCTGTACTCTGGTTCTTGTCTGGTTGTCTAGGTGCTTTTGCTTATTACTATTACGATTCAGAAGTACGAGTAGGTACCTACATCATTCACACTTATTAGACGAAAATACAAGAATGCACAGAAGTGGAATGGATGGATGAAGATATGAGAGGGATCTCATATCTTAACAATCCACATGTATTTCGGAGTCAGATGTTTCCACATATTTCCTGCATCCAATAAGTTATTAATATTCATGTATAAAAGTATTTTTCAAGCAGCTATACACTTGACTTTTTTTTGCCATTTTAACGACATTGCAGAGAGATTATTCTAGTGACGACTAGCGAACCCAAAACACAAAGCGCCTAATTCAATGAGGATTTTGACGGATAGTTGACTAAGTATCTACTCCTAAACCCGCAGGCTCGGGCAATGTGTTGTGCTTGTGGAATGTGGTCGCTAGCGAAATTTGGACGAGTATTCATACTAAATACAGGCAGTAACAGAAACTCGAATCACATAATATCTTTACTAAAATGGGTGTTCCGAGCTAAAAATATAGTGCCTATCTATAGAGAAAAAAGTAATGGTCGTGGGCAGGTTATTAAACTACGAGTATGAGGGGGAAAAAGTGTGCAGTAGACACAAATGGGAGCAGATAATCGGCTTATCTAATGATCTGTCAAAAGTAGAACGTTGGAAGTGGACGGGAAAAGAGCAATTAATTTAGCCTTCTAAAGAATTTCTACATCATTGGGTGTCTATTGGTTAAGACAGAAAAAAGAAGCGCATACCATGGTCTATTTATTTGTAGAGTGTATCACTTTAAAATATTATGAATATTTCTAGGAAGTTTCTTGGCTACATGCCGAGCCGTCTTGCCTTGTTGGTTTGTTTACAAATATTGAGAGCGTGCGTCTAGCTGAGAGGACATTTGTGTTAATACGTACTCCGATGTCTTCAAAGAGGCTGTAAAATGCCCTGCCTGCTCTGGAGTGCCCGGCACGCTGCACTTGAGTCGATCGTTAAATAGGTACCTATCACAATTTTTACGAGGGTGATTTACTTTTGCCTTCCAGTTGCCACTGCCTTTTATTTGAAGGCCAGTAAATATTTATGGAGCTCCAAACAAAGTACTTACGAATTGGCCTCATAAAAATATTCGGTTTACGACAAGGCTTTGACAGCGGTTTTGTATAATAGGCTGATGTATTTTTTTTTTTCATTAAATCGCTTTAACTGCGTCCTTTTTACGTTTTACTTTTAATGTTCATTTTATGGTAACGTTTTTTTTTGGGATGGCTTGATTAAACACAGAAATCCCACCCACACGCAAAATAGGCGCTAGACGTAGAGTTGCGAAAACCAGCCCGCCTTTAAAAAAAATATAATGGTAACGTTTTTAATTTGTGATTGATTATGTGCCATATAAAGTTTACAGGCAATGATATTATTTTAAGTGTAAAATAAGTAGATACGTTATATGCGCTCAGAAGACAGCACTTTGAAGCTTTGCTTATTAACCAACCTAAACACAGCTTCTCATTTTTTTCAGCTCTCGGTAATATTATGTATGCGTCACCGGATGTACACTCCAAATGTCATGTCCATGTATGTATATGTAGATATATGTTGGCAGTGCTTCTATTTTCTTAACCCTTAATTTGATAGTGTCTAGTGTACTTGACACAACAATGTTAACTTTTTGTATTTTTTTAATTGTTAGATTTTTATGCTGGTTCAGAATCAAATAGGGTTTAAATTCACGACTTTTTGATTTTTTGCCAAATTTAGGGTTAATGCCCCTCAGCTAGCTGTCGCTCTCTCACTCGCACTCGCATTTGACAGTATATATTTGTCAGTTGAGTTTTATAGAAAAACGAAGCTGGTAATTTCACGATAATGCAAACGAAAGTTACCACTGCAATGCGTGTTTTTTTAAAACTTTGAATGATAACATTTTTCAAGATATAAAACACAAATAACTGGATAAACAAGCAGAATGCTAGAAATTGGTAACTTACGTTACTCTCTACCATGGAATTGCCCAGCTGACCGAGAGGCATTAAGGAAATAAGTACCTACAAGCACTGGTATGTACATAGATCCACTGCATGATTAATATACTATAATTCAATGTTAGTCAAACTCTGTGACCTTATGTCACAAAGCAAGCTCGCAGGCTAGTTATCGCCCGAATAATTTACCCCGAAAGCTTTGTGTGTGGTTTCAAAGGTACCGCGGAGTTCGCCGCAAGCGCAGCGTGTGGTAGCGCGACGAAATGCGAATAAAAAATTAACAACACGCTCTATTTTCCTTGTTGTTCATTTTGTTCTCGGGTTTCGCGTACGCCTTCAAAGTTCTGAGAATATCTAGAACCGGAACCAGTTTTGAAATTTTGGCAGAGGCTAGTGCAAAAACTGATTGGTATATTAATAATGCTTGGCAAGAGCAATGACAAGGCTATATTGAGTTTCTAAAGGGTAAAAGTTTTAGAGATGGGCATTAACCGATTAACTTTTTAATTAACGAATTAATCGATTAAACAATCAATGGTCACAAAATTAATCATGATTAATTTAATCGATATTAAATTAATCGACGGAGTACATGAATAACGATTAATAATTCGTAATTTTAATCGACAAACTTCACGATTAAACCTCGATTAAAAATTGGAACACACACGGCACAAAAGTTCAATATGTTGTAAATGATATCATACATGTAAGCTGTTAAGCTGTAGCAATCTGTCAACGTAACTCGAAATTTAGACTCATAAAAGAAACGATTTATTCCTAATATTAATCGAGAGAAAATTAATGTAATTAATTAATTGATTAACAATTTAGTCGCTGTTAATTAATCGGCGACTAAGATTAATCAGCGCTGTTTTAATCGTTAATCGTTAGTCGATTATATTTTGCCCATCACTATATTGCCTTTGACATGTTATCGTATTATCAACGTTACGACAGGTCTTATTTACTTGACAGTAATGTCGGCCGATACAATAACATTTTAAAGGCAATTTACCCATTACATTAGGGTTAGTTAGTACATACCCTAAACTGTTAAGTCGTTTTGTCACTTAATTTTAAACGAAAACTTGAAGACCTTTGAGAAGTACCTATACGTACGTTTTTTTCATATTTTAAAAGGAAGCGATTATTTGCATTTGTATTTTTTTAACATGTTAATGTTTAATCTAATTCCTAGGTACAGTAGCAAAACTGCCTGTTACATTATACAAACGCATGCTGTGTTCACCTATAATTAGTAGTACAATTTCAAAATAAACTAACTTATTATATTTTAACTAACTTTAGGAAGGTCGTATCCACTGTTGGTGTTCCTAATAAATAAATCTGTATGGGATAAGTTTTGGGAAATATTTTCATTTGAATACATATAAGGCTTAGATAGCAGTGAACTGCTTGTGCGGAAATACCATGGCGTTATTATAGTTCTATTAAGCAATACCTACCTACCTACGTACATGGGTAAACGGTATTGCTATTGCTCGCGCTTCGCTTAGAGCTGATTACGCGAATATTTTTCACAACGTACAAATATTAGCCTGGTTGGGAAACAATCGAAACTGCTGATTCATGCCAATTAACGCCTCGGCTCTCGGCCCAGAAGGCGGGCCTATTACCTATATTATAATTATAATGATACTGAGATATACATATAATGTTACCTTGGAATGCTAGCAGTGAAACCTTTTGAGCGCTTGCAATACGTAGAGAAAAGTTTACAACGGTATTTAAACTTAGTAATAAAAGAAATAAATTTTGTTAGATTGTTCCGTAATATACTTCTTTTTGGCAGTTTGAGACTGTGATGGCTACGTACCTAAATTTCGGTCATTTTCGGAATAAAAAAACAAACCTAATTCATATTACGCTTGCGCCGAAATCTACCAGAACCTTAATAAAATACATACGCATTTGTATTCCATTGAAGGCAAATCAAGCATTTTTTTAATTTTTATTTGTCTGGGTATGCACTTTCGCCCCATAATCTGTTCGACAGATCTCATGACATAATTTAAAACACTTTTCACTGGAAATATTTATTTATAAGTGGTCCTCCCATCTTCATCACGTTTTAAAAGAACATTTACAACACAAAACCAAAAACTCTACATAACAATTAGTAATGTACACGTATTTAAATTAAAAATATGAGCCAAAGCTACTAAAAAGTTAGTAGTAGGTAACTATTACAAGTTAATAAGTTAATAATATGACCCCTTCAGCTGTCCTACAACCGATAGCTCAGATCTATCTTTAGTTTGTCTGTCTGCGATACTCATCCACGCACTACAAACCACAACACCGTTTCCGAGGAAACGGCGTGGTTCTTTTTTAAGATCTGTCAATAGTAATTTAAAACCACTGCTAAAACGCCAATAATATCGTCAGCGTGGGGAAGCGAAACGTCGCTAAGAGGAAAACCCTTAAGGTTAGGCAGCCTAGGCTAGGGCTGCTCGGACCTTCCGCGTGTTCCACAACTCTATCGCATGATACAAACACTAAGGAAGTTTGTTGTACGCCGTCCTTCGCTGGGTCTTGACCCCTCTACGTTGTAAGGAAGAGCGAACAATGAACACATTTGTTTTTCTAGTTGGAACATAAATAATTACACGGGTTTTAAATAGTTTGTTGATTTAGTAAAGAATCTGTTGTTGGTGTGCGTACGTGCAGTTTTTGAATGAACGAGCGGTAGTAATATGTGAGATTGTAAAATTGACGTAGTAGTATAGGTAGGTAGTTTTCCACTTTAAATCAGTCGCAGTAGGATCCCCACACTTCTACTTGGCTACATACAAATAGGATTCTAAAAAATAAGTTTCAGGGTAGTGTAACTTTCCGCACTGCGTAATATTTGTTTAGAAAATCTGTTAAATATTTTTTCTCATTTTATGAGCAGCCAGCATGTTTGTTTGTCATCACAAAAAATCCTTGTCACCAGTGGTGAAGGCGCGTTGAATAACTTAACCGGAGGTCAGAAAGGTGATATTTTTTGTTACAAAACCAAGTTGAATCTTTTAAATTGCTAATAGAGTTCAAGCGCGTCAATGAACTACCAAATATTTAATTACTTTAGTTATTTTACGTTGGTAGACCTTGCCACTTCAAGAAGCGATAATGATAGATTAATTAGTTATATTGACGACGCCTAGCTAGTTGGTAGTGAAGAGTGACAGATATTCACACACACACACACACATAACATCACGCCTTTAATCCTTTAGCTACAGAAATACCAACAAATCCAAAAAGACTTAACTTGATGATTCTGTAACCACATTTTGCACAAGTAGGCTAAGATGCTAACCAGTGTATTAGTGACAGGGTGCAAGCCCATCGCCTAACAGTACTACAAGCCTTTATCCCCTTCCTTAGTCGCCTCTTACGACATCCACGAGAAAACATGGAGTGGCACTATTCTAAACCAGCAACCACACAGGGACGGCAACCATACAGGGAACCGGTGACAGATATTCTATATCTATTTATCAATTTTCTTTTAGATGTTTCCAGTTACAAATGACCTGCCTCTGCACACTACTTACTGACATCTCTTTATGCATGCATCTGACCTCATTTTAGTGTTGCCTGAACGTGCTCGAATGATGAGCAGTCCCTTATCTCATCTATTGTGCTTTCCGGCCTTTCCGAACACCGATATGGTAGACTGTATACTCTACTATCGGTCGTGAACATACATGCGAGCATAGTGTGCTATGTGTGATGGATGGGTCGAGGTTTACGCTGATACAGTTTCGTTACGAGTATGAGGATTAAAAAAACCGTGCAAGAGCATGTCGGACCATGCTCAGTGCAGGTTTCCGAAGCCGTTAAGTACTATAAAAAAAAGAAAAACAACAAGTACTAGACTACAAATTTTCTATTTAAAGTCATTTGGTGCCGTCTTAGATTTTAGTAGGTATAAACACTTTAATCGCCTGTATCTCAAGAACCAATGATGCCTACTTAGTCGTGATGGTTTTCCTTTTAAATTCGTTATATATTATGCGCTTTTCTTCAAGATTTTACTTAGAAAAATATACATCCCCAAGTTACGTGTAGGGGAGGTAAGTACACTACAATTATTATTTTATCAACTTTCTTTTCTACTACTTTGTTGGCGTGACTAATATGTATATTCATTCAGGAAACCCTAAAAAAGACGCGCTTGTTATATATTGTCGAATAGATATTTATGCTCATATATGTAATTATGCCTGAGCATTAATAGATAAAACAATAAGCAAAAAAATGAGGTTGCGTTGAATAACGAAACTCCGTTTTGATAAGTACTATGAGTCGAAATTAATACTTATATGTATGATCATAAATTAAAATAGATATCACCGAAACAATAGTAAAGAAGTAACGTATAACACTCAAGAGGCCCTTTTTAACTTATAGTAAGGCTTGCTTGTATTTCTATACCAACTGCAAAAGAAAAAAAAGTGTTCCTAAAATCTGTTAGCGTTTGTCTTGAGTTTTTCTGGGGATATTTTAATTTTAACTAGCTGTACAAAAATGGTTGACAAGTCATTCTAAATCTAAATATCCTAATAATTATCATAATTGATTTCATTTGAATTTGACATGTTTAAAGTGCATCTGAACATTAAATCCCTAGTAGCTCTTCCGCTTTTAAAATAACGGGCCGTTACCATTAAAATGTTCCAGCTCGTAACTAAACAACTTTTAATTGCAGTTCAGCTGGGCGTCTTAGGGAAAACAGAATTTCTGAAGCGCAGAGCGATTAAAACTACTTTTTACGTAAAGCTATGAACTTTTCAATTATCCGCTCTATAATTGGTTTTGTGAAGGAAGCGCCACGGGTTGATGGAAGCAATATTTACATAAGAGACTTCAGCATACCTATATAATAATCTTTGCTTTTTACTAAACTAGTGCCAGGAACACGTGGAGTGGAATCGATCGCTAGTATCGGTACTACTCCTAAAGCTAATGTATCGGAATCGGCAATAAAGTTTCAAAGATTTTTTCTTGTTGTTTTTATAAATTTCTCGCCATTTTTTACTCTATGAAAAACTGTTTTTATTTTCGGAAAACTAGCTAAATGACTATAAGAACATAGAACGTAGTGTCATCTCATCAGTTATCTCCGTAGTCGGGGTTAGCACCAAATATTAACCAGAGACGCGTGTAAAATAATATGAACAGGAAGGCTTACGCTCATTCGTGCCGACCGAAATAAACAATTGATCCGAAATGTTAAATGGATTTATTTTGTCGACCTATCTCGCTTAAAGCTAAAGCTCCAGTGGCATGCACACGAGAACTAGTTACTCTTATTAGGAACCTGGCCGTGAAATAAATTCCGCTCTTCTGCGTACATTTCTATTGAACAACCGCAGGCATTCTTTTTTTGCATATTGTTTTGTCCCTAGAGGATATCACACAGAAGCGAAGCCACGTTCAGTTAATTTTTAATTCCATGAAGCAAATGTACTGACGTGTTTACTTTTTGTATTGTACTCGCATGTATCAGCTTGTTGACTGTGAGATCCACTTTCTCAATTGTTTTATTGCGCAAGATTATTTATAAATAATAAACATTTTTAGGAACGGAGGAGTTTCTTAATTCGACATTTTTTCGTGTGTTTGTTTACGCGATTACTCCATCAATTGTGGATCGATTTTGAAATTTCATTTTTATTTGATAGGGTATATTCCCGATGGGGTGAGGAAGGGTGTGTTCCCATTGTCACCAAGTGGGTATCTGGGGATACATGAGGAATTAAGAAAACTCAATTATTATGGGCATACATATTTAGCGCGCGTAGCGATTTTAGTATTTTCACTAACAAATGTAGCATTTTGTATTCAGAAAGTATCATCTGGTGAAGTGGAACTGATGATGAAGACCACCGGAACACTTCAATGGTACCTATTTCAAGGGTGACGATAATATATCACGATTAAGAGAGTTGAGCGGCTATGACAAAGCACATTTAGATGCTTTAAAGATGTGCACGATGACTTTCCCGCGGCGTTACTTGCGGCGAGCGGGAAATATCCTGTGGTTCTCATTCATTGAGAAGTGGGACTACATAACAGCATGTTATGATGAATAAATAGTTTTAAAAAAAAATGATTAAAAAACGAAAAACCGCCTTCATATACCCAAAAAATTACTTTTTTTTCTAATTTTAATAGGTCAGTCAAACTGAAGTGAGCTTTCGGTTAAAAATATTGTGAGTCGCCGATTTCAGTTTGACTGGCCTATTTGAAAAGAAGTGGTTTTTGAGGTTTTTGAAGGCGGTTTTAAGTTTTTAAAACATTTTATTTATTAGGTACTCCGAATTGTCCTTAATTAGATTACCTACCTATTAACAATCATATCAACTACATAATATCCCAAATAAACAAATAAGATAAGACCCAACAACGTTTGTTGTTTTAGCAGCTAATTTATTTAAACTTCATAAGTAAAATAATTTTCCAAAATTACTAAAAAAATATAATTATTAGGAACAAAACTAAAGCGATTACAGCAAGCAAAAAGGGGTCACTTTTATTTCAAGAAAGAACAATACTTTCAAGATGTGCCTATTTAATGTGAATTTGCCTCAAGTTAAAGCACACTATAATAGCTTCATCCATATATCTGCCCTGTGTAATTTAATTAACAAATAATTTGTTGTTAAATAATACATTTTTAATATCGGGATCACATTCGTTCGTCCATCGTTCATCATATTTGCCAATGCTTATGATAATGGAACTCTAATAATTGGAGTATTTTCATAATGCAAATCGCTACCGTCTCCCGTATTTATGTTTACATTGTTACTAAGTAGCCTTTTACTGCGTTAATTGAGACTATTCGAGACCGATCATTGAGACGCAGCAAGAGGCCTCGCTATTCGCAATTTTTTTGAAGATTGTTGACAAATGACAAATTCCCATTGCAGCAGTAAAAAAGTCTTAATAACTGAATAGCTGTATAGTAAACCCTAAACCTCGATGAAAAGTCACAAAATAATTAATCATCCATATAGGTAATCAAGAACACTAGAATACCAACCTGAATTTAAAAAGAACTTTGTAGTGTAATTTATTTTAACACTCTTATGAATATACTTATAAATACTTATACAATGAAAATGTCGCTAATTATTCGCAGAGGTTCCAGACTCGTCATTCATCCTTTTTCGATTAAAGTCAGATTATTATACGAACCAAGCATATATTTTTATTTATTTTCGACGACACGTTGGCCCAGTTGGGAGTGACCCTGCCTCTGAAGCCGGCGGTCCTGGGTTCAAATCCCGGTAAGGGCAGATATTTGTGTGATGAGCGCGAATATTTGTTCCTGAGTCTTGGATGTTTTCTATGTATTGAAGTAGGTATGTATTTCTCTATATAAGTATGTTAACCGTTGTCTAGTACCCATAGTACAAGCCTAGAGCTTAGTTTGGGATTAGGTCAATTCGTGTGAGATTGTCCCCTAATATTTATTTATTTATTTATTTATTTATATGCTGAGAACTGAATTACTACGATAAAGTCACATCTCACCCTATTAGGAAGAAGATTAGTTTGTAACAAAACATTGAGAATGTGATCTTCAAGACGAACGGTGTAAAATCTAATTGCGATAGCTCTGTTAAATCACAAATAAAGGAACAATGAATGAACAAAACGATGAATTGGAATAACTGCATGAAGAACCACTCTCCTTTTTTATTGGCCACCGATGTGTAAAATCAACCGAGTTTAAACTCGACGGTATTAGCCAATGAAGAGTCTACCCTGCAACATCACCACGCCATCGAAACCGCACAAGTATGCTAAATTTCAAGTCAATCCTACGACTATTAAGTAGGTTAAAATTGTTTTTCTAGATTTATGTAAACACACAGTCACAGTTATTTAAAACAAGTGAAACTAAAATAAGTGTGTCAAAAATATTCGTCTGCCGTATTCATATGAGCCACTTATTCTGAAATGCCTCTAATAGGTAGGAAAAAGATGGCCCTGAATATTTTCAGAGCTTTTGACGTGCAATATTTTTTTACTATAACTGAAAAAGGGTCACCAAACCTTTTATTGCTTCTAAATCTAACAGTACCTCTTGATTGATGGTCTTAAATTTTAAAGCCTTGCAAGATCTACTTAGAATATAACCAGAATAAAAGTTAAAAACCTTCCTTTGTACTATTACTATTACTTATTCTGTGCCTTAACTTTTTAATGTTTTTCTTTCTTGTAAGATCTATAAACATTGAGAGTGGTTTTCCGCAAAATACTTTTTAGGGTTCTGTTCCCAGAGGGGCGACCGTACCTATTACTAAATAGGCTCCGCCGTCCATCCGTCTGTCCGTCCGACTGTCAAAGAGATGTATCGTTTGAACCATAATAGATAGATACTTGAAATTTTCACAGAGTGTAATACGGCCGGTATAACAACTAATAGTGGAATAATTTATAACTAAGTACCTAAAAAGAAAACAATGGAAATAAAGTAATCTTACAAATTATAACTGAGTCCCCATACAAGAAACGTTTTTCACCGCATTGTATGGTACTAATTATTAATAACTGCCCTTAGAGTTATTATAAAAAAGAATTCGAAATGTCTTTCTGATTTGCGGGAAATTTTTAACTTAAATCACTTTAAAATCTACAGATCAATCCGAGCTTGGCCAACGTTGGCTTAGAATCAATTAATATTTAGCCACTTGCCGCCCCATGAATATACATTTTTAAAGTCCAATTAATACATACGTTTGTATTACTTATATTTTAAACATAAATGAAAGTAGTTCGGTACCTATGTGATAAGAAAGATTTTAAGTCCCCAATATATTTTTTGTTGTTGTAAATAGTAATAAACCTGCCCTTATCCATATAAAAAATATATTTAAGAGGCCTATTTATTGTATTGACAGTGATTAATCGTTGAGTCTTTCTTGTCATAAAGTCAGTGTTCGATCGTGTTCTATCGATTTAAGTGTCGCTATCTATCATTAATTTATGCAAGTTATAATGACTTTGCATTACCTACCTACGTAGTTTTCCAGATCTTGATAAAATTCCTTTCGAATTCAATAATCTGGCTTAAAAAAATCATACCTTGAGGCCGCTAAGTTAGCGTTTTTCGAAATTCGATAAAATGTAGAGGATTGGCTTGGGCTGATGACAGATTGCGTCGACCACTATGGCGTCGTATGTCTAAAGTAAAGAAAAACAGTAGCAGCGTTTACGTTTCATACACTCTTAAAAACAAAAGTTGTCTTTCCTGTGGTCAATAGTTAAAAGCTTGTGCACACGAATAAGTTTTGTTTTTAGGTATAATGATAGGTGTATAGCAGTCCTGACGCCGTTTATGCGGGAATGGGCGAAGCCAGAAAATTAGGCCTTAAAAACTACTTTCCCCGTGTCCACAGGAAAGACGCTAACCTAAATCTGTGTATGACCCACCTTTCGGTTCGAGGTTTTTTTATGTAAATCCCTACAGTTGACATGTACAAATAAATATTAGTAGCTCATTTCCCACCGTACTCTCTGTGTCATTGTAGACACGATCTTCAGAGGCACTTGAAGAAGAAGAATAAGGTTATCCATCATTTTATCGAATTTAATTTCATCGAACGCTATTTTCTGCTGAAACCATGTTTTCAGGATATCTTAAACATTCATTAGACGTAGCTTAGGTTAGGTTAGACTTGTGTAACTACCAAACTTGACTACCAAAGACAATTAACTCATTTCGATGAAATTAAAATTCTGCATCGTGATACGTTCGTTGAAAGGTGTTTCGATAAAATAATACCTAGGTACCTACCCGTTTTATAGACGTAGCCGAACTCGCGGCGGCGCCCCAACCAAGGTTGAAAACTTGAATTTGTAATAAGACTACATGTAGAACATATTATCCAAAAATGTCGGACACCCGGTCTTTTGCAAGGTAAAATGTTTAATTTTATTGGACCTCTAACAAGTTCAGAATTTAGGGGAAAATTAAGCCTACTTAAATCATTCTTCTTTAATATTATAGCTGCAGAAATTTTAATAAATTTGGCACTATTTCGTCGAACCAATACCACATCGTACCGTTTTATACTTTGTAATCTTTTGCTTGTGCAATAAAGATTTCACATACATACATACACATAGGTAATCCAGTTTCTTGTCCTTCGTTTCTGGATGCGTTTACCGTAGTCACGTTAATCAGACGCGATCGAATGAGATCGCAGAGCTCGGAACTCATTGCAATCGGGTGCGCTCGGTTCGGTTCGGTAGTATCAGTAGTACGGCCAGTAGCCGAGCGAACGAGACTCGCCGTCACTGCCGTCAGTCAGTTACTCGGCTCGCCGCCTGTCCGCCGGTCGCCCGCCGCCCGCGTCGGCAGCGCTCGTCCCGCGCCCGGCGCCACGCCGTAAACAATACCGGTGTTCTCGCCACTCCACATTGTTCAATGAAAACGACTCTATCTAACCTCGACCAAAACGCCGGTGGTATCATTCCGATTGCAGCTGTCATACTCACCCGAATCCAGACGGTCGCGACCGCTTAACGTCAGGTGTATTGCCGTTCGGAGTGAAAGGAGTTCTTTTGTATAAGTAATTGTGATACTGAAGTGTTCTGTAACTGTTCCGTGCGCGGCCGATTATTAACCATAAGTAGAACAACCGACTCGAGGTGCGCTGCGATGAGCGGCTGTCTCGAGACGAACCCGCCTGTCATTGAATGCTGTTTATAAATCAAAGCACTTGGCTGCATTTAATTGACTGGTTATTGGTCGTATGAATTGAAGCGTAAGTATTCTCCCCACATAATTTAAAAGAATACCATATATATAGTACCTAACAAGGTTTTCTTGTCTTATTCTCCGTATTTAAATTAGAAAGTCCACCGCACTTTGATAACTTTAAGAGTACGAACACCGGTGTCAAGAAGAATCTATCGGCACTCTAGCTTGTACTATTTATTATCTACTCTGTGACGCTCCTTTAAAGGTAGACCTTTAACGTCTTTGACGAGTGATTAATTGCAATGTCGATGGGATGTTTAAGTTTTTTCGTGGTTATGTACACAATCGAGTACAAGATCGACAAGCGCATTTATAAGTGTATAGGTACCTACGTACCGAGAAAGAATTGTGCAGTACGTTGGCTGGCATTGATGAGATGCGTGTTAAATATTGATAAACAAAAAAATGCGGGTAGGTACGAGTAGTGTTATGTTATCAATAAGAACAGTGTTATCTTTTGACGCGCTACACTGGATATCTACTTACCACAATTTAAGATCTATTTGCATTTTTATCAATGACTCTTAAAAGAACAGGTTCAAGCTCTGATTCATATTTTACACTTAGAAATAATAATTATGGTGTATACAAATAGTAGATCTCTCGGTTGAAGTTACTTCTTTTCAAGTCCTCCGTCGCTTAATTAAAGTTAACAATGCGTTGGTAGATAGGTACCTATGGTAGACTGGAGCGTATTGGCATGAATGGCGGACTGGGAGATCCTGATCGCGCCGTGAATAGCTGTCCTTCGCAGCAGCTGTCACAAATAGATGCGATCATAAGGGTACTGAAGGTGAACTTACCTAGTTATAGAGCGCGATTGTTGCGAACTCCAACAGGTAAAGTTTCGCAGACCTTTGTTTGATGAACGCGAATATTTGCCTGCCTGTTTGCCTTTGTTGACTTTGGCAGCTGTTGATGTAAAGGTATTATTATTTTGCGATTTCTATAAGTTGATATCCATGAGTCCACTTACATCGAGATACCATATAAGCAACACACCCTTGAAAGGCTACATAGGTACATGTCTACATTCTCTTTTCAAAATAAAATTAATCTGTCAAGATAATCATGTTACCCGCCATTACCGAAATTCTAGCTGGAGGGAGAGAAGATGGCCCATTGAAAAATGTCCGGATTTTACTTTTGATTTTATTATTTACTGATAAGAGTGATAAGGTATATTCTCATTCACTTGCAAATAAAAAAGAAGTTCTAGCTGCAATGAATGCGAAAATAAAAAAAAAGCGGCCAAGTGCGAGTCGGACTCGCCCATGAAGGGTTCCGTAGCAGCAAGTAACATAATATAAATGTTCGTTGTAGCTTTGATCAATGTTTTTATGACGTATTAAAAAAAAACTACTTACTAAGTAGATCTCGTTCAAACCAATTTTCGGTGGAAGTTTGCATGGTAATGTACATCATATATTTTTTTTAGTTCTATCATTCTTTTAGAAGTTACAGGAGGGGGGACACACTTCAACACTTTGGAAGTGTCTCTCACGCAAACTGTTCAGTTTAGAAAAAAATGATGTTAGTAACCTCAATATCATTTTTGAAGACCTATCCATAGATAACCCACACGTATGGGTTTCATGAAAAAATTTTTTTGAGTTTCAGCTCTAAGTATGGGGAACCCCCAAAATTTATGTTTTTTTTTCTATTTTTCTGTGAAAATCTTAATGCGGTTCACAGAATACATCTACTTACCAAGTTTCAACAGTGTAGTTCTTATAGTTTCGAAAAAAAGTGACTGTGACATACGGACGGACAGACAGACAGACATGACGAATCTATAAGGGTTCCGTTTTTTGCCATTTGGCTACGGAACCCTAAAAAACGTTGAAAAATTTATCAATGGGTACATGTACCTACAATGGGTACATTATAACTACTCGTACTCATGTTTTCTTAGAAAACGATAAACGAGCAAAAATCTTAGCTCAGCATTATATTTATAAATAATAAATTACTGCCTCGTTAATCAAATTCAAAGATCGTGACAGAGTTTACTAAAAGCCAATTCTGTACTGCGGCAGTTGGCAAGTTAGGTTGGGAACCGGTGGAACCTTACAAAAGTTTGAAAGGAGAGACGCGTTCGCCCCCTCAGGCAATCGAGTCGCTTTAATAGGTAGGTACATGTAGGTACGAGTACAACGTTGTTACACAACTCGAAAAGTCATCGTATGCCACTAAATTTGGCACGGTCTCCAACTCTTCACTACCTAAGATGACTTCATATACCTAGGTACGAGTATTATTTGTTTATTTGGTTTACAAACAATAGAAGTTAGGTACATAAATTTAATAACTCACTCAATTTACGTAATAAATCTTTATAACAACCTGAAAACAATATGGTGTCATCATAAACGATTTTGATGAAATGAAGTTCATCAACGCCGATGAATTCCCTGAAACGCTCGTCGACATTTTAAGGAGATCTCCTATTGTTCCATGGAGCCATCCCCTCAGAATTTAATGATTTCGTTCCTAATGCTTAGGCATCTCTCGACAAATTACGTGGGAAGAGGTCCGATTATTATGTTGAGAAATTTTGTATCTCAATTGATATAGTTTTTTGCGATTGACCAGTAAACGATCGATGGTCACATTATTTCGGGTCAGTGACCTAACTCGTCAAAAAGCTAAAATGTCACGTTGTAGAGCAAATCCCGCCAGTCACCTAAAATAATAATTAAGCGACTGTCTAGACTTCCAAACCACATCCAGACACAAACCCCTTTTTTACCACCTTGCCTATAAATACTTTTCACCACGTTTTCCATAAAATCCATCCCACGTAGTTAACTCGATGTTAAGGACGTGATATGTTAATAAAATAACAGAGTCATTCTTACATGCTGCTGTCATTGAAATACACTAGTGAGCAAATTAAACGGGTCAATTTGTTGAATAATTTCTGTGCTCGTGACTACATTTTCGCTAAAACCAAAATCTATGTAATGGCCACGTTTAAATAGAAATGGGTGAGATGTAATGATTCTGCTTATAAGGCAACAAACGTTTTAAAGACACCTTCATGGATTTTATTAATTTAATAATATAAATAAGAGCAAAATAATAATAAGAATGTCATAAGTAAATATCATAACATAACGTATCATAATACAATTAAACATACCTAGACGAACTCGCGGTCAATAGCTAGTTGAGTAGGTATTTAACAATCTCAGTATCATGAAATATACGAAAATTTCTTGGAAGAGAAAAACGAAGACCGTAAAATGTTCCAAAGCCTTTAAGTCCCTTGATATTTTCCTTTCCATTATAATTTTGTGTCGCCGGAATTTATTATAGTGGCTGTTAGATCAAGAAATGTACCTCTCATAAAACGGTTACAAATTGGAGCTCACTTATACCTAAGGGAAGTTTTTGTAAAATAGTTCGATACCAAACCACAGCATCGTAAAACGCTATGCGTATTTCCATTAAGTAATAGGTACCTTTGTCCTCTGAAATGTAAAGAAGCGGCTTTACCATTAGGGCCTGAGAGGATCTGCGTACACCTGCGCTCGGCGAAAAGAGTAGGCTCTATCTTAAGGTACATTTGCTCGGATTTGCTTTTATGAAGCGGGCATTATTCATTGAGCAATGTACCTACCTATAACGGCCACTTGCGCGTTGTTTCGTATTTCATTATTTCGTATTGTCTATAGTACCTACCTATTTGATATAATAACATTAAAGATATGATGGAATTATAATTATAATTGATACAATTATTACGAATAAGTGAAGAAATGTTCATAATGTATACCGAAATTTATGTTTTGATTTAATTATGTTTTACGCTGAACATGGCCTCCTGATTCGAGTAAATACGAAAAAAAACAAACTGCATACGAATAAATGTGTGTAAAATAGGGTTTTATCCCGATGCAGTATCTAATTAAAAAAAAAACATTATTAATCCCGGCGTGATGTTACGGACATTTCCTGTTCGGACCGTGTCAGGATTGTCAGGAACCGGAGGTTCTACGACGCGCAAATGTCAGCGGCCGTAGCCTATGCAATGAGGCTGCTGTTACAATGATGTGGACATATCTCCCGGTGGACGGAAGAGTGGCGCAGCGCGTCCTTTTCTGGGAACAGTAGGACTAGAAGGTCAAGCAAGGCAGCCAACTTCTGCGCTACAAATATGTGGTGTAGCTCCACATAAAGAGATGCAAAATTTACTCATCGCAATGGGAGAAATCAGCTGAAGAACACCCGCAATGGAGATATGAAGTGCAGACCACAGTGCAAGACTGCGCATGAGGTGAAAGAAACTCGATCCTAAGTGCGAAGAGCTAAAGACACGAAAACCTGTGATCATCGAATTTTTTTTTTCAGACGTACGGCGCCACTCAGCAAATTAGAACCCAACTCACAGAGAGTGTGTGGCCACTTTTACTGCAAAAATTGTGTCTATGTTACACGAGGCCGCACGACTTCTTTAGCCAGTGTTTACCGGTCGCCGTAGCCAAAAAATGGTCACGAGGAGATAGATATGATGACAATTAAAAAGTTATACCAATCGATTTTACATTAATTACAGTGATTAAGTATGTAACAGGTACCGACGACCGCTGGTACCTGGGGGTGATTCTCTCAACACAGCGCTGCGTCGATCTTAAAGGTGAAGTTTTATCCGGCAAGTTTAAGAAGTCCCGTCGGAGCGTACAAAACACATTTAAGCGCGTGCCTTCTCAATTAGGCAGCAGGCAGGCAGGCGAGTCGAGTTCAGTGTCGTATAAAGCCGGATAAAACTTCACCTTTAAGATCGACGCAGCGCTGTGTTGAGAGAATCACCCTCCTGATCGAGATCATTCAAGACGCCGGTCATGGCGGGCGGGGCGCCGCGGGAATAGAAATAGCTGTTAATTAAGCCCCCACTGGGTTTTCCTAGCCGTGCGACTCGTGCGAGATGTAAGCTTAAATCATAATATTTGACTAATCGGGAAGTGGATACCCTACCTACGTATCGTGAACATAATGCCTTTTTCATGGTAAGTCCCAATTCAAGTTTCCCGGAAATATTATATAATTTTAAAGGGGTGGGAAATACATTAAGTATTAAGTATTCCTAGATATATACGCATCTGTTAAGGTAAACCATATGAAAACAATTGAATTCTGTTACATTCCTTGGGGTTTGGTTTCCATGTCAGTGTTTTTTTTACATCATTGTTGCTCTTGGTGGGTGCACCGAGTCTGGTTCGCCAGTAACTAAGGTCCGACCGAGATCTCGGTCTCGGTCTCGGTCTCGGCAAATCTCGGCCAAAAATCGTGCCGAGATCTCGGTCTCGGTCTCGGCCCAAAACGGCCGAGATTCTCGGCCGCGGCCGAGACTCCGCGGCAATCGAAAAATCTGAACAGCTGTTCAGTCGAGCTGGACAGTTGAACGACGAAAGACGGCATAATTTGACTTTGACGGCACAAAATTGCTTTTTTTGTCGTACAATATTGCTCTTTTCAATTTTGAGTATTAAATATGTTAAAACCATAATAAAACCTTATTTTTTTCATTATTAACGAGGCTTTTTTTGTAAAAAAAATCGCAATTATAGAAAAAATAACCAATTTTCCGTTTCTCGGTCTCGGTCTCGGTCTCGGCCGAGATTTTTTTTTATTCTCGGTCTCGGTCTCGGTCTCGGCCGAGATTAAAAAAGCGGTCTCGGTCGGACCTTACCAGTAACTATTAAATATTCAGTGAAAGCTGACTATCATAGAAACCAAGTAAACTGCAGTGTGATAGAATCAACTTCTCAAGAGCTACAACAACATTCAGGGTAAATGTTTAATCAAAAGTTGCAACAACCACACATGCGACGTCAGTTAAAACAATGGAATTTATTCTTTGTTTGAAACCCGGCGATATAAATCTGCGCTATTTCAGTTATTGTTCTTCCTGCGTTTATTATTTTTTACTTCCTGTCGGTCATGACTTCATGAGTTCATAAATTTCGACGTGCTAAATTATAATATGTTATCATTTGTGACTCCGTCCGGAACAATCCCTATCTCGCTTTAGAATATTTTATCTAAACAAAGAATACACAGATAATTTGCGTGCATATTTAGGTCACTCTATAAATAATTACCTAGAGCATGATTTGAATATTGAAAATGTTATTGAATCATCTACATAATCGTCATCAATAAAACTATGTGAAGTATTCATTCATTTATGGCACAGAGTTACGAGTAGAATATACCTGTCGATAGTTTATTTTTTCGACCATTTTGACTGATATATATTTATAAGATTATCAAGAATTTATATCAGAAATATTGTAACTCGCCACTAGTTTAACTTTGATTGATGGCCGCCTAAAGATTCCATCGAGCGGAAACGCCAATCTAAACATACTGTTATTGAGTGCGTTGCTCGTTGGAAGCAACTTTTAGCGATTTCCTTTCCTTTCGTTAATTCTCTCGTCCGGGACCCTAAATGCTGGCAATTAATTACCCATATTACCAATTCTAGATCATTTTATGGGTCAGCAGCATTGAATAACAATGAAGGTTGACAGTTTCTTACAAAATTGTATTTTCTTACAACACTGTCAAGTAAATAAGAGCTATCATAACGTTGAAAATACAATAACATGTGTAAAGCAAAAGGTATGGGTTTGTCCGCTAACGCAGCAGAAAAGCGATTATGTTTTGATAGAAAACGTAATGTTTGAATTTTTTTTATTGCACCGTAGGGTTGCTTATATAATCGTTTTTAAATCGTAATAGCATTTGAAAAAATTGCAAACTCCGTTTAAATACAAATTGATGTGGGAGTTGATCGTGCCGTAACGCAGGAGAGAAAAGTTGTGTGGAAAAAAAGTTGATTCACTCGTTTACCGAGGAGGCAGAACTGAGCCCCAGGTGGCATACGTGCTCGTTTGCCTTCTACGAGCGATATAAAAGTAAAACAACACAACTATTTTTCGCCGGCTATAAACTGCAGATAATGCATAAAATGTGCACCTCCAAGGGCTTTAGATTAGTGTGAATATGAATTGCTTCAAAATGTATCCATACCCTATTTTTTATAAACTTAAAATTAAATGGTCGATGGAAATAGGTATCAAATTACACGTTACCGAAGCTGAAGCAACTAGCGGCTTCACACATTCGGTGCCGGTGACACGTCCCTCGCGTATAAATTACTTAGAACTGTCAGTTTGCGGCAGTGAACGCGTTCAAGTGCGATGCTGCATCTATTCGGGTCACGGATCACGTCTCGACTAATGACAAGCCTGCTTTACTTGTCTGAGGCAGTAATGCGCCTCTTAGTTCATTATTACTCATTAATTTCATCATGTACCTACAATTGATATAGTTTTTGAAATGGGTGGGAATGGGGGATTGGGGCCAATTCGGATCAGTGTTTTCTAATTTTAAATTTCCGCAAACCTAAATTCACACTTTACTTCGCTGGACTCGAATCCAATTTGATGTTTATAAATCAAGGTTTACAGATAGATATTTAAAATGAGAGAACACGGAATTTGTCCTATTTTGTACTCGGACTTGGCCTATTTTACGTTTAAAGCGCAAAAATTACAACAAATTATTTGCGTAAAACTCAAAACTTGTAACATGCTTAAATTAAATAAAGAGACTGATTAATGTCATGATTAATATACACTAATATGTTTTTATGATGTTTGCACGAGTATTACCTACAGGTAGTAATATAACTAGTTTCACGGATTCTATTTATGTCGCTTATTCATTAAATTGCGACGATCGAGCCTTTCTCAAATACAGTGTGTAAATGGTATACGGGCGTTTATTAAAACTGGACATAGATTAAGACTCTACTAATCATTAACAGAAATAATTATTTTGATTACGCTAACGTATACACCGTTATTAATTTTTTGACATACTATCGACTCGCAATGCACATCGAGGTCCATCTGTCAGGTAAGTACGTAATGTTTACTTGTGAAAATGTGTATTTCGGCTTAAGTAGCCTCAGCTTTAATAATACTTCACTTTGAAAAGTCATTAATTGCGTTTTTAATTCATTGCATTTTTCGTTATACATTGCGTGTTAAATTATTTTGTATGGTTATTTCTTTTTTATTTAATTTTAACAAAAGCTGCCTAAATGTGCTCAGTTGGGGTTATACTAACCACTGTTAAAAGGAACGCCCGTATACCATTTACACACTGTATATGGTCACGGATAGAGCGACTAACTTTGATACTTCAACCTATTTCTTACTTTACTTGTTAGAACATACAAAGTTCGATTTAAATGGATAGACACAGTTGAGTTGGGAGACATATGATAAAATAATATTATTACCTACTTGTGTACGTATATATCTGAAATCCGATAGTGCCTCCTACATGTTTCTCCGCGTGAGATGAGATATCGATTGCTTTAAAATACAGATGTGTTTGTGTACTCTAACGCTTCATAGTGAAGCGCCGGTAAAAGCGCGATTAGTGAGTTATCGATCTAGTACCTACCCTAGCACAACCTTGTAAAATAAAATGAAATGAAGTAAAAGCCAACAACACAATTAACCCGTTGCTCCACTAGCCATCCATCACGTACATTTGACGTTTGACGTCACGTCAATTGTTGTAATTTCAACCCACGAAGGCACGCCCTGTCACGTCACTCAACTTAACATTAGTTTGCGTTGAAGTCCCTAAAATTTAGTGGTGGGCGGGACTTCGTTGATAAATGTACAGTAATCATACACGTACTTGCCTAGACTAACATAACAACACAGAAACCTAAACCGCGCACCAATGTGATGCTAATCAAACTAGACCATATTTGACACTATTGACACTTAATATTATAAAGAGGAAACATTTGTATGTTTGTAACGAATAAACTCAAAAACTATTGAACCGATTTTAAAAATCTTTCACCATTAGAATGTTACATTATAACAGAGTAACATGATCTATGTTTTATTTTTGTACGCGGACGGAGTCAGGGGCAACAGCTAGTTATACATATATTTGTGCACTTGTGTGTGTGTTGTCGAGCGACCCATGCTTCCTTTTGTGACTTCAAGTTAAACGCATCGGCTGCATTATGTGTTATTATTATTCTGTACTTACGTGTAAGATGCTTTAAGATTTAGGTTGATTTGCTTGAAAATCTTACTACATAGGTAGGTAGGTAGGTGTGATGAATTCATACTTCATGATTATCTTTTAATTGTTATATTATAAGATTATAACAAAACAGCAAGCGACGCTACATTAACCCTTATACTCGTAATTTATAGAACATTGGACGCTGAAATAGTAAAATTAAATCGAGTTCCTAGAGTTACGAATTCTTAAAAACTAACATAATCTTGCTTAGGCGCGTATTTTTTTAACGAACAAGCTGCTAGAAAAATTCCCTGAAGTTTAAACCATTAGATAACTTTAGTCTCATATATCTAAACACTCTAAGATTAATCTCACACATCCCTACTGTGGCGCGTAGGCGATTCTGTTTACACACAACAACCGGAGTTCTATCTTACGTGACTGGTACGAAATGAAAAACATTCCTATTTGGAATTCAATTACGCGATTGTTTACTTCGAAGAAAGTTTTCTCGCACTTCAAATATTGGGTATTTTTTGTAAGCTTTCGCTCTAGCGCCGCCGGCTCTAGCCGGCATGTCAATTTGCGTGTTTTTGCGACTGAAATATCCAACTCACACTTTAAATTCAACTAAATTGTACATACAAATAATATTTTAGGTAAAACTACATACTTTCTACAAAACGATTTAAAACCTGTAATTTTGAGTGGGTAGGTACCATAAAGTTGAGCGCATACTCGTAGTGAACTGAAAAGTTTTATGGAAAATTTAATTGCGCGAGTTAGCATGCCAAACTTTTGGACCTTATCCAATTGACGTTTTAAATCAAGATCTAGATTAATTTCCACATGAAAACTTTCAGAGATCTAATTATAAGTATAACAACCATTATTAATTAAGTAAAGAGTATTAAGATACATGTGATAGCTAAACCCCTCTATTACGGCTTCGTCTACCCCGTTATTCCTTTGTGCTTACTGCTTGAAAGGTGGCAAATAATGATCGATGTTGATCCGTCTCATAAATCGCGAAAACGCGTCTGACGTCATAGAACACTGTAATTAGGGGCGGCGGTGGCGAGACAGTGATTTTGACGTCATTCCGCAAAGATTTAAGGACACAAATAAGGATTTTACAACATGTAACACAAACGTTAAAAGGGTTGATTATATGTAAACAAATGTATTTGTTATCTTACTTTTTGTACTTAATCTTTAACTTTTGGACTTGGTGGAGGTTAGAAACCGCACTGAGGCAGTTAATGACGATTAAGTCCTTCCAGTGACGATTTTTCGTTCACAAGTTTGAAAAGGGAACGATTTAAATTGTCTCTAAAATATGTCAGAGTACGGCGGTTACTCTTTAAACAGAGAACAGAATTATAAACAAGTTTTAGAGTTGTTGGTATTTCTGTAGCCCTACCTACCCCTCCCCGGGAATCAAGGCGTGATGTTATGTACATATGTATGGGACTTTGTAAATTCGAAGCATCAAAGACAAATTGGTAATTATCGAAGTCCTGTCGCAAACTTCCATTACTTCGCAAGTCCTTTGCCGCTTCAAACTTCGCAGATGCGAAGAGATACTAGAGGTACGCCGGAGATACAAGAGTAATGATCGATGCGACGCTACCAATAGTACCAATACTAAAAAGATAGATACGATGCCTTCGTAAAAATTGTCTAGTACGTTTTTATAAAGGAGAATCGCTAGTAAGAACATTATAAAGAGAGTTCGCCTACTTTATGCTCACATGTGTGGATGCATGTTTTATATATGTATAGTTGATAGTGGAGGCGTTCAATTTTAAATTGAAAGAACTCTTCTATTAAGTCGGTTTTTTTTGTTATCTTTGTAAAGTATTTTTTTATTGAAATGATCGTTTGCGTAGTTTTAAAGATCTAAGCATACATAGGGACAGACAGACTGCGGGAAGCGACTGTTTTAATGATACTATGTAGTGATTTAACATAAAGTATTCTATTGATATCGCTGCAAATAAGTTTACCCTCGAGTTTGTGCCCTTTAATTTATTTTACAGACGAAATAATTTCACCGTAATTAACACAAATTCATAAATTATTTCATTACTGTACCGTTTGATATGTTAATTCGTTACTGAGGTGTCTGAAGATATTATACTAACGACTCATCAATGTCACATTTTGCCGGCGCGGCGTCTTTAATGTAGTGTAGAGTACCTAATTCTAGGATGATGTGTATGTCTAGGAAAAGACAAAAATAAACACACAGGCCACGAGGAGGTAAGTGGGATCTGAGACACATTTTTGTAATCTTGCCTACCCTCCTACTGTTTCTACAATCATGGTCAGGTGAACTGGAAGAGATCTCTTAAAAGGATAAGTTTGCCATTGTGCATGTTGATCTTAAGTTTATTTACGAACTTACTTGTAATTGGTGTTTTGTGCAATAAAAAGTTTACATACATACTTACGTACATCTGCACTCTCAAGATTCTAAGATGCCAACCCTGAAGATTAAGGTGGAATTCCTCTATTTATGCTAGTAAATTTACCGGATGTGGCGGACTCACTAGAGTAAACTATTAATTCTACTACATTTTTCCTCGTCTACGACTACAATTTCTCTTATAATATACCTACGTATCATTTTGGATCTGAACATACCTGTTACTACCGTGAACCTATAAATACGAGAAACGTGCTCATCAATCGTTATACCTTCAAAAATTATGGAATCGGAGAGTGGTCTCTCGATAACTCTAGCCAACACAGACCCATTGAGCTTGAACTCGTTAGACGTTTTGGTTAATTCGATGACACTGAAAAAAACTTGATTAGAAATCTCGTTTTACCTGCATGACCTTCGATGATGACTTGGATTAAGGTAATCTCGGCGACATATCAATCGCACACGCGTCGGAGTACGAGGAGGGGAGGAGGGAAATAATCACGTGAAATGGAGACGAAATCTGATTACGTATACAGCCGATAGGTACCTGGCTTTGACCATAACTTTCGAAAATGACGGGGATTTCGGCGGCAATATAATGATGCGGGGAATATTTCTTATAGCATACAACATGCCAAAATCTAATGTCTAGGCCACAGAAAATGAAGATCACAAAGACACGCGAAATTGTAATTACAATTTCTTAATATATTGCGGGCGTCGAGATAATATTTTTTTACAACTTAAAATTTCCATACAAAATGCGATAACGTTTTTCTCCCCTTAAACGTCAGATTTTTACGATTTTTTAATATGTTATAGATGTCATGAAAAACTATGTCTGTACTTTTTCCTTTCAAAGAAAATATGTATTGGAATGAAAATAAAATATAAAAACAAAACCGGAAACGTACAGACCTAGTTTTCCATAATGTCCACAACATATTCAAAAATCCAGGAAATCGGATTAGATTTAGGGGGTAAGAAACGTTATCGCGCGAAGCTAAATTTGTATGGATTATTTTTGACAGCTACGCGATTTAGGCATGGCTTCATAATCCTCTTAACGAAATTGATTTTACATTCACTTTTAGAGTTACATACATACATACCTCGTGTGTTCATAAGTTTTGAGACGAAATAAATATTACATAAAAAATTAAAGCATAAAGCTGTATTTATAAAATTTACAGATAATGGTAACTAGACATTAACTAACAACTACAAGCAATTACTATTCAAAATGTCCACCCCTATTTTTAATACAAGCTTTTAGTCGTTCCGGCCAGTCATCGATCGCGGCACGAATCTTCTCCAGTGGGATATCCTTCGCTGCTTTGATGAGGGCTCGCTTTAAAGAATCTAAGTTTGGGTGGGACTTTTGGCAGGCCCTGAGTTCCAATTCAGTCCACAAAGAATAGTCCAGTGGATTGAGATCAGGGCTGGAGGATGGCCATTCTTCCGCCGCGATGAAGCCCGGCAAATTTTCCCTTAACCAAGCTTGAGTCGTTTTAGCCTTATGTGCGGGTGCTGAGTCTTGCTGGAAAATCCATTCTTTGTTGTGAAATAAAGTATTAGATAGGGGTTTCACTACAGTATCTAAAATGTCACTTTGATAATTTTTTGCTTTAACCTTGACACCTTGTTGGCAAAAATGGAGCGGAGTGACACCTTCGTACGAAACCCCCCACCATACCATCACACTCGCCGGATGATGGGCACGCGAGACATTTCGTGCTGTAGCAGGAACATCTTTGCTGCTTTTGGCATAAACTTTATTATTTTGCCGGTTAAACTTTTCTTCGACCGTAAAGATTTTTTCGTCGGTGAAGAGTATCTTTTTCGCATCGTGTCTCTTAAGCAGCATCGGACAACGTTCGCGACGTAATTTACGAAGGCGATCATTTAGAAAATGAACTTTTCTACGGCTGTAAGCCTTTACTTTCAGATCGTATTTCAATATTCTGTTGACTGAAATACGCGAAATTTTAGTCTGCAGAGCGAGTTTTTTCTGGGTGCGACATGGATTTCGGCGAAGTCGCTCTCTGATTATTTTGATGTTAGCAGCCGTCCTTACAGACCGCGGGCGACCACTCCTATGTCGATCTTTCAAAGAATCAGTCTCCTTGTAGCGTTTAATGGTGTAATATACGAAGTTGCGGCTTACCCCAAAACATTTTATGTCACGGAAAATTTCCATTGGTTTTTTCCCCGCCATATGTAGTGAAATGACAGTCGCACGCAATTCTTTCGTTCCCTCCATCACAAGAAAAACAAAAGAAATGAATTTTCAAAACATACAAATAGCACACTAACATTCCAAATTCAAAATTGAAAAGAATATAAAATAGGTGCCAGTATTATTTTCTTTATTTTATAAACTAAAAAGTTTGTCTCAAAACTTATGAACATACGAGGTAATGTCACGCCTTTATTCCCAGAGTGGGGTAGGCAGAGCAACAGAATACCAACAACTCTAAACTTGTTGATAATTCTGTAACCACATTTTGCATAGTCAGGCCAAGATGTTAACCAGTGTATTAGTGACAGGTTGCAAGCCCATCGCCTAACAGGACTACAAACCTTTATTCCCTTAGTCGCCTCTCACGACATCCACGGGAAGACATGGAGTGGCACAATTCTAACCCGGTAACCACACGGGTTAAACCACCACCACCACCACCACCACCTTTAGAGTTATATTTGGAAAACGGTTTGGAAACCAACACCAATAACTTAAAACGGAGTTTACCGTACCGGAGACACCTAGGTATAGGAATACCTATATCGCTATCCAAGACCGCAAAGCGCAACCGTATTGATTTTTAATTACTCACCACTATACGGGACGGGCCTGTTGTAATATATGCATAATATTTTAGGATATTGAGGCCAGCCGTCGGGCCAGGCAACCTTATGAAACCACCTATGACAATGATTTCGATCGCATACATTCGCCATTTTTGGCAATTGGTTAAGTCATTGCGTGATAATTTTTTCTATCTTTAATTTAAACTTGCAATTGCCGTTCCCATTGTGGGACCTTATAGATTAATGATCGATTTCTGACAATTGATAGAATCTTGCAACGTGAATATTAATTGTCATGACCGGTTAATTTGGATCTAGCCGGCACGTTTGCCATGCAAGCAACACCGACAAATGCATTGCACCCTGCACATTTAACGCTTGACCGATTAGATTTGTAAAGCGGATGAACGTTAGACATACTCGTACTCGACAAAGTTACGAGATTTCAAAATTCAGTGAACGTTGACGATTGTGTCGGGTCATTTACGAACACGTAATCGCAAAATAATGGCGATGTATCAGGCTGCGACGCAACTGCGACCCCGATGTAACAATAGCTTTTTGTTTCGTACTTCATACGTAAAACCTTTCATGATTACATTTTACTTACTTGCATATAATAATAGGTAAGGTGCGATAGTAATAACATATAAATCGATTATACGCTTAAAACGGAGTAGGTGCCCGTGTTTCAATTGCTTTAAAGTAAAATATAATTTCGCAGTATACTCGTAGGTACAAACATTCCCCCGGAAATATTCCTGAACGTGACGTTTGATGTTTCAATAACGAAGTGAACATGTGCTTGATTAAACGGCAAAGGTCACCGAATCTGTCAGCGGCCCGCAGCCACGCGGAACAGGCGAAATGTTGGCGAAATGAGGAAAGTCTCGCTGTTTAGAACATCCGTTCAGGTATTTGCATATCGAACGTTGTTTAAATCTGGGCGTAATCCATTCAATCAGTTGCGAATTGGGCTTGCGTTTATTATCGTTCACAGCTCGTTGCATTTGCGATTCGTTCGCATAGCCTTTTCTTCTCTTTGTTTGTAGGTAATTGGATAGCGGGACGAGTTTTTTGGGTTACTAATGTTAATGTTACCAGTCGACCTTTAGACAATTATTTTAAGAAAGAAAGTAAACAAACATTTTTATCTCTGATAGTTTAACAAATTAATGACTATTCGGGCCTTGTCTGTTCTTATTGCACAAGCATAGAGATATGGCTGCTTTTATTTAAAACACGTCTAGTTCACCGCGCGCGAGTCCGAGCGGCCCGCGCGCGCCGTACCTGCATCAATTATGTACCGCCCCGGCTCCAGAATACTAACGACTTGAACACCTCCCCGGCGATGGACCACTCATCCCAACCAAGTTTACATTCGTAAATATTGCAAAACCTTCAAGGTGGCAGCAAAAAATGGTTCCATTCATATTTAAACGCTAACAAGAGCTCACGAGCAGAGCCCACGCGTCAAGATGGTGGCAAGTCACGAAATTCAAGAGCGTCTTCGAACATTAGGCGTGCGTCAGAAAGAAACCCATACTCTACGTTTTGAGAATTCAAGATTCGTTTACAACGATCATCATGAGCGCTACGTTTAAGCCTAGTAGGATTAGGGATATACCTCCACCACATTTTTGAAATGTGTGGTCATTTAAAAAGAGAAATACCCATCCCAAATTGACTTGCCAGATTTTTATTAAACCGAATGATGTTTATTCGTAATTAATTGCCCTTGACATTTGATTGACCTTCAAGGTTTTGGAACAAAATTATATTAACAGGCGCAACGTCACAGAATATTTTAGTATGAAAAAAAAGTCAAATGCAAAAGAGCTATGATGTCATAGTTTCTGTAGGCATTATCAAATATTTTGAAATAAAAGCTAGAGTTTTTTGATAGGTCCATGACCATTGTTAGGGTTCCGTAGTCAACAAGGAACCATTAAAGTTTCACCTTGTTCGTCTGTCCGCGGTTTTACACAGAGACTCTTGGTACTACAAACAAAGCGGTAATTTTGAGTGGTACCTACATTCAAATTCAAATTACGCCAACAAAGCCATAAAATAAAATATAGAATAATATTTGTTTCGGGTACCTCCCCCACCTCCCAGGAAAGGAGTTTATTGTACATTATAGCATCGGGTTAGGTAGGTGTCATTGAATAGCTCTTAAAAAATCATTTTTTTAGATTTAGGGGACCATTTAGATTGTGGATTCTTATATATTTTCGCAGGATTATTGATTTTAATTTAATTCAATATTAAATTCTGTTATTGGGGTGAGTCTATAAATTATGCAAAGCAATCGGATTAGTGGGGCGGATTCTGTTCGCAGAACGATATAATTAATTTTATGATGGCTTTTTCATCGGGTATTCGCTTTGGGTAAATTCCGCAGCACGGCGGCGTTGCGCAAGCACAAGTAACTGGGTAAATAACAACTGGGTTATTCCCGCGGGTCCTCGACGGTCGCGCTGCCGTTAGTCGTCGAGGTTAATGGCGAGCAAACGAGCTCCTTAACTTTCACATTCGTTTTTTAATTTCAACTTTATGCTTTATTAACATTTATAACTTTGTTTACTACAAAATGACACCCGCTAAACGCTCTTTCGGAATTAGTATCGGTATGCGTTTAAGTTTTCGTTTTAATTAATTATTGAAGGTGACTAACCTTAAAGATATAATAAATCAGCATGTCATATGCATATTTCATATGACCTAAATTGAATACGAATTAAATTAGAACACGTGATTTGTACGGTGGAATGAGGTACCTAATTAAAAGTAACGAACTTTATACAATCAAAATTCAAATACTTACAGAACAAATGTTTTAAAATTGTAAAGATCACTGACATGTCACTCGCGTATTTTATACCTAAATCATAAGATATATCTTCCAGTGTATTTAATTTATTGAAGTTAAAGAAACAATTTGAACGGCAAAGCGCAAAACAATATTACAGGCAGATCTTTTCCAGACACGTAATCCGTAGATGGAGGCAATAAAGCACTTTATCCCGTTATTGATGCGGTGCTAGAGTCCCGCGCCACGGGAGCTCGCAACTCCCCACGACCTCACTTGCCCCAGGACAAATACCTGACATCCAAGTATTTCAAAGTGAATTCACGGATTTTTGCAGCCTGATACAGTTGAAGTTAGATAGTACGGCTTAGATAAACGTCTTAGTTCTACCAAACCAATAGAGGTGGAAATATAGGTTTGCAAATATATAGCGAGTACCCTTTGGATTTGCAGCGAAGGAGAGGAAGGAGAGAAAACGGCAAAGAAAGCTTTATTTTTATTAGGCCTTTTAGAACATATCCGATTGTGGTACGATGCCTAAAACAATTAATAGGGATTTCCAAGCATTATTTCTACTTAATAGATGGTTGTTAGAACATGTAGTATTCGTGTACAGACTGATAATGCTGTCAAAGTAAATACGATCAATGCTCATCCAATTTCACGTACAAAGTCTATGTGAAATCAAAGAAACGAGTCGGTCTGGGATATATAATATTTCATGTCTTGAGTGTACCAGTAAGTAAAAAGACATTTTCATTTTCTTTCATAATTTCTTTTGGCTTTTTATTCGCGAAAAATACAAACTGAAATGAAGAAATCGGAAAACGTTAAATAAATAGGTGTACAATTTTTTCATGGCAAGGAGTATAGGCACACGAGCACTCAGGCCACCTCGAGCGCTCGGAAGTCAAAAATCGGCCCCTGATGGTAATTAGAATCTGAGATCCATAGACATTTAAACTTTTAAGACTATAATCTCGAGACTGTAACCCTAAGACCCCAAATGCGTTGCCAACCCTGAGGACTAAGATGGAATGCCTCTATGCTAGTAATTTCACCGGTTGTCTTATCCCCACACCGAAACACAACACTGCTGTTGCTTGGCTGTAGGTTATTGGATAAGATGTTTGTTGATATAAAACACTTTCGTGACGACTGACTTTTGGAGGGAATATTCCTTGGGTATCTACCCTAGGGGTGCACCAAGGCAGGAAAAAAAAATAGAGTGAGTAGCAGGAAACTAATTGTACGCGTACGAAGTCTCACGCGTCCTCGAGTAAAATATATTCTCGCGTTTGAATACCTATCTTAATATGTCGCGTAAAACTGGCATCGGTTTCATCACGGCCCGGCGGTTCTAATTCCAAAGCAAATGAAAAGAACAAGTTTTGTGACGAGTAATAATGCCCCATGGCCATCGAATGTCAGCCAAGGTTGACATTACCTAATAACAAACATAAAAATTATAGCACCTGCCTCGGCCCAATATTCTTAAGATCATGCGTGCGTGAAGTAAGTAGTGCCTTCACCTCGGCTGCATAGTTAAATGCAGCGAAGTCGGACGTTGAACCTCGGTTGTGACGTCAATCGGGATGCTGCATCTCTTGTGCTTGCTGAGATCGCAATCTCCACGTCTAGCTGTACGCCGGGTTTACTGTTACTGCCTTTGAGAGCCCTCCTCGCCGCACTCGAACTTAAAATAACCGAGATACGGTACCTACTTTCTGTCGGAAACTCGGAAGTGAACAGAAGTAAATGAACGCAGACGAGAAGCCGCCAATGTGCACTCGGCGAGTGCGAGATAACTCCGTCGATGACTAGTTATCGCAGTACGGATTTCGAAATAAAATCAAAACAAACACTTACTTAGTATTACACTTTCGATAAGAATGTAGTATGGAGGTACCTTCTTACTTATTTGTATAAACATTATTTCGAGGTACCAATTGTGACATGCTTCGTATTAAATGAAGATTATTTAGCGTAAATTAAATTATCTGCGCCGACGATTAGGACGATAATGGTACTCATTTTAAGTAGACAAGGCGAACGTCAAATATTAACTAAAAGTAACGTAATCTATCCGCGGTTTCAATATTGGGACCGAGCATATGACTTTAACTGTATTTCGGCGGCTTCCTCCGCGTTCATTCAGCGATGTTTAAGTTTGGATGAAGTATCTAGGTAACTGAATGAAAACAATGTTATAAATACATTCCCTACTGACCGAGCCCAGTTTTAGGGGAATTCTGGTAAACATAGCACAATGTTGAATGCGTTTCGATCCCGAAATACATGATCCGAGTTCAGTGGCCGACGAAATGGACCAGCGAGACGGAACTAAAGCGCCAAAAATTGGTTTACGCTTAGATAAATAGTACTTATGTAAACGTGGTCAACGTTTAGTTACGTCCCATAGAGTTGAAGTAAGGCTACTGCCAGGGTGTTGGGGAGTCCTGTGAGAGGGAGGGTTCGGTCCTGTTTGTGTAAGATTCCCTGATATTTGTTTTCCTTTAGTATTTACTTGCTTCTCGCTCACGACTACTGTACACATTATCTACAACGCAACAAGGATATTTGCGGTAGAAACTCTATTCAACCCCGATTGCTAGCCGCAAACACTTTCGTTTCGTAAATCATTGCACGGTCCACTAACTAACCAGACGATTGAGTTGCCGTGGAATGACTCCGATTCCCGCTAAATATAACGCGTTAGTCATAAGACATTATTATCTAGAATTAGCGGTCGCTCATTGAGAATCGGCTTACATCACGTTGACTAAGTCGGTAAGTAACGGGTGTCTGCCATTGTGCTAACAAATTTACCCCTTTGTGGCTTCCACCGTCCTTCGCCAGGGCCGAAAGATTATTACTGCCACATTATACAAAGCAATTAGGCGGATAGGTGTCAGGCTCTCCTTAAATTAACATCGCTGTTTTTACAGATTCGTCTCTCGCTCGTAGTTATAAAGTCTGGTTTGTGTTGTTCCAGAATGCCGGCGCTCCGGCTGCTGGGGCGAAAATGGCTGGCCGCCTCCGACGACCTCGTGTTCCCGAGCATCTTCGAGCTCCTGTTTCGTTTTGTATGGTAAGTAGCTTTTTACAACACCGATTTAGCGCTGAATTTTGAACGTGAAACATGAGATTGCTGTTATAGTAGGTGAGTTCACAAAAACAATGTCCCGGTACCCATTTATCTTACCGTCAGTTTCACTCCATTTTTACGTATTTTAGCGGAATGTTAAAATGGTGGCGGAAAGGCTTGGCTTCCCGGCGCAGAATTGATGGCGCTCAACCGCCGAAAACAATTCTCATCTTGAAAATTAACCCGCGTATAAAAATACAGGTACTTGTGCCTTTTTATGTACATTGTAATATTTGTACATGCAATTGCCATTCTGCTTGAATAAACCTCAGGGGGGTTATCATGAGCTAGCTTTGCAGTTCATTTTACGGTCAGCGTAAGGGACAGAGCTATGGCGGTTATATAGCTCTGTCCTTTTCTCTGAGCGTAAACAGAACTGCAAAGCTAGCTCATGATAACCCCCCTGGCGTTTAAAACTGTCTTTAAAATGAAAGTTTACCGTAACTCCGGATAAAAAAACAGTGATTTTATATCGCATCAATTGGATTGAGTTTTGCATTGAATGAACCATTCACTTCGCCTTATTATCTAACGGAGAGTAGTGCCATTGAGCTCGTCTGCCATGTGCCATTGCTAAAGTATATTTACTGGGTAGTTAATTTACTGGATATCAAGGTTAGTCGCGTCTCGCGTCTCACAGCGGGAATGAAATCATTCAGATAATTCACTTGTTCACGCAAAGCAGAAATCAATTATTTTGCAAAAATGCAGTGATTGCAATTCATTGAAAATGCCGTATATTTTCCGGATGCGAACGTTGCGTGTCCTTTTATAGGTAATGTTATCAGCATGTATTAATTGGTTCAGATAACCTCTCCCGTTACTTCAATAAAACTATGTTGTGTTTTGCTATCGCTCTCGCTTTTGATGTAACAATTTGTGAACCGTGGCTGTGAAAAATATAAAGATGGTGGTTATTTAATCCGACGTACCTGCCCTACCTTCAATTGACATAAACGTCAATATATTATTTATGCAGACGGGAAAGGCAATCCTCTATACAGAAACTGCAGTTCATGACAAGAATGAATATACACCCCTTTTACGTTACCGATGTTCTGGCTCGTTTGCTGTGCGTCCGAGTAGCGCAGAAAACAACGTTATGTAAAGTTCTAAATTGAAACCTCGTTATAATCCGAATTACCGGTGTAATTAAAGTGTCATAAAATTACGGAAGGTTCAAATATTAAAATTAACAAATCGTATTAAGGTAACCCTGCATGGGACCTTTTTACATAAACCAATTAACAAAAAGGTTAAACAAGCCTTGCTTTGGTACTCAAAGTAACCACCATAACCATAATGTTTTCAGGGCATCTTAAACATCTAACCTACGTAATTAATGTTTAAAATATTATATGCTTTCAGCAGAAAATTGCGTTCGATGAAATTATACATTCGATGAATGGTGTTTCGATGAAATGATAGACACCCATCCCAACTACCACCAGATTTTTTTTACCATTTGCAAAAAATGCGTTAGTTCAAAATAATGGTCAATATGTTCATATTATGTGGTTAATTCCGTGTCTATTATGAGTTGCCAGTTGGAATAGGTAGGTACAGTCAACCAATTTGATTCCTAGACCACTCTGGACTATGTCAACGTGACGTTGTAAACCAAATCTTAAGATGCCTCTTACGTTTTGGTTGAAAACGTCAGTTTAAAACAGTGGCCTAGGAGTTAAATTGGTTGACTACGTAAGTACCTACCTATGTCAATGTTTAGTATTAGACCAATAATATAAAACGCCTCTCGATTATATCCATCCTAGTAATTATAAATGTGAAAGTAACTTTGTCTTTTTGAAACGCGCACACGGTTTTACCGCTAAACCAATCTCGAGGAAATTTGGTATGGAGATAGGTTGAAGCCCGACGTAAGTTACTTTTTAGCGCGGGTAACGGCTTCTACGCGGACGGAATCGCGGGCAACAGCTAGTAAATGAATTTGTTTAAAATACGGTTAGCTTATTTGTTGCGCAAACCCCAATTTTTATAACAAAGTATACCTACATTCTCATAAGTAGGTAAATACTGTGATTATGGTTGTAAGTATAAGGATCGTTGCGCTTCATATACCTAGATTATTTACACGGGCAAATATTCCATCCGTATACTTAGTCGATTCCTTGTCTTAGATTATCATTTAATTTTAATGTTCTGCTTATTTATAAAATAAACCCTTAAAATGTGACTTCTATTTACTCTATGCCATTTATAAGTTGAAGACGCTTTTTGTCTACAATTTTGTCTAAAACTTTATAATTAATTACTCCGCCCCGACAAAAATCTCTTTGATAACTAATTCATAGAATCACAATTTCGAACTGAAATTTATCAGTTTATACATAATTCAATTGAAGTTTCTGTAGTAAAACAAACAATACGCTTTTTATTAAAAATAAGAGACTTTCCTCACTTTCAGAAATGTCTACATTCGGTACAAATATTTCTTTAAAAAAATCTACATTTGTACATGTTTCGACAAAAAAGTTACACGTGCATTTGCCACGTCAGATCGTTTAACGTCAACAAATCAGCAAAAGGTGAAAGAACCTTCAAGTACGCACAAAAAACGAATGTACAACATCCAGCGAACCCCAGCCACATTATTGCGATAAAAAAAGTTCATTACGGCATAGAAGCTGTACCGTACGGTATCTGTCGGCGCGCTAACATTAAAAGACTGGTATAACAGGCAATAGCTTTTATTAAAAAAAGCAGCGGTTTAATACGTTTAGTTACAAAAAGTTGGCTTCGGTTGGTTGTCTCCAAAACAGTAAGCACTTACATGTGTTTTGGAGTCTCCCGGGAATTGCTTTTGTGTTCTACCAATAAAACTACCTATAATGCGATCCATTGGAAATTAGACATGTGCGCCGCGCCGCCGCGCCGCCGCGCCGCTGCCGCCGATGATTTTCCTCACGCCGCCGCCGCCGGTTCAACCGTCGGCGTAAAATCGGCGTGAAATATTCTCCAATCTTCCTATACAGATTGTTTATTCCCCATATGAATGTTTGATTTTTAATGATGAATTATTTTCTAACGTGATTTTAAAATATTGTTATCAATTCAATTACATTTTTTAACAGTGGATGAGCGATCAGTAAGGTAATGCTACCTATGCTAACTATTACATCACGCCAATTTCACGCCGATGACGCCGCCGCCGCCCTTTTTTTTTAACCAGACGCCGCCGACGGTCAAAAGAGCGGCAGCGGCGTCTGGTTAAAAATTGGAAATATTGGAAATACAGCTTACAAACTTAAAAATTGCGCGCAAATGGTACAAGCATTAATACAATAATTGTAATTCGTCTCAATTTTTAAGAACTCGGTTTATCAATCACTTTGTTTTAATTTTGATTTCGTAAAATCGTGAGTCTGAATCAGTTCTGAGTTAACTGTACATAATAATATTACTCCATCAAAATGTAGTAAGTATTTAAGAGGACTGTGAAGCAAAAAAAATCCACACAAAATGCGATAACGTTTTTCTCCCCTTAAACGTTGTCAGATTTGTACGATTTTTGAATATTTTATAGATGTCATGAAAAAACTATGTCTGTACGTTTTACTTTCCAAGAAAATATGTATTGGAATGAAAATAAAATATAAAAACAAAACCGGAAAATAGTTTTCCATAATGTCCACAACATATTCTAAAATCGTGGAAATCGGATTAGATTTAGGGGGTAAGAAACGTTATCGCGCGAAGCTAAATTTGTATGAATTATTTTTGACAGCTACGCGATCGCATCGCTTCACAATCCTCTTAAGTGCAATATTTTAACTGACTCACTTTTATTTGTTTTATATGCAGTGATATTTGACGGATACTTGTATGTAGTAAAGTCAAATAACTTTATTTGCAAAAATGTAAGGCAGTTATACACTGGCCCGCAAAACTAAGTCTCACACTTTTAAAATTTCATTTTTTTCTTAACTATAGAAGTTATAGATTAAAATAAAAACGTTTTATAGCAAATTTTATCACCTGTCTTTCCAACTATTGTAAACTATACAGTAATATTTTCAACTTAAAAAAAAAGATAAAACAATGAAATAGCCATTTTTAGCTTTATTTCGAAAAACTCAATTAACATTTTAAGTATGTTTTACATGTTATTTAATTTTTAATAACTGGTATTACCTCCCCGGGCTCTGACTACGGCTTCGAGCCGGTTTGGCATACTGAACACGAGGTTTCGGAGCCGATGTTGGGAAATATTCTCCCATTCTTCTATCAGGGCCTGTTTTAGAGCCCTGAGGGTGGTCTGCGGCTTCTGACTAGCCTCCCTAGCTCATCCCAGGCATGCACAATCGGATTGAGATCAGGACTTCTTGATGGCCAAGCCATCACGCTGATACCAACCTCCTGAATATACGCTTGCACGACCGAGCTGTGTGTGGTCGGGCATTATCATGCATCAGCACCAATCCATCACCCATATTTACTAAATACGGCCCTGCATACTCATTGAGAATCTCTTGGGCATATCTTACCCCAGTTAGAGTGCCATTTTCTATGGCCACTAACACTGTGCGGCCTTCTGAACATATGCCAGCCCATACATGTACACTGCATCCACCGTACTGGACTCTTTCTGAGAAGCAGGCTTGAAGGTATCGCTCTCCAGGTCGCCTGTAGACACTTCGCCTTCCATCAGAAGTGTAAAGTGAGAATCGAGACTCATCTGTGAACAAAATTCTCGACCATTGTTCTTCATCCCACTGTCTGTGTTCACGGGCGTATCGCAGTCTCGCTACTCGATGCTCTCTCTCGAGTTTGGGGCCACTCGCTGGTCTTCGGGGTTTCAGATTTCCTTCAGCAAGTCTTCTTCTCACTGTATCGGCACTAATGTAGTCCCTTCGGGTCTGAAGAAGCTGTTGCTGGACTTCAACTGCATTTAGGTGGCGATTTCTCAATACAGTGGACACAATATAATGGTCTTCTCGGGCACTAGTACCCGTGGGTCTGCCATTACAAGGTCTCCTAAGATGGTTTCCAGTCTCTTCGTACCTTCGCTTCACCTTCTGGACCTTTCGTAACGTCACACCCACCATTTGTGCAGTACGACGCATACTGATACCTAGTTCCAGAAAAGTCATGATTCTAGCACATTCTTCAGTTGAAAGAGGCATGATAAATAAAGTTTATGTGCTGTTATTTAACTTAGCTTTTGTAACAAGATTTATCGATCAAAACAAATTTAAAACAAAAAAATGAATGTAAAATTGTAATTCGCAAAGGATTATTTTTGTTTTTACAGTTTATATCACAGCCGTTTCTTAAAAGAAGGTTACTGACTATAAAGTTTTTATATACGAAATTAAACTCGTTTTCGAATCCTTTTTATTCCGAAAGTATATCTTATGTACTTAAAAAGTTATTGCAATTTTAAAAGTGTAATACTTAGTTTTGCGGGCCAGTGTAGTTAAAGCAATTTATAAATAGGTTCGATATGTTTTTCCATCAGGCGTTTAGCCAAGAAAAATAATAAGAATCAATTTAATTAAATAAAGCACATGGTTACAAATACGCGTCTTTACACTTTACACTTCATTCCCAGAGTGGGGTAGGCAGAGCTACAGAAACACCAACAACTCTAAGAAGACTTGTTTATAATTACTGTAACCACATTTTGCACAATCAGGCCAAGATGTTTACCAGTGCATTAGTGACAGGTTGCAAGCCCATCGCCTAACAGTACAAGCCCTTATTCCCTTAGTCGCCTGATAAATAAATAAAATAACCAGTACGAATTCATTTTAGAGCCGCGAGCCTATTATGGTCGTGTTTATCGATGTGGATAAAGCATCTGTCACTTTTTGACCAGTTTGCACATGCGAGGGTAACATGTTTTTATACACCGCGATAAAGGTGACCATAATACGGGGCATAAAATACCCAACCACACTAAAGACTACAATAAATACTACGTGCTTACTTTTGCGGACCAAATCTATTTTATAAACTTAATTAATAACTTCCGACAAAAACAGACTTTTAAATTAAAAAAACCGCTTTAAAACCGGAACATGTGCGTTCAGGCTTTAGTCTATGATGCCGATAGACGCTAGCTTCAAACACAACCCGTTCTTCTTTGGGTCGGGGTTTATAAACGTAAATCGTTTTGTTCTTAATTAAAATGGAGTTCACAACCATGTTCTAACCCTAACCGTTTTTATTTTTTACCGTAAAGTTTCAAGTTTACTCAGGATCGATGGGCGCCATTCACGTTTTACTGAATGGCGAGCTTGTCTTTGATCGTTATGCGGGGTCTATTCATGGGTGAGGATATTTTCACAACAAGTACAAAACGAGGAAAAAATGAGGTCGAGCCGTTTACAATACTATCGAGAACTATTGAAACTAACATATGTAGAACACTACTTTCTCTCATGAAAAGAAGAACTACTACGATTACTACACTAACTTGTTTTTTTAAACTATAAGTGTACTTTTTATCACTTTTCCGTTTCGCCGTATATTTAAGTGGTGTGGACCACCACTGTGATGTAATGCTCGGCTCAAAGTGCACACCACTTGAATATTACACGCAAATGCTCTTAGTGAGAAGACAAGCGTTTTAATATCGTAATTTCTTTTGTTATTATATAATTTAAAAAAATACCTCTGTTTTTCCTGTTCATACTATTAAAGCCTCGCGTTTCCAGGATACACGGGACTGACGTCACCGGCCACTTCGCCGGATCAAATTAGCTAACTCGATCTCACTCGACTGAGTTAGTGGATTATGTGAAATGCGACCCCCGTTTGGCTAAACTCGGCTATTTGCGTCGGTGTTGGTGCTTATAAAACCTTGTAAAGATAAATCGCTGCGTAAATTTAAAGATTTCAAAGTACTATTTCAAAGAATACTTAAAATAGGTTGATATAACCTTTTTTGTATGGCATGATGTATATTAAAGCTATATTTTCATGTTATATTTACACTTTCTTCACCACTAAAAGCGTATTTGCATTGTAAACGGGCCGTTAAGCACTCGCTTGCGTGAAAATATCCACGGCACAGGACCTTGACCCTTCATTCTGGTCCATTACGTTCGTGTGAGTGTTAGATCCCACATAAAACGTTCATGTATACAGTGAACGTACAGCTTTATTAAAATGCGAAGCAACTTTTATGCGTTGAAAATAGCAAGGGAATATGAAGATCGTCGTTTAAGTACGTACAGAAGTTTACAGAACACGCGAATACAATCCTGAAGCTTAAAGCCGGCTTACAGCGCCGTCTGAGCAATAACTAAGCCAGAATAGTTAGTATGTATATTCACCGATATATGGCTTGTTATAGCAACGAGATTATTTACAACATCACGTCATAAAGGCTTTACCACAAAAATAAATTTATACTGGATTATTTTTAGGTTAGTCTTCCATCCATCCATTGTCCATACTTACGAGTAACTTGGTTCGTTTTTCCGAATTTTCATAATTTAGAAAATCATTTTTAGAACCCATTAGTTTTTCAAAGTGTTTAAAGACATACGTACATAATCTGTAGGTTATGTTAGATTTGTTTTATAACAATCTAAGAATGTAAAGCGGTTAAAAAAAAAACGATTTTCTAATTTATGAAAATTCTGACAAACGAAACAGCGGGCAAACGTTTTAAGTGTGTCAAATAGGTAACCGAGTACTTGTACTTACCCACTTAAATTAAAGGTGCGAAAGTAGCTCTGTTTGTTTGATCGCTTACGCAGTTAAACCACTGAATCGAATTTAATGACATTTGATATGGAGATACTGATAACGTGAACCCCGGAGAAAATAGGATACTATATAACATAGGATACTTTTTGCGATAACAGCACAGCTAGAGAAGAAAAAATCTACATTTCTCTGTTTCTTAGTATTGCTTGAAAACTTCTTACCTACTCCGAAATTTCCCTTTTGTTAGTTTCCAGTCAGTTTTCAACGTTAGGTTGTAGAACTTTCCCAATGTAAAATACGCGTTTGTCTAGTTTTGCAGCGACGTGACGCTGAATTTTTTACTTCTCTATTGTGACTGTGATCTCTCCAACACCATCGTTTGTATGAGACCATAATTCAATCGAATAAGTGGTTTCTTTCATAAGCAGGTCTACTTATATGGATCGATCGATACGCAATTACTTGTTATGATGCGGCTTTAACACATGCATTAACGCTTTTTCAGGTTACTTCACTAGGACTTGTCCGCGTCTTCGTTTGCATGTACTCTATATTGCCTTGAGAACTTGATATTTCCTTTCGATGGTGTGCCAAATCGATTTGGACGTGTACCTATGCCTACCAGCGTAACAAACACCCAAACCTCTTCATTTACTTAATAACAGTAGTAATGCCACACGTGCCGATTGTTCTATTAACGGCTCACCTGTGTGCCAGAGCAACAATTCTAGTGATCTTATCTAATACTAGAGACCCGCCAGCGGCTTCGCTCGCTGCATTTTTTTTTATATCATTTAGGCGTATTAAAAATAGATGTTGGCCGATTCTCAGACCTACCCGGTATGCAAACTAAATTTTATTAAAATCGGTCGAGCCGTTTCAGAGGAGTTCAATAACGTACACCGTGACACGAGAATTTTATATATTAGATAATAAAAAAAAATGCAGCGAGCGAAGCCGCTGGCGGGTCGCTAGTTATCACTACATAGTATAAAACAAAGTCGCTTTTTCTGTCCCTATATCCCTATGTATGCTTAAAGCTTTAAAACTACGTAACGGACTTTGATGCGGTTTTTTTAATAGATAGAGTGATTGAAGAGGAAGGTTTATATGTATAATACTTTAATCCGGAGCGAAGCGAGGGCGGGTCGCTAGTTAGATATAAAAATCTCGTGTCACAGTCTTAGTTACCATACTCCTCCGAAACGGCTTGACCGATTTTTATGAAATTTTATATGCATATTAGTAGGTCTGAGAATCGGCTACTATCTATTTTTCATACCCCTAAGTAACATGAAAGAAACAAAAAAAAATGCAGCTGGCGAAGCCGCTGGCGGGTCGCTAGTTTCTTTATATAGTATAAAACAAAGTTTCTTTCCGCGTCTGTCTGTCTTTATGTCCGTCTGTATGTATATCCTCTTACTCCTCCTAAACCAAGCAAAGGATTTTGATGCGGTTTTCACCTGGGAGCGAAACTTTGGTGCCGATGACAGGCGTATGACGTCAAGCTACATACAGAGTGTTTTTACATAGATTTTACATCATCACTAATAACAACTTATTGACCTCTTTAGTTTACCGATATTGACACTAGAGATGAGACGGCCGGTACTTAACATAATTTTCTTTCATTGTCATATTAAAAAGAAGATGGTTTGAGACAATAACAAGTTTACTTGTATTTTATTATTTGTAAATTGAATGTTTTATAGTTTGGGATTTCCAGTAGTTTTGTACAATTAATTATTTTTAAAGTCTACCATCAGAAGATATTGATTTAGATGAAGAAAGGTTGACTTTGAGCAATATTTGCTCCAGGTGCGGTTATAGAGATTCGACAGTTATAGTGTCCTGAATGTTAGCGTTTGAATTTTAAGCGTTCTGCATTCTTCGAAATACAACGAATTTTCATTTAATGTTTTTTATTTACTTGTGGACAGAATATTTTTCGTTACAATTACTTTACCTACCCAATAAAATATTTTGTCTTTCTATTTTTTTTAAATATTTACTTTATCATTATAGCATTATTAAGAATCAGTGGGAGTCGCAATATTGTTTTTTATATAAAAGCATCCTATATGTGAATTTGCGTCATAATGACGTCATCGGCACCAAAGTTTCGCTCCCTGGACTTTTCACCATCAGATAGTTTTTCACGGAAGGTTTTTATTAAAATTAAATTCTGGTTGCTTCGATGGCGGGTCGCTAGTAACAAGTATAAGTATCTATCAATAATTGATAGAATGCCTAGTTATTTTAAACCGCTTAGAATCCTACAGAGTTTGATGAATTATTTCAATTTTATACTAACATTATAATATTAAATCGCCCACACTATTGCACACCAGTATCCGTCATACGCCCTTGTACGCTCAGCAGTTCGTCTGTGTGCGTTAATTGGTTAAGGGCTAATTGGGCAGGAGCTGCTGTCGCACTGCGCGATTGACATTGCTGTCAGAGCTATGCGATTAGCGGTAATATCAAACGTAACAAAGGCGAGATATTCGCGATCCGGGGTTTCATTTGGAGAATTAATTGGTTCGAATTTGTATCATTTTACATGTGTGTCCAATGTCAATCATTGTTCACATGAGACCTTCGCATCTCCATCCAACGCATCGCCTTTGGACAACGCTACCCATATTAAAGAACACAAGACCTAGGCCCAGCCAAGATGCAAACGCTGTTAACGTTTCTGTTTTCTATAGACTTGAAATGTATGGTGTTGACATACTCTTCGAGGTGTTCTGTCATCAGCTTGTAAATCCTATTCATATTGTCGATTTTTGAAAAGCGCTCACATGATGGCTCCAAATTCTATCCCATTCTCGTCCCCTTAAGTCTCTCATATATATGTATAGAAGGATAGAAGAAACTGATAAGTCTCTCATATATACATATAGAAGGAAGAAACTGACTGACTGATCGATCAACGCACAGCCAAAACCGCTGGACCTAGGAACTTGAAATGTAGAGGGAGTCCTTGGGTGCCCTAAGAAAGGATTAACCGAAAAAGGACCGGTCCGAATTTTTTTAGTTAAACAAAAATTAAGAGGAATATTCCCCTGCTACATGTATGCACTTATGCATTCGACTGAACCAACTTTCAAAACAGGAAAAAACCGTTCCTGCGGAAGGTCAAAAAAAATGTTTCATAACAGTAACATTCCAATGATACACATGCGTTACAACAACAATGCTTAAGTATCACGCGACCTTCGTGCAACAATTTGAAAACAATCCACTTCGCATTCCTAGCCTTCAATAAGCAGTTAAACGAACCCTTCGCGTACCCTTACCCCAAGGGTACAAACAAGAATGTTCTCCATTTCTTAATTCTACGACCGACTGTAATGGTCACTGGGGCCAAATATTTCACCAAAAGAACGTGCCTGTAAATAATAACTAACTAGGTAAGTACACAACTCTTGTTAAAACAAAGCACTCGATCCGATTACGGATCCTTTAATGGAGCTCGTTAATTGAATGCCTGCGTTACGACAAAACCGAACGTCAAGGTCTGCCTATAAAATCACAATTTCGTTTTCCGACACAACAACATCTAAATCCATTAAAGATCAATTAAACTTCCATCAAAGTATTTATCAGGTATCCTACTAAGTTTAAAAACCATACCGCATTACCGAAATTGTTTTATGGAAAATTAATTTCACCGATAATGTAGGTAATTTTATCGATTTTTTAAATTCGAGGGCTTCATGTTGAATAGCGATGAGTCTACATCACTTGTTGCGTGTAACATTAATATGAATGAGCTTTCCCGATCGATAGCGCTTTGGGCGCGAGCGCCGGTCGCGCGACCTTCGCCTCTTAAGCGTGATTGCTCCCTAATGGATTCTAAATTGTACCGACATCGGTTTAATTGACTCTATTGCTGCTCTGTAACAGGATAAAAACCTTTTACAACTAGAATTGAAAGATCGCTTGAACGGAAACTAATCTATTTTTGTCACAGAACTTTATTATAACGAGAATTTCTGTTTAATTCTCAACTGGACATAAAAACAACTTTTTGGGTTCGTCACTAATTCATAACTGAATTTACATATTATTATGTTCGCTCCATTTGTTTTTCAGTTTTATATCGCGCAGGCTAAATGTCGTGGGCGTTGTGACTGCCCAAGCGTCTTAGGGCAAAATAATCTAAAAAAAAAAAATAAAAAAAAATAATCTATAATAGCTTTTGCGTAGAAATTGTCTTTGTATCGCTATAATAAATCATGACGTGAAAATACGAGTACTTTCATATACAAAAAACCCTAACTACCATGAAAATACAGCTAATCAGATAAGTACAACGGTTACTTAAAACGAATAAAGTGACATCTTTTTTAGATAGCCCCGTAGATCTCATGAGTGTCGTGTGTTAAATATGATAAAACTTTTATACCTTTTGTTTCTATTAATGTCGATCTCTACCATTAACTGGTAGGTGTCCGGCTTCTACACCTATATCTCATCTTCTATAGATTCCTCTTCATTTACTGCAGGATAGCAGCTCTTTAAATCTGGTCTTATCCAGAGCGAGTCTGAACAATTTATTGTTCAACTATTTGGATACGGATCCACTCGCTGGCGTTCCAGTGCCATGATATCTTGCGCCTTCTAACTGTTCTTTTCTCAGCTATCTTCCCCATCGTGATGGTTTGAAGAAGCTCGTATGGTTGGTTTCTAAGTATATGGCCAAGATACTTTTCCTCATTTCGTATCGTACGGAATACGTATAGCTAGCTCTACACTATTCCCCATCCTCCGAAGAATTTCAGCATTGGTGATGTGGTCCATTCAGCATAGGTGCAACATTCTGCGATGGGAAAACATCTTAAACGCTTAAATCTTTCTTCTATATGGCACATGTTAATCTGATAGGTGAAAGTTCATAGTCGGCAGCGGACTGATAAATGTTTTTAACAGGCTGGTGCTGGTAGCAATGGTGGTCGAAGTTATCAGATTAGTCAGATGTGACATTTTTTAATTACTATCATACACATCATACCCATACGATAAAATGGTCACACGTTAATCTTTCAGATCAGCTATAAGATTGGTCTTAGGTCCATATTAAGAGCCGTCAACACCTAACCAAGTTCTAAGCGGTGAAATGGATATCCTTTTCACGAACTGAAATTTGGTAGGTTATTACAGCTTTAAATAAGATTTTTGATGTCTTTTGGAAAATTAAAGACTTTCCAACAGCAGAATGATATGGATGTTTGTCTTAGGCTGGTGCTGATCGCGCTGGTGGTGGAAGTGATCTTCCCGGTGACGTGGCGCTGCCGCTCGGAGGGCTGGCATGGCGGCGCGTTCGTGCGACTGTACCTGTGCGGCACGCTGGCGCTGCAGGCGGCGCTGCTGCTGTTGCTAGCGGCGCTGGCGCAGCAGGCCGCGCGCGGCACCATCACGGAAGTGCAGGCGCGCAGGCTCGTGTCGCCGCTGCTGCTAGTCAAGTGAGTCACCCAGCTATTGTATTGTTACCTTAGAGGTCTTCCATCTAAACTTTAGTAAATAATTTTACACGTAAATTCCAGAAATATTTAGAAATATATCGTAATACCAAGGAAATTTGGTACAAATTCGTTTCGTGTTATAACTTCTTACTTGTAAAACGCTTTTGAAGCACTTTAAAATTCAATAAAAACATTACAGCTGCTTTAAAATGTAATAAAAACTTTATTTGCTCTTGTACTGTCTTGTTGAAGTACTTAGTTAAAGTCAATAATTGACGTGGTTTCGTAGTTCTGGAGTTTTGCCAAAAAAAGATTTAGAATAATATTAAAATTGAGAGAGAGTAGTAGGTAGGCGTTAAGATAAAGCGATAATGGACTTGCAAATCAACTGGAAACCTAAAAGCCGACTCCCTGAAACGTCTGAATTAGTGAAAGGTGAGAGCCGGTATCCATTTCAATTTGAATTAAAGCTTCTCTCGAAGCGAGATAATTATCGGTTTTCAAATGATATTGATGCCATTGATGATTAGATGATTCTTTAGTACAATGAGATACTTAATACGTTTGTGTTATCTTATCGCCAAAGGGTTAAGAAAATTTGGTATCGACATTTGATACATTTGTTTAATAATTATCATAAATCAACTTTTTTGTGATGTTTTGGCGATGGGTACAAGTTGATCGATGTGAACTTTATCCGACGGGCGGAAGAGAAACAAAACCGAAGGATACAAACTGATATTTTTAGGAGTTTGTTGCTATCTATTTTGCGGAACCGTGAAATATAGCTCGCTCAGATAAATAAGAAGCGCAGAGCGGGCGCCACTATAATTGTGATTTATGGTCCGCCTGTTTGTGGCGCCGAGAAAAATGTACCTGCCTCGGATTTCCCCATTTCTAAATGTTTTTTTCGAATTCTCGGAAGACTTCAAAATGTTTATTATTCCTTGAAAGATGAATTGCTTGAATGCGGGGAAAACCTTGACCTTTGTGGGGTCTTCTCCCTTTGATAAGATAAGACGAATGACAGATTAGCCGGCGAGGCGCCGCCGGAGACCAGCACCCGCGATAAGTAGCCAATACGTCACGAGGTGCGTAATATTGCGCAGATCATTGTGTTTCAAGCCACTCTGAGTTATACAATGTTGCTGGCTCTTTTAACATTTTTTTAAATTATGATGCATTTTAAAAGCTATGAATGGTACTGCAAACTTCTTAACGTTAACATACCTATAATATTTATAAGTAAAACTTGAATGTCTAAACATAGTAACGTAAATCTTGAACTTGTTTCTTTTTACTAGGGCAATAACGTATTAATTCGTTATTACATATATGCATTAAAACATCTTGTTTTGACTCTGAATACTCTGATGTTTAAGCGTGTTTTGAGCTGTTTTTACATTCAATCAAAAACAACCAAACCAAATATTATGTAGGTACGTAAATCCTCAGCCAGTTTAACCTAACTTTACTTAATGTCGGCACAAACATAGTGGCCGACTGGGAAAACGATATACGCTATAAATATTGATTAAATCGAACTCTCGGCGAGACCTGAACAAACAAGATTAGGTAAGCGGTGTCCAGTCCACTACGTAGGAAATCTTTCGGCACCCATTTAGCACGTGATCACACAAACACAACCCACAAACATGAGAGATTTCAGTCACGTTCCGAGAATATCTGCCGACTCTGATACCTACCGGGCCGATGGCTTGTCATACATGCCCGCATTATAATGTTATTGCATTTACAATCCTAACCCGGACATACTTAGATCCCCTAACGTCCAGGAAACGGACACACGCTTTCTATAACCGTCGGCTTCCGTGACCTGATTCAAAAACCTTGTCAAATCACCACCTAAGCTTTAATTTATCAAGATTTATAATAAAAACCTCACAATACATACAAATTGGAATACATAATTCATTCAAATTAGTAGCATAAAGATGTGTAGATTAATATTTAACAATAAATCCAGCAACCTAGCAACTTGACACGAATATTTTTAGCATGAATAGGAATTGGTTGGTATATCGCGGAAAAAATGTTGTTATAACTTTGATTAGTATGTAGATACCTAGAAAAACCTATAGAGCGCAAATTACATCTACTAATACAGGTAACTATTTACTTATCGATGACGTAGTGATAAATCAACAAACTCTGTTTACCTACGCATGTAATATTCGTGAATAAGCGTCTCTTACCTAAGAAGATGGGACGAAACTTGAGTGGGTAAAATCACTCTACCCACCTTTTGTGGTGTGTCTTACACTGCATGCACTTTCAATGTTTTAATAAGCGAAAAAAGCGTCTGCTGGACACGGGCAGATTTTATTAATAATAAATCGAAGCGGCTTTTTTTTCTTATTTTAAAACTTCCTCTGTATGTCTAGTTAGGCTTATCTACCACAAACCACGAATCACAAATCAGGCGTGGAAGGCATACATATACTAGTTACATTAACGTGGTAGTTGATTGTAATTGTAACAGGATAATGAGGACACGTTTTGTTCTAAAAGACTGACCTTCTACTTTGTATGTCACGTGATATCACAAATAACTAGGAGTAATAATTTTAAATGCAACAGTAGATAAGTTATAAGTTGGTCTGGGAATCTATTCCTCTTTGTGTTTTAAGTATTTTTTCGAAACCATATTGTTTTTTAGGGTTTAACAATACGGCCAACTTAACTGTCAACTTTTGGCATGCAAGTCGGTTTAATTATGACGTCATCGTTCAAGTGGTAATATTGAAACGTTAAATCAAGTCGAACACGATTAATTACCCATTATTTTAGTTTGACCCCATTTTAATGCCACTGACTGATTATCACTGCGAGCGTGAGAACGAAATACCGTCTCGAATTTATTAATCAAAATATTGACTTGTTGAATCGCACTTCGAATCGCTAGGAAAAGTTAGCCACTTTAGGGAGAACTTGACGGCTCTTAAAGCTGAAGAACAGACAAAATAAAACACATCGACAGGTGCCCTCGAAAGCTACTTGTATCGCTCATGTCCAGCGCTACTGGAACTACAATCTTTGAACAATCGGCAAACAGAAAACATGATTATACCACACGATAAGAAAAACATGATATTTGCCCTTCTGAGACAAAAGGCCGCTTCTTCGATAAAATAGATTAAGCAGAATCGAACCCTCTCCTCTCAGTTATGAACGTTACAAGAACTCCTATAGGAGATAAGGGTTTATGTAACAGGGCTGTAGTAGACTGTCTTATGAGGTAAAAAAGATTTTAACCTTTTCGACGCGTTTAGCCTAGTTGCTAGTGACCCTGCCTACGAGGTCCGATTTCCAGTATAGGGAAATATTTGTGTCAGGAGCGCGAGTATTTAATACTTTCTTGGATGTTTTCTACGTATTTAAGTATTTATTTATCTACATAAGTGTTTATATCATCGTCTGGTACCCATAGTTCAAGCCTAGAGCTTAATTTGGGACTAGGTCAATTGCACAGGGAAATTTATTGAAGGATAAGTCGAAAACAGAAAAAGCAATGAAAAATAGCTGTCTTACACCGTTTCGTATAGCTGACCCGGGATAAAAAAGATAAAAATTAATAATATAAGTTTTTTATTCAGTAAGTAGGCCGCAGGGGCACTTTTACACATCAAATTGAACCAGCGCTTCCAATAGCCCTTCCCAAGAGGAGAAGCGCCGCAAGAAACTCAACAGTCAGACATTTTTTCAAATAAATATTGTGACAATGATAGAACTTAAGTATTATATAAAACAATAAATAAAAAATAGAAATATTAATGTATTGTGCGTAGTTAAGCAGGAAAACGTGTCAAAAGTTCCAATAAACACAACAGCAAATAAAAAAAACATACCTACCCATGATGGTGCAAGACTACATAAAAAAGAAAACAATTTTTCTCAGAGAAAACAAGTTCTCCTACAGAAACCGCGTCCCCTAGACTAGATAGCTACTAAGCTATTACTTTAGGTATCTTAGGCCAAGCATTTTTGTCTGTTAGATAATCCTCGACCCTATTTTTCAAGTCTTTTTTAAGTGCTGAAAATGGTAACTTTAAAACTACGTCGGGTAATTTATTTTAGAAAAGAATGTATTGACCTACAAATGGTTTATATACTTTGCGGACAGGAAATTTTCTAATGGCCTTTTTATTTTAATTTTTTAATTTCCAAAATATAGATAAAGCTTTGCTAAGAAAGCTGGTTGTTCCAGGGTGCTGCTGGTGCTCCCCGAGATCGCGCTGAACGTGATGGGCACCATGTGGATGTTCTGCGATGTCATCGAGTGCTCCGTCTCCGACACCTTTTCCAGCATCGTCATCCAGAGTGAGTACCAGCCAGTAGTTATCAGAGTCGGTAGCCCAGTAGTAGTGTGGACTCGTGATCGTAAGGAACCGATTTCGAGCCCCAACGGTATTTTTTATGGCAGACGAGAGACCAACGAGCACGTCAGCCAACTGACGTTAAGTGGGATCTGAGACCGATACATACTTGTATCCTCAAGACTACAATCGGAAGACTGCAAATGTGTTGCTTACCCTGAGGACTAAAATGGAAGGTCTCTCTGCTATTAATTTCGCCAGCTGCTTGACGATAGGTTAAGGCAAAGATGGTGGCAGCGATCCGGACCATTCCGGATGGACCCTGCACATAGCCCTTTAACCACCATCTGTTTACAAAAATTATATGTATGGGTACATTAGCCGATAATTTTACGGTAAAATAAAAACATCATACTTATAAGTACATAGAGAAATAAAAACTTTCATATGTAGAAAACCTCTATGTCTAAAGAACAAAACAAATAATATATACCATCACACTATTATTTACCATCACAATAATATTTACCGTTACCAGGGAATCAAACCAGCTGTCGCGTCCAGCAGATGGGTCATACACAGATTTAGGTTAGCGTCTTTTCTGTGGACACTCCGAATGTTAACGTTTTTACGGCCTAATTTTCTGGCTGTGCCCATTCCTGCATAAACGGCGTCAGGGCCTATATTCTACTGCCTTACAACGATATCGCGTTTGACGTGTTTTAGAATCGTTTATGTCACAGTCGCCATTATTGTAAATGACATAAGACTTATCAAAACGTTGACAATACGGAAACACGTCATAAATGATATCGTTATTACTGTGTAGAATCCCAGCCCTGGACTGCTGTAGACCTATCATATAAAACAATACATATGTGCTTAAACAAGCTTTTATCTTTTGACCACAGAAAGACAACTTTTATTTTTAAGAGTGTGTATGTATGACCCAGACTTCAGGCCGCCGTTGTCAAAATCTTTTTACAAATTTTGTGATCTGTTAATTTTGTCATCTGAGTGAATTAGACTTTGAATCCGCATTCATTTTAGTATTCTAGGTGTATTGCATCATTTTTAATCTGTGTCACACTTCCATTCTGTTTTGAAGTTATCAGCTACTTGAATGATGACTAAGAGGGCGAAGTGAGCTCAAAAGCCAAAATGCATGATAATATAATTACTTTATTGAATAAGCATGAAATAACTTCATCATGCTCTAAATTTTTCCTAGAAATAAAGTAAGTAATACTAGCCGTGCAGTAACATGGCAGATATGCATTAAACTCTTGAAACCATGGCCTTCCTACATAATTCATCAGCCGCGCGTCCTATTAATATCAATGATAAATGATTGACAGAGCACGTTTGTTCGGATTTAGATGTAAATTCAACACAAATTCATTCAATAACCGCGCTGGTGGCATTGAACCTCTTAGTTTACGTTTGTAGTATAACTTTGAAGTTAAATATAATGTAATAATTTATAATTCGCAAATAATATTGTTATACTTAATCGATAAAACAGAAAACATTAAAAAAATTACATATCCCATTCTAGTAAAGGGTGTCCCAAAATTTACGCAAGATTTACCATACTAATACTATGGTAAAACTTGCGTAATTTTTGGGACACCCGTTACAATCGCGTGTAACGACATGGATATAGTAAACCCTTCAGAAACATGCACACACACTATTCTGTGAAGCAAAACATTCCACGCGGTTTCCAAATATTTGAAGTTATACCGTTGTTTTTTTTCCTTGTTGTTGTTTACTCCTTTCGTAACTGAAGACATGTTTACAAAAACCAGAGTTTAAGTTAAATTTACTTAAACTTTAGTGAGTCATAACATAAGTTCATAACTAAACACTGAAATTATAACGGATTAATCATTAATCACGATTAAATTGATTAGGAACGGACCGAAATCTATAGGACTTGTTCGGAGGCATTAAAAAAAAACACGGAACAATCTCACACCAATTGACCTCCTAGTCCCAGACTAAGCCCTAGGCTTGTACTATGGGTACTAGACAATGATAAACATACTTATATAGAGAAATAAATGTTTAAATACATACAAAACATCCAAGACTTAGCAACAAATACTCGCACTAATTACACAAATATTTGCCCATACCGGAAACCGAACCCAAGATCTCTAGCTTCGTAGGCAGGGTTACTACCAACTAGGCCATCGCGTCGTCAATATAAATGAATCAGGGCAGGGTATTCATACTTACTGGTCTCTTCAGAACAGTACAACAAAAACCGGACATGTTGCTTTCCTTGCAGGCATAGTGCTGTTTAACTGGGTACAGTTAGGCCTCACGGTGTTCGGGTTGTTCATGGTCTTCGACCCCCTGGGCTCTGTGAGCTACGGGGATATGCAAGACACGCCCAACCAGGTGCGCCACCACCGCAAGGTCACGGGGCTCTGGTCGCGCCGCTTCCGCTGGGCCTTCTGCTGGCTCAAGCGCGACGAACATGGGAAAGAAGCGTTCCAGCAAGTCGCAGGTAAATATCTCTAAATCTTCTCTAAGTATAACAATGAGAATATTACACATTGTATACGTATGCTTTTGGAACCTAGGAACTGTGGCTGACAGATAAGCATTAATGTGTCGTCACACTCGTCACGCAGGTTCCCATGATATTAACACTCGTAGGCGAGTATTGTGGGTAGATAATTTAATATGTATCATGGCTAGACACACGACTGTTTAGAAAATACCGTCTGGTTATGCCTATAATAAAACTTTTCAATGATAAATATAGAGTTTTAACGGCCGCACTCAGTCACTTAATGTTAGTTATGTAACGATTTTTATACACATTTGAAAAAGGAACGAGCTAACTGTCGCTAAAAATCTGTTGATACAACGGTATGTACTATTACAATGGTTAATTTAGCTTTTCATTTTCCTTTTATATATTCCCCATAAATGGGATTAATTTTATTTTAAAAAATATTAACCATTTACTTTAGGTTCAACGTAAAAGACATATCGCCTTTAAACAGCGTAATGAAGATCCTACCTTCTTCCAGCGCTCCTGAGCGCGCTGTTCAGGTCGACAGACCTGGTGCCCTCCGACGTGGTGGCCGGCTGCGTGCTCCTGAGGGTCCGCCAGAAGCGGGAGACCAGGGAGATGCGTCGCATTCAAATGCTTAACGACGAGGAGCCGATCTATACGACGGACCTGAACAAGATCTTCTCGGAGACGCCGCCCTGGATGAACCTGAAAGATGCCCAGCATTATTTGAAGCTGTCTATTGCCGCGTACGGGTGGCCGTATGTGCTGTACCGCCATTGCTTCACGGGTTTCTGCAAGTTGGCCCGCCACTTGACGTGCTGTTGCTGCCGGTGAGTCAAAGCTACAAACCACCTTCTAATATTTAGTATAAGAACTTTTAATTCCTTAGATTTTTAGGGCATGGTTGCATTGGTAACGGTATACAACGTTTTTATTTAAAAATGGTAATTTTTCAGACTTCTTTACCCCCAACGTAATATTTTGCAACGCTCTGCCTCGTTGATTTTTGTATTAAAACTGTTTTTCTTAAGGTTTTAGTTATGTGATGCCAAACCGATAATAACCTTTTTGACCTAACTTGGATGTGATTTTATAAATAATGGCCTTATCAGTTTTATCAGATTCTTATCTAACAAGAGTAGCATGTATTTAATACACTAATCTACTTGTGCTTTAATAGATACCCCACTTAACTATCTACACTTGTTATTTTCCTGTTTTTTTGTTAGTTTGATTCCCTCTACTTACTCGATTTTAGTATGAAAATAATGGTGCTCACACATATTTTTAATTTATATGGGTATTTTTTGTAACAAATAATTAGAACAATGCGTTGTCATGAGTCATTGGGGTCCCATTCTTTTTGCTACGGATGACTAATAGATTTATACTTACCTAACGGTAGTTGTAAATTATGCTATAAATTACATTTATAACATAGTCAACTAACTAATGGTCGAGTCATCCATTAGTCGGTTGATTATGCTATAAATGTAAGGAATCGCCTTAAATGGTGAAAAAGGAGTCTAAATTTTGAAATTCAGTCCTAAATTATTTGGGACCACCCATAATACTCGTAATTACGTACTTTTTCAAATGTGTACAGTTTAAATCATAGTCACGTTTATTTATTCTCTTTTTCTAGCCCTAAGAACTCGATAGTGACGGACGACAACTGCTGCATGTGCCACTTCGCCGGCGTCAAGTACATGTCCAAATTAGAAGCGGACGACATCATATTCGCCTCTTTCAACAACCACGTGTTTGAAGTAAGTACAACGGGTACCTGAATCACTTCTAACTTGCTTAAGGATAATTATGTGCGTGTATGCGAACCACAGATAGTCTCTACATAGTACAAAATAGTCTGTCATCCTGTCTTTCTGTCTGTATATCCGCTAACTCCTCCTAAACCACGCAACGGATTTTGATGCGGTTTTCACCAACAGTTATATAATTTTACTACTAAGAGATTGCATTTTTGCATTGTAATAAGGTCCAAATGTGCATCTATTTGTAAGTAGTCGACTCTACATCTATAATCAAAGTTCAACTGGGCCTCTATTCAGGTGCGTTAAAACGATATCGTGTTTGACACGTTTAAGAATCGTTTATGTCACAGTCGCCATTATTGTAAATGACATAAGAGTTATCAAAACGTTGACAATACGGAAACAGGTCAAAAACGATATCGTTATAACGCAGTTGAATAGAGGCCCTGGCCTCATATTAATCGCTTTGCATTTACTTGGGCTGTAAACTCTCCTAGCTCATATTCTCTATCGCAAGTGCCATTTGAACTATATGCCATGTTGTAATGCTAGATTTATGGGTGCTAGCTACGTGGTAACTTAACTTACTTTTATGACTAACTTGCCGTAGTGAATGATGTATAGATAAAGTGATTTCGACCCATGAGTCTAGAGCGGTCCATACTTTAAATGGATTGGATTTTGTTTAACAAAAAACTAATTTGATTAAAAACATATTTTGGTATTTAAAGTTCTTACGTTAAAATCGCTAGCATGCTAAAAACAGTAGTTACGTTTTTAACTAGCAGTTAAAAACTTAACTTGTATTTATATTGTATTTGTTTTATTTATTATTAGCCCATGACTAATATACAAAGTATGACCCTTACTGCGGTTTGATATGGTCAGAGGAAACCAGAAACTCACAAATAATTTGCATGCCACTTTAACGACGATGGTTGTACCCCGGTGTACAGGAAAAGGAAAAAGAACAGGCCATAAAAAAAGTTATGTGCGTTAAATAAAGTTCATATAATAATTCTTATTTCTGCAGCCGAAAAACTACTTATTTATAAGCTATGCGATAAGTTATGTTCAAGGTTTCAGTAATTGACGTAGTTAGCGGGTTAGTGGTGACGTGCTGCATCCAAAAATACCTATATTCGAATTGCATTTAATTTTGCTCACATGTTTCGCACGAGTGGTGCGTGTATGCATGGTGTGGCCCTTTTATGCTATACATGTGTATGTACAGTCGATACATTTTATTCCTGGGCCACCATACGTGCTACGCCATTACGACCACTAAAATAAACTTTACTACACTGTTATTTTTGTTTGTGTCTCTCTGCTTTTTGTTTTTATGTAGCTGTAGGTACGTGGGTTAAATAAATATAATTATTTGATTTGATTATTTTTTCTATTTAATACCGCAATAAATTAAATCGAAACAAGTCTACACACCTTTTTATTGCTTGAAATTTAACTTTTTATATGTATTACCTGATCATACTTTGTTTGATGCCCATTGTTATATGATATATTATATAATTATTATGGTATTTTCAATTCACGAATTTCTGCTCCTAATTGACCTAAAGTTAGTAGTGGGGCGCGACTTCATAAACTAATAAACTAATAACATTATGGCTTTACTACAAACGATATAGTAGTTTAGCCGTTACAAAATGGGGTATATTTTTCGTTTACGACCTCTACGCGCATTATGCCTCTCATAACTACAAACTACAATAACTGCAGCTATAGTCGTAAACGTCGACGAATGCGTCTCATAACATTAGGAAAAGGACGTACTGAAAATCTTTCCTGGCGCCTCGGTTTCCCTTGTGCAACTTGTTTTTCGAGAAACGGGGTTAGTGTGTGAAATCAATCTTGTTAGAAAGGATGCCCCATAAACCGGCGTGGAAGGGCTCGGAGCGCTGATTCACAAAATAACATCGCCCTGCTCGACGACGACTTTTTGCTAATATATTTTATGATAATAATGTATCTATTTTCTTGTTATTGTTAGGGTTCTAGGGGGTTTGTATTGTATTGTTGTTTTTAGGAACTAAGACCTAGACTACTCGTAGAGTGATTTTATAGAAGTAGGTACGATCACGGTGCGTGTTTACCTACGACCGGTATTTTATAAAAAAACTAGAAATTACTGACAAAGGTGAACCAACTGGAAAGAAAGTCTGTTGAATACAAAAACCATTAACAAGAACGAATGTTTGACAAAACCTCACTACAGTAGATTACTACTAAAAACAAAAAAATAAAACTAAAATAAATAAAAACACTAGCAGATACTAGATAGATTAATACTAGCAGTGGTATGCGTGTCACCCTATTAACACTTTAATTAAATATGGTATATCATAAGTAAGTTGTGCACGAGTTCGCCGACTCAATCTCAAGTTGGATTACACGCTTCAAGCTAAATTATAGTCGTGGCGTTGAAAATGTCGAAATGTTAAACTTCGAAGTGTATGCCAGAGGCAGCTGACTGAAACTTTACTAGAAGGAACCTATAAGTAGTCTATTTTTGTAGCTATGAATAACTTAACAGCATGTTGAGAGCTTTGCCATTTATATACACAAAAATCTAGCACTAGTCTCTCCAAATTAAGCAAAAAACCGGGCAAGAGCAAATCGGACCATGCTCAGTCTAGGGTTCCGCAGCCGTTAAGTACTACTAACATAAAAACAACAAGTAATAATTAATTTTCTATTTAAACTCAATTGGTGCCGTCTTAGATGATTTTAATAGGTATAAACACTTTAATCGCCTGTATCTCAAGAACCAATGATGTCTACTTAGTCGTGATAGTTTTCCTTATAATTTCGTTATAGGTAGGTATGCGCTTCCATTTCTGTTTTTTTTTCAGATTTTTAGTATTTGTAGTTTTGGCTGTAGGGGGGGGGGGGGGACACTTGACTCTAACAAAAATTAGCGCTTTAAAGCTTAATATTTCATAAACGAATCCCTTAATCGAAACATGGTTTTTACAAACACGCAATATTTTTATAAGACCTATCCAACAACACCCTACACTATGACTTAGACGAGAAAAAAAAAACATCCCCACGTTACATGTAGGGGAGGTACACTAAAAAAATTATGTTTTCACCTCAGCACCTCAAAAAAGGTGGTTTTGCTGTTTAAAAACAGTGAGCAAAATTCGATTTTGCTGCGAGCGTGAGACAAAGTAACTTTTTAATTTTTGTTCTGTGGCCGTGGTGCGGAGCACGGGCGGCTGGGGGATGTTGTTTTATTTTTACCATGTTGTTGTTTTTTTTACCTTATAGTAGTTTATGAGACTGTTAGATAATAACATCACATGAGTGTTTTAATGCCTAATTATGTACAGTTACAATCTACTTACATACAAATATTATTATAAAAAACAAAACTATTTTTTGCGACAAGACAAATAGAACGTCATAAATGGCGGCACTCGTAGTTTTTTTTTAAATTCAGAGACAAACTAGAGTCGGCCTCTACTATCATATCGTTCGATATCAAGTAACAAGCGAGATTTGTCAAAATTGTATGCAATTGACATTTCATTTCGAATAAAATGTCATCTCGAGTGATATTAGAATCGAGGCCAAATAAAATCGCTTTTTTTTCAAAGATGTTCGAAATTTGAATGTAGGTAATATTGATATCGAATTTGATGTCATTCATTATCAAGCAATAATTAAATTTTTACAAATAAGAAATGTGTCCTAACAAAACAGTTTATCATTATGCTACTGTAATTTGCGGTTTTTGAACGCATCATAGAAGGTTTATGATAATAATATGTGTGTAGATAAAGGTTATATTTTTTCGCTGCTAAGGTGAAAAATTGTGATTGTGCAAAATGTGGTTAGAGAATTATCAACAAGTCTTTTTAAAGTTGTTGGTATTTCTGTAGCTCTGCCTACCCCACTCTGGGAATGAAGGCGTGATGTTATGTATGTATGTACCTACCTATGTAAGGTGAAAAATTGTATGTGCAACACAAGACCAAAGTTATTTGCGTCTCGTGTCTTTGAATCCCTCGCTGCACTCAGGATTCAAACCTAGAATCCTTCGCTTGCTCGGGATTCAAAACTAACACTCGCAGCAAAAAACAACTTTGCTCTCTTGTTGCACAAATAACTATTTCAAGATTATTTTACCATTTTGTTGGCGTGACTAATATGTATATTCATGCCAAATTACAGCTTTTTAGTAGGTACAAAGAGTCTCTGAGCTAGGCTACGGACGAACAGACGGACGGACATAGCGAAACTATAAGGGTTCCTAGTTTGACTACGGAACCCTAAAAAGGCATTAGAAATGAATTTGTATTTTTTGTAACTCATCAAAAACTAAAGTTCCCTGTATGTTAAACGACTTCAAAAATGGAGGAGGTTATATTATATGCACATCTACCAGTTAAGTGTTACCGGTCGTATTTGATGACCCAATCTACATAATATTGATAGTTCGAAGACTTGAACATTTGTTGTGGCATACGTTAGTAGTTGTATGGATTCTGACATAAAATGGTCGAACTTTGTATTTCAACTACAACGAAGATATTAAAAAACAACTAACCCTCTCGGCGCAATGGCACAGAAACGTTATTGCATTTATAATTCGGCAGATAAAAGTAGGTATACCTACGTGCCAAATGCGCTGACACGGAATTCCTCTTTATGAAGTGTAACACGCGTCAGTAACGCCTCAATTGTACAGGGTAAAACCATATTGCCTTCCTAGTCCTACTCGACATTGTTACGAGATCGCCTAGTACTTAAAGAGATGTCCAACTCTTAATTTAAATGGCCTCCCACAGATTTCGTGACATGATTAGGTTCTATCTCCGAACTTGAGAGATTCACATAAGATTTATTTTTTCTTTTATATGTTATAGTAAATGGCAAGCTACAGACGGTATTTAAAAAGACACGTTGGTTAAGTCATTTTTGCTGACAAAATATCGAAAATGTCTTCGAAGAGATAAATTAAATGAAAACAAATGGTTATAGCACTCTCTAATGTTAAACTCCAATTTACGAGTGCGAACACGAACTTTGCTATTATGTTCAAAGTTCGTCCACTACAGTGTCGCATTTTCCAGGAGCTCTCTATCCCTTCTTTTGTAGACATCAGCTATTCAGCGCTGAAAATCAAAAAGGGATGTAAGCTATGCGCCGAGATATTCGTACAAAAAGACTAATTAAATACTGGACTTATTTCTTCATGAGCGTGGTATCTACATATCTTCTTACTAAATCTTATTTCTTTAGAAAAGTGCGTTGCTCATCTTACCGGCAAACCTAAGGTTCAGAATCACTGGGCCAGTTCACCTTCACACGTAATGCTTGCTATTGATTTTATCGTATTACTACTCAGTTATGGCACAGCTGCAGTGTCGTTGGTACCTAACTCCGCATACGAACTCGCTTGGTCGAGATTAAAGACGATGTTAGCGACAAGATTTCGAAGAAAATAAGTAACAGCAAATACGAAGTATAGTGATTGTCTCTCTTGCAGCTCCCATTCTGCGTGATAGCTGACCACGAGAGGGAGAGCGTGGTGGTGGCGGTGCGGGGCTCCATCTCGCTGCGGGACATCTTCACCGACTTCACCGCCGGCTCCGAGCGATTCGATGCTGACGGTTAGTACTTACTATAACCCTTAATTGCCAAGCCCCCAGTTTGGTCGGGTATAGCAATTAAGTCAAGATGGATAACGCTAAGGTAGCGATTTTGTAAAATTGTCAAAATGTATAGGATTGACTACACATTTTGAAGCGCTCGACAGATCGCTCGACCGCTTATGTTAACTACATAAATACATTTCGAGTCGCGAGCGTTTTCATCTTGGCTAGGCCCTCAGTATCTTTCAACTTAAGGATTATCGAAAGTCAGAGCTTTCACCACAGTATATTTTTCATTCGTGTTTCCTAAAAACTCGAACACAGCCGATGACTATTATAATAGGTTGACTGCAGACTGGACTTTATTTAATGGCTAACCGTATATTTAACGAGTGATTCTGTGTCGCGCAGTGCTGCTCCTTTGAACAGGTGTTCCGCCAACTCGTCAACAACACGCGATAAATACAAGTTGCGCTTGCAAATATGAAATAGATTTCTTTCTACCCTGTCTTAGTCTTTAATCTACAACATCCATCATTAACATCAACCACAGACTGCTAAATGTGAAAATAAGTCTCCCGAAAGAACTCAATAAACTCAAAGCTACACAAACTTGATCCTATCGCAGGTTGTGTTCATAAAACCCTTTTTACGATAGAAGTCAAAACCAAATTGAAGTATTATCCCATACATAAGTGTTGTTTGCTCCAGGTTTGCCTGAAGGCACGGCCGCTCACAAGGGCATGTCCATGGGCGCTGCCAAGATGCTGAAGAGGCTTATGCCAGTCCTAGACCGCGCCTTCCAGCAGTATCCGCAGTACGACCTCGTGCTCACTGGTACGCACCAGCACAACGGTTCACCACACAACATAATCATTCTAATATCACCCACTTGGGAAAAGGAGAAAAGAGTTTCGTTGGAAGTTGTGTACACTGTTATGGTTTTGTATTCTCGACAATGCTAAGTCGAAAGGAACTTGTAAGTCTAAAGTGAGACCAGACAACGTAGATTATTTCGAAAGAAGAGACGTGCCAAATTTATTTTAGCAGAGGGTAAATGTTCTTAGAAAGCTAGACCCACTGGACTGGTAGGGGAAACGATGTTTTGTCTGATGGCCGCACTCAGGTACAAAAGTTTGAAAAAGGAACGAGTGAGTCTAGTGCCTCTATAAACATGTCTCTGAGTACCTAGGTATGGCGATAAGCAAGAACATTTCAAATTTTAATGAAAAGAGCCAGAATGTCTTTGACTAAGGAAAGCGTAATGCAAATATACGTCTTAACTTACCACTTGGCAGTTAAAGGCTATAGGCGAATATAATGACCTTGGCCTTCTTTTAATTGACTACTTTGTCGACCTTGTTTTAATTGGCCTCTTGTTATTTCAGGTCACAGTCTCGGTGCCGGGGTCGCAGTATTAGTAGCGTTAAAGTTAAGGCCCAGGTATCCACACCTCAAAGTATTCGCGTTTTCCACGCCCGGTAAGTCTCCTCATCAATATTTTTCCTTACAATTTAAGTAACGCATACAGATAAATGAAATATAGTGAGAGTCGCTGTAACCCATCTGTCTTTATTACTTTTAGTAAACCGTAATTAACACACCTATAATAGCTACCAGCAGAAGATAATATCCAGAAATAAATTGAGCAGGCGACTGATTGTGTTTTTAACCTATACCGTAAATATAATCAATTAATTGGGCGGTTTTCATAAAAAGTGTACATCGTTAAGGACAAAAATAAACAACCAAACTTTTCTATTTCGGCAAGAAAATTAGTCGTACAATTATATCCGTTAATATTCGTGACGAAATGGAAAAGTTAAAGTTTTTTAATTTTTGTCCTTAACGATGTAGGTACACTTTTGTTGAAAACCGCCGAGTTATACCTACTGCGTTTTATGTGCTAGTTACTTTATAATAGTAATAAATGATTTTTATCAACTGTAAAAACGTATAAAATACCAGAATCAAATGTCTGGACAGTTCTTAATATGGTCTACTTTATGTGTCGAGTTATTTCCAGCGGGACTGATAAGCCGCGAAGCGGCGCGCTACACGGAGAGCTTCGTGCTGACGGTGGGCGTGGGCGACGACCTGGTCATGCGGCTCAGCGTCCACAGCATAGAGAACCTGCGCACCAAGGTCATCCAGACCATACACGCTACCAAGCTGCCCAAGGTAAGCCATAACGAACTACATCACAGAGAACTTACACACAAATTATAACGGAAACCGTTGCGCCAGTATTAATTCTTTAGCCGTCAAAGCCGGCAAATCACGTCATCGTATTTTCGTGCCCGGGACGCCGCCAGGCGCTCGGTACGCTCTTGTATCGGCGCGATTGCGGCATTAGCGACGTTGGCGTTAGGGGCACAAAAAGTAGCAGGCGACCGTGGCGGTCAAAAGTTAAGCATATTTGGCTCAGTGGTCGCTCCCACCTATATGCGCTTACGCATACGCTTATTGTTTATATTATCGTATTCAACATTCACAAGATATATTTTTTATAATACGTAACAAAATATGAGATAATGATTTTGTGATCTATCATAAATGGTGAAGACCGAAATGATTTTTACTTACTTAAGGGTCCCCGCTGGCCAATTTTCAGTTACTCCCACCATTAATAACTAAAAGGTGGTATAGTATCCTATATACTATAAATAAACTAACTTGTTCCAGTATCGGATAATGCTGAACGGATTCGGTTACGCCCTGTTCGGCGTACCAGCGCGGGACTTGGAGTCCACCTGGCGGAGACCCGAAGACCTGGAGGCGAACCACTCGGACGACTCCGCGGACGCCCCGCTAGTCCCGGGCGTCTCCACCGTGAGTGCTGTCAGTGAGCCTTTATCCAGGTCTACGTGGAGCTTGCTTCTGTGCCGTCACTGGTGTACCGCCTTCAATGTTGACGCAGTTTTTGTTGTTGTAGGATTTTTGCTTGTATATGTAGTAGCGTTAGGCTGGCAGTATCATGCCTTTTTTAACGAGACGTACATAGTTTTACAGTCTCTTTTTTTGCGATGATTTTAAGATTATACATTTAACCCATAGTGGTGCATGTTACCCGTACAACAGTAGTTATTTGTTACATTTACTATTCAAATTATAATTTCTTTTGCTTATTTCGCTTTAGGAGTAGAAAAAAATCTTTATTTCTTTATTTACATCTTTCTAAATTAAAGGAAAAGAACCAATTTTATTATAAATGAAGTAGTTTTTATTAAGAAGTAGTTAAACCGAGTTATTAATTTAATCTTAATGTTTTGACGGTACCTAGTTAATTATTAAAAGCAAACTGTTGCAGTTCACGCCATCTTTGTCTGTAACCCACATGACGTTGCGCACACACAGGTAAGTACTGTGTCTAACCGCCACGAGTGTCTGCACCATACATTTATTATATTAAACTTTTAACCGAGGCTATAAAGCGCGATTAAAATTATCACCTTGGTTACGGTCATAACATAATGTTCATCGGGTTACTGCAAAAACTTCACGCTATATTTGTAGGTGACTAACATCCATATTTATAGACACGAAAAGTAATTACTTATAAGCAAAAGTAATGACTTAAGAAACGATTTTAGTATGACTTTTGACATTACTTTTACTCAAATAATTACTTTTTCACCTCAGCACCTCAAAAAGGGTGGTTTTGCTGTTTAAAAACAGTGAGCAAAATTCGATTTTGCTGCGAGCGTGAGACAAAGTAACTTTTTAAATTTTGTTCTGTGGCCGTGGTGCGGAGCACGGGCGGCTGGGGGATGTTGTTTTATTTTTACGATGTTGTTTTTTTACCTTATGGTAGTTTATGAGACTGTTAGATAATAACATTATATGAGTGTTTTCATGTGTCTCAATACTATAGGTATTCCCAAGCTCCCTAGACATTAGTTCTCCGTTCTGACGGCGCGTGTGTTGCAGGAGGCGGCGCTAGTGTCGCGCAACGTGTTCGTGCGTCGCTTCTCCACGGCGCGGCTGTTCACTGCGGGCCGCATTCTGCATATCGTGCGGCGCAAGCGCATGGGCATCGAAAAGTAAGGGAAAACATCGCATTTGTACCTACATTTAACCTTTTCAACGCCATTGGATTTTTTTTTCGAATATTTCCGTCATGTTTGACAGCGCAAAATAGAACTTAGTGTCTTTGAGGCAAAGTTGACATTCGCTCTGGTTTTGTATTTGACATAGCGTTGAAAAGGTTAACCTATATACCCAACCCTAAATCACTTAACCGTATTTCTCAAAATAAGTGTACATTGAGGCGGTCTAACTTTTAATTTACGTTCGAATTTGTGAGACATTAGCATAAATCCAGAGTTTCCTGACGGTCACTTACTTTTCTGGACATTTATTTTGAGAAGTACTTTAGGTATACCCACTTAGAACCAAAACAAAAAATGAGGATACGAATTTAAAGGAAAAGTTCTGTTGGTTGGCCTTGCTATTTTACACCTTGATTGAGTCATAAGATTATTGCATTGAATTTATAATTATATCGATTCATTTTTACAGTAGTTATTTATGGTAAAATGCATATTGTCTAGCCCCACAATCGAGACGACGACGATTTTATGCAAGTCTCTTGCGTAAGGAAGTAACCTCTGTGACTAACTTGCTCTTCCATAATATAACAATAGTTATTTTGTAAATATTTTTAAAACGAGGTGCATATAAGGACCCTTTATATATACTAGTTAAACTTTAGCACAGCACTGTAAAAAAGCTTTTCAACACAAAATGGTACTTATTTATAACTTGGAAAAAATACTTAATACACGCCAGGGCCTCTTATTCTACTGGTGAAACTTATATTGCCTTTGACGGTAGCGTATGTTTTTAACTCTGCTAAATAAGAGTAAATGAGAGCTATTGTAATGTTAACAATACGATAGCATGTCAAAGGAAATATGGTTTAACCCAGTAGAACAGAGGCCCAGAGTGGAGGGGTGCCATAATCCACCTTTTCGTGAGACTAGTTTTGATGATCAACCTTTTTGTACATACAGAACTTGCAAAATTAAACTAATTCTCTTTTGCGCATGTCTTATCAAAGCGATGAGGATGAGGAAGCAAATGAAAGGTAAACAATAACGTAGCGTGATCTGGTCCTGGGTACTGGGGGAATGATGCATGGAAACATCGGTTATTGGTGAAGATATTTCTAGTTAGAATATTATCAAAAAATTCAACAAACAAACATACTTGTATTTGTTTTTTTTTGCGGGATGTTTGACTCTGAGAAAAAAAAAAAATGCACGCCGTGTTTCTTCTTCATTGGTGTCGGTGGTGGTTTCGGGTGATAGAAATAAAAATGCATGTATTTTATTTTATATCAACTTGAAAATGAAAGTAGAGATTATGGTCAATTGAATCAGGTTTTCTGGAGAGTTTGTTTTATCTGGAATGAGAAATTTGTAGTAGTAATAAGATGTCAGCAGCAAAAGTCGTTGGACAGTCCAAGACCTCAAAATTATCTATACCTACCTACATGGTTTTATTGTCAATAGAGTCAATTTACTCTCTTCGACTGTTCACCTAACCTACTTCTGCTGCGGACTGTACTGCCGATTGTCTACCTAATAGTGAAGTGTTTTTGAATTGCCTGCGGCCGTTATATGACTGACAAGATAACTTATCGCTCGAGGTGCAATAAGAAGAGGAATAGACTGAGAGCTTACTTAAAGTGTCACGAAAAGGCAGCTGATCCGGGTTTGATATTTCATTCACTTTCAAACGCAATAGATCTAAAAGATAGGTACGTCTGTTTTACAGGAAAGTGCGCACGCAGGAGCCTACGTTTGAGATGCGCTGGGCGTGCGCCGAGGACTTCATGGAGCTGCAGGTGATGCCGCGCATGCTGCTGGACCACCTGCCCGAGAACGTTCACCGTACCATCCAGACCGTCCTCGACGAGCGCCACACCTACCGCGTCACGCACCATCTCTAAGGCCCTTATTGAAATGATCTTGAGAGAGGCGCTGGTTTCAAGACGTTAGAAATGACTTATCTATGACTTGACGCGTCTTCAGATAGGCAGTCCTCTCAATTTCAGATTGAGACGGCCCTTCAGACCCATGAGTGCTTCAGTGTGCTGTGTCAAACTCATGAACAATGTAACTATGACAAGTCGTATGTGAAAGCCAAGTTATCGAACTTTAAACTTGCCCAGAACAATGTTTTGTAACTTACTTTGTTAAGTAAGTTCACCTACCTAAGTTGTGTAGTGAAAACAATCTGATTATGATATTCATTCGACGAAATCAAGGGTATTATATGGCAATGAATATGAACACTGGATATTGTAATACGAATCTCAAACTACGTAGTAAGCACTCCGTTTCAGAGCAAATTCATGACACATTTCGTTCCTATACCTCACATAGAAGTACATACTAACATGACTCGGATATGAACAATTTCTATAAAACTTTTGTATATATTTTTTCAGAATTTACATTGACAAACCAGTGTCAAATTTTTTGTAATAATTAAAGGAGTTTAGTATAAGTATTGTGAGAAGACTGTGATGATGTTAGAATGAAAATATTGTTTAAATGTAGATAAGTGAAATGGTTAGGTATAGCGCGGACGCGGTTTATTAGGGCTTAACATATCAACGTTCAAAACGTTCTCATCTCATGGGCTCGGCGGTTATCACTCTCGGCATTCTGCGATCACTCCAGACCAAAGACGCGTAGAGAAAGCAAATAACAGACAGCGGCTAACAGGCCGCGGCCAACAGCCACGTTATTAAACAGACGCACGAACTCCTCTTTAGTTGTTATATTCGATTACTTTGCTCAAATGTATAAGCAATTTCGTTGTCAATGTTCTGTGTCAATACTCTAGGCAAACGTTGCATCAATTTGGATAACGTAATTTAATAATTAAGTAAGACTTGCAAAGCTACCACTAAGTACAATAACTAGATGATAGATAGCGCGTTACCGGAGTCAATTAATATATGAAAAACAGCATGTATCACGTAAGTACAGTGCTGGAGATAGAACAAATTAAATTTAAAATAATACACTACTTCATACATTATTAAGAATAATTGTACGAGTGGCCAAGTCGTTAGGTTTGTAACCCTGATTACTTATGCATTAATATAAATTGCTTTTCACCGTTCCACTAGCATTTCTACAGTTACACTAACTCTCATAACTTCGGGAACAAGATCTTGATATGACTACATTTACCTACCTAACATAGAGTTTATAAGCGATTTTATGTACATAAAATAGCATTTATTTTAAATTATAATACATTCCAATTTATTTAGCCCTCAGTCTATTGCCAGTGTGATTGGGCAGTGCGATGACATGTGTGGTGCCTTTCTTTCCGAATATTAATATGTAGAGCTGACAAGACGTTGCGTCACCGTGAACGACTATACGCGTCGCTAAGTTATGTATTGCAGCCTTCTTGTGTTATCACGAACCGTGTCGATGGTGTCACTATCTATATATTTAGACTGTGATTGCACGATTGCATCTGTCAAGCCAATACTTCATAGTAATTAATATTGACGGTTTATTAAGTTATTTTATCATTTTACGCTGACCTTTTAAGTATATACCTTCCGATAGACACATTGTTCAATTAAATCAAATTAATAATACCCATTCGCAAAACACGTCAGACATTTTTTTACCTATGAATATTTGTTTATTTTCCGTATGTTGTTATTGATTTACAAAGTGAATCAAGTTATGTTTTGACTGTGCTGTTTTTATGAATCCATGTATTCTTTGTGTATTACCAGGCGTTTGGTACCTAGATTTTTTCGTGACTTATTGGTTGATTGTTTCTATTTTTCACCGAGGTACTGGACGGGACGTAGATCAAGTATTAGAAGGACTGAGGTTCTTTTCATTTGTACCCTAAATTAGGGCTTTATATTCTCTCACTTAAAGTAGTGGTAAGATAGCCAATGTCTTGTGTTGGGTTTGTGTTAATTTATATTAAAATATATTTTAAGTAAATTTTGTTGTTTTATTCTATTGACGTGATATTTATAAGACAATCTCCAAAAGATACTACAGCGATAAAATTACTGGAGAAGTAAGGCAATGTACGAACTTAATCGACAAAATACGATGTCGTTCGATAATTTGATAAATGTGTACATATCTGTTTCTAATACGTTAAAATCTAAATCTCAATATCTAATCGTCGAAACGTTGAGACCTAGGTAGTTTACTAACCGTCAGCTTCAGTATTTATAATAATAAATAAGTATACATGGCTTACGTAAACTAATGACAATATACAATTTGTTTATTCTGGCCATCGTACTTAGAACACGGAGGGAAAAAAATAAACATTGCCGTATTCCTAAACTTACTGATATTAAGTCCGTAGTATTTTCCCTTACTATAAATCAAAAGAAAACAACGCTGCTACAACTTTATTTCTCTCGATCTTTTAAATTATGGGTTAGATTAGATAGAAAAATACTGATGTACAACATCGTGAAGACACCTGCACGAAAAATTCGTGTTGCAGTGTAACAGAAAGGGCCTAAGATAAGATAGAGGAAGATTTACTGCGTGAAACCCGAACAAGGATTTTTTAAAAGAAATTAGTCCTGGGCTGGGATTCTACACGGTACTCGTAATAACGATATCGCATTTGACGTGTTTTTTATATTTACAATAATGGTGACAGAGTCATTAACGATTCTAAAACACGTCAAACGCGATATCGTTATAACGCAGTAGAATAGAGGCCCTGTAATCTAGATGAACAAAGGTCTTTCTTTCTTTTCGTTTATTTATCTGCATATTCTACGGCTGCTAAGTGCATAACAAGCAATGAACTAGCAATTCCCTTATACTCATTTTATAGAATGAATCAATTTGCAGATGTTCATTTCATGTACAGACATTCCACAGCGCGGATTTTGAAATCGAACCTACGTAAAATAATTTTTATTATTTTCTGAGAACAAAAAGACTCTAGAAGATAAAAATATACTTCGGTGAAATGGTACATCCGCATAACAATATAAACTATTTGGTTTATAGAGGACCGCTTCAAACACCATTTTTTTCTAAAGAGAGCTAGGAACTTTACAGAAATCAAACGTTTTAAAAGTAGGTTACAATCTTTATTATCTTAAAAATATAGAAAACTCCTATAATCAGTCAAGAAAATATCACAGTAAATACTTAATTTCTTTCAATCTAGTTCGCTAATGTGGATTAGATTTAGGGCCTGTTTCACAATCGACAAGTAAATAAATATGTCAAATAAAGATACCGCTCTCTGCCTATATTCAAGTGTAGGAAAGGGAAAGGGCTAAATTTATTTGTCAGATATGCTTTACTTGACGATTGTGAAACAGGGGGTTAATATGACAAAAAATATTTAAATTATGCGCTCTAGGAACGTACAAGCCGTAAGTAACGCAATATAATATCAACAACATTTATATATCTATCGTTTTTGGTACGAATACATTATTGCCTTAGATATAATAATAATTAAATACACATTTATAGTTACAGGCAGAGCAACAAGAAACAATAAACTTCAAATTCCTAACCTGCCAACATGCTAAAAGAACAACCGAATTGAAAACCCACTATAATGCCTTTAAATAATATCCGGTCTGCTTGGAATAGACTCTTGGTACCTGCATCTAATGACCAAACACCGGATTGGCAGGGGCAAAAAGGTACTAGTGCCAGTGATTCATTAAATATCGACAACTATTTTCCTGACATATGGATTTTACATTTCTTGCAACAAAAGCAAGCCGTACCTTTATCTTCTATATCTGAATGATCAGCTTTCTATGAAGATAAACGATATTTTTTCTAGCGAGGCATTTTTAACCGACTTAAAAAGCAAAGGTTCTCAATTCGTCGGAATGCTAAAGAATATTGCTGTACTGAATGAGTTGTTCTTGTTCTTCTTCTCTTTTAATGGCAGCCACAGGGCCTGTGCCAGTATCAGTTGCGTGCGTGTTGGTCGATTGTTATAGATTCTGCTTAAGATTTAACATATTAATGAAATTAGCAAGGTAAAAAAAAAAAAAATGAGTTGTTATTCAATGTAATTTCAATGGTTGTCAAAAGTGACTCGAGTCCAGAGTCAATGTCAGATACCGTTTGTTTACGAGTACAGTTGTGATAAGTGTAACTAAAAGAGGTTTGCACATAATTAAAAGGCTTCCAACTTGGCCATTAGTCATGATAATGATTTGACGACACGCTAGCCTAGTTGGGAGTGACCCTGCCTTCGAAGCTAGGGGTCCTGGGTTCAAATCCCGGTAAGGGCAAATATTTGTGTGATGAGCACGAGTATTTGTTCCTGAGTCTTGGATGTTTTCTATGTATTTAAGTATATATTTCTCTATATAAGTAAGTTTATCGTTGTCTAGTACCCATAGCACAAGCCTATTTAGGGCTTAATTTGGGACTAGGTCAATTTGTGTGACATTGTCCCGTGATATTATTATTATTATTAATGATGATTAAAAATTGCTTTTTATCGATGTCGATATTTTATTAATCATTAACACTGGTACATTTTTGACCCCGTCAATCCGGTGTTTGCTAATGACATATATCCAAACGATCGTTAAGTTATCACAGCAATGTACCCTGATTCGTGCCATTGACTTCTATAAATTTTAAGTAAAACATAGCATAGTTCACGAAATACTAGATGTAAGGATTTAATTTGGTTGCGATGCGTGACTTTGATTTTTATATTACCAAATACACTATTCCAAGAACACTGGTCTTGTTTAGAGCATTTTACAGGAGTTTTAAAGGCGGTTGCTTTTTTGATAAAAAAACAAAGTCTACTAAAAGACAAAGCGCCCCGCCAACGACTCTACTCTAACCATGAAACCACTTGTCGTGAAGTTCTATAAAATCTACAAAAATATTTTCTTAAGAGAGATTTTAATTGAGCAGCTCAGCAGTCAAATATTATTAAGAAACATTGAAAAATACTTACTACCATTATAAACATTTCAACACGTGATGTGTTACGTTTTCTATAGACAAACAAACACCTTGTAAAGCTGAAATTTTCAATACAAAATGCGATGTTGTAAATATTATGACAAACTAGGACTGTAAGTTTTTCTTTGCAAGAAAATATTTCTTGGAAGGACACAAAAGAAACACGAAATGTACAAACCTAGTTTAACTACAACATATTCAAAAATCGTGGAAATCGGACTTGAGTTAGGGGGTGAAAAACGTTATCACCCGGAGCTAAATTAGTATGTATGTGTTTTTTTTACATCTACGCGATTTAAGGGTCGCTTCACTATCTTCTTAAATGATTAATTCCAACTTCAATTTAAATCAGTAAGCACATCACCGGCACAAGTTGCGAAGCTCGGCCATCGCGGCTTGCGACTCGGGAGTCTTGTTCTTTTCAGTCTTGTACCTATAAACAAAATAAACAAACCGGGCTGAGATTCTACACGGCAAAAACGATATTGCCTTTGACATGTTCCCGTATTGTCAACGTCTTGAGAATTCTTATTTACTTAACAGTAATGGCGTCCGAGTTAAAAACAATATTAACCTTTTCAACGCTATGTCAAATACAAAACCAGAGCGAATGTCAACTTTGCCTCATAGATACTAAGGTCTATTTTGCGCTGTTAACCATGACGGAAATATCCGTCAATGGCGTTGAAAAGGTTAAAACACGTCAAAAGCAATTTTGTTTTAACGCAGTACATTCAATAGAGGCCCTGTAATACTTTATAATGAAATAACCAATTACATTTATTAATAATTAATCAAAATATTATTTTCCAAATAAAGAGGTAAATATATTTTTGCTTACGTGTTAATAAAATGATCTTAATAAAAAAAACACCACATCAACTTGAAAAATACTCAATACTCAAATGTTTATTGCATTCCATAGTGTTCGTTTACAGATGTTAAGCTAACTGAAGTTAATACAGTAATCATTAATAGTAACTTAATAATGGACCCTATTGAGCATAGGAACATTAGGAGAGGGGGCTTGTGATCTAAAAATATATTTATTAATTATATTGCATATGAATTATAATTTTCACACCACCTGCTCGACAATGCCAAATTACATATCATGCAAACCTTACGCAAACCAACTCATTAAAGCCCTTGGCTTTAAGCCGGGGTGTAATGTTGTACTGAATCTCATTATAACTCGCTGGGTTGTAATATTTTCACTTTTCATAGTTCTTATTACAATGACCTTAAAGTCTAATTTCGTAATAAAAGATCAACTAATACTCGCCGCGTCGAACCTAATTTGAAAATCGAACATTTTCTAAAATCGAGCTGGCCACGGCAAGCTGAATGGAACACATTTGAAATTAAACAAAAGCCGCGAGTATTGTAAGACGCTGCAATAAAATACATTGGTGATAACTGCAAAGTTTTAAATAAATATTGTCTTTCCACAACTGGACTAATGTCTCAAATATCAATTTTCACTTTTAATTTTAATTTACTATAATAAAAGGCTGTTTTTAGTAGACTCGCTTTTTTATTGTCTCGCAAAAGGTTAGAAAAGTTAGAGTACACTCCTCGGGGATAAAGCTGTTTTCGTCTTGGGCGCGCTTGAACCCCTCACTGCGCTCAGGACTCTTCTTAATTACCTCGCTTCGCTCGGGAATTAATTCGTAACACCCTCGCTGCGCTCGCGCCCGTGACATAAAACTGTGCTTTATCCCCTCGGTGTATAATCTACTATTAAATTACCTTAAGTATTACGGTCTATAACATTGTATTATTTATTTATCACGGAATAAAATATAATATAAATTATTTATCAATGTCTCTGTTTATTATTTGTGTAGTTATGAAGTTATGATTTTATTGATTGTTTCCTTTCCAAGTACAAATTTACCGTATAAGAATTTACCGTACTTTTGCTTATAAGAAATTCCTTTAGGAGTTTTATAAATTTACTTTGTTTCAGTTTTTATATTATTTGGTTTGGTAAAAAAGAGTATGTGTTTAAATATATTTATAGGTACTGAGATATTTATAATTCTTCTATTTACCTCGCGCATTTACTACGATAAGTTAAAGAGCTTTACTGTGATCTGTAGGTTAGCACAAGTTGTGTTTTCTCGCTTTACTCGATTACTTGAGTACTAGTAATGTCAAAATTCATAGAAAAATAGTTTTCCAAGTCATTACTTTTGCTTAAGTAATTACTTTCCTTGTCTATAAATAATGGTGTTAGTGCGTCTCTTTTGTTACAGACTAGGTAGAAAGGGATCACGACCGATACGTCGCGAGCAAGTTGTACCAGGCGCCCCGAGGTTTATCTTTTTTGTTTTTCTACTCGCGTAGTACAATGTGCTGCTAACGATACCGCTATCGGTAATCCAATGAGGTGCTTTGTGTGATCGGAACGTTGACATTTCATTGTGAAACGTTTCACAAAGTTCTTTTTCGCATTGCAAATGGCGTGAATTATTGTTTAAAAAAAAAAGTTTACCGTATATTATCAACAGCTGCTATTCTATTTTATTTACTCAATTATTGTTAAATCGACTTTATAGATTAATTATAATATGTATACACAAATAATTATTAAATAATTAATACTTACATAACGGACAATGAGTGAATTTAAGAGTTAGGTATTATAAAAAAATAGTATTTTAACATTTTTTAATTTGGCTGAATAACCTAAAGTTCCCGAGTCTTTTCTAAGGTGTACTGTAGTAAAAAAAACAAACGTTTCAAAATAGCTGGATTTTTTTTTGTTTTGCTTTTGCACTAAGTTCTTGAAAGTTAAAAGAAAGAAGAGAGTTAATCACTTTTTATGTGTGAGAATGTGTGACTTTGGCGAATTAAGTGATGCGGAAATGTTGACGCCGCCAGAAATAAAACAGGCGGCAATGGAAGTGAGCAGTAATTTGCTACCTTTAAAATCGAAAAAGGTCCTATATATTGGTATATTGTACATGTTTTATTTTACGATTCCGCCCATTATACCTGGGCAGAAAATGTTGCGCTACTTGTAGGTACATATCCCTTTGAGCTCATAGAAAAAGTAATGTATGCAACTATTCATAATCAGGCATTGAGACACTCATGCGTATCTATTATGACATTCGGCTTCGCCTCATGTCATAAACTCGCACTCGTGTCTCAATGGCCCTTATTATGATACAGTTGCATAAACTACTATTGTGGATTGAGAGTGAAATGAAGGGCGTGCTGACCTGGCGAGGAAGTGGAGCGCCACGTCGGGGCGGAGCGCGGCGGCGTCGCGCAGGTAGGGCAGGTCGGGGCGCAGCGCGCGCCGGTAGCCCAGCTCGCGCCACGCCGCGCGCGCGCCGCCCGCGCCCGCCAGCAGCACCAGCCCCTCCATGAAGCTGCCGAACACAAATCGTACACGGGGCTCATTCACATCGGTCAGCACGGCCAACTCTGTCACCATAACGCTGGGGACGAATCTGAGCGGGTCAGCCTGAGGCATGCTTTGTTTTCATATCCCAAACGAGTTTTATATTGTATCATAAAGAATGGAACCGGTATCTAAATAGAAATGGAGTTCGTTTTATTTTCAAAACGCCCAGACGTTTTGAATCACATTTCAATCCCCGAGCTGAGTACAAGTTTTTTAAAAATATATGAATGCAGTTTTTCTTTTTCAGTTACATGGTTCCTGAGAACAGATCTTTGTATGTCCTATAGTTACAGACTTGGCCATACTGACCGATCTAAATGAGCCACCCTGTATTTTAATACTATATTTAATACTATATAACTATTATTAATATAATATAAAATACCTTTATTTTAGGCAGCAAGGCCGACCACGATATCGCCGAAATATGTCATTCTTCAGCCAAAATTCCTAGTTTAAATAGGTTTGCTCCTTTTTAGGGTTCCGTATCTCAAAAGGAAAAAAACGGAACCCTTATAGGATCACTTTGCTGTCCGTCCGTTCTTCCGTCCGTCCGTCCGTCCGTCCGTCCGTCCGTCCGTCCGTCCGTCCGTCCGTCAAGACCCTTTATCTCGTGAACGCGTGGAGGTTGAAATTAAACGTTTATTTTGACTCTCTCAAGGGAACCAAAATTTATAGGGCTTCCCACAGACCTAGAATCCTAAAATGAATGGTAAGAAGGAACACAAGTACAGGAAAAAACCAAAAATTGTTTATTTATTGCTTCATCATAAAAGAACAAAAAAATTGCGATTGCATACTTATTTTTAGTTGGTACACTAATCGCGACCTACCTATGACGATGTATGGATACAACAGTTTTTGAACGGCAAAGACAAGTTTGCCCCTCAATACAATTTCACATTCTTGTAAGTTTGTACGGAACCCCCGGTGCGCGAGTCCGACTCGCACTTGACCGGTTTTTATAACCACTGCGTCATACTGCAAATTATCAAAACAAAAATGCTATCTGTGTAGCAACTAAACAATGACGACTTTCAAATGAGTAGAAAATGTGATTCTACTATTTATAACCTATACCAAAGCAAGGCTCCACAGCTTGTTGAGTACGAGTTGCGTGGGCACGCCGGTCAGCGCCGGGGTCAATGGAGACACGACAACAATGTTTCTGATTCGCTGACCTCTCGGAAACCAGCTTGTACGTCTGCTCCGTGGACCTATAGAATATGAGTCGTGGTGGCGATGCCAAGAGTTGAAACATTACAGTGCAACGCTCAGCGCGAGCGTAGCCATCTCGCCCGCGAACCCCAAGCAGCCGACATGGGAGGATCTATAGAGACACGGCAACTACGTTTCTGCTTCACTCACCTCAGATACTCGGAGACCAGCTTGTACGTCTGCTCCGTGGTCTTGTTGAGTATGAGCCGTGTGGGCGAGGCGGAGAGCAGAGAGATCTGCAGCGCGACGCTCTGCGCGAGCCCCGCCATCTCGCCCGCGAACCCCGTGCAGCCGCCCTGCAGGTACAGCTCCGCCGCGTCCGTGCTGTGGTTCAGAGCGGTCTCCAGCATCGATCTACGAACACAATTGGATAAGCTTGCTGGTTCCCCAACTATGTATATTGTAATAATGTACCTATTCGGAACGCCGAAAATCTTCAGGGCATGTCCTATCAGATAAAGTTAAAGCAAAGAGAGCATAATATAGAAATACCTCTTAACCTTTGACCGAACAGCAGCCTGATACTTTTGTGCCCCTGACGCCAACGACGTCATATGCTGCCACCGCGCCGATACAAAATGTATGACGCGATTTGGCGGTTAAATGGTTAACGAAACGTAGGACAGTTTCAAGGAGTTTACTGGGTACGATAAGTAGTGAGCTGCTCTCGCACGGGAGTGACCGCCATGACTTTAGAGCGTTCCAAAAACAGTGGTCGATTGGCACTCCGTTTGGCAGTCTCAGACATGCTTCAGACATAAAAGTCAACTTTGATAATATTTCTGCAATCTTCGAACGTACCTTGTAACATTATTGTCATGTATCTGCACCCATACGGGCTGGACGGGTTTCCGCGAGCTGCCCTTGGGCGCGGCCTCCACGGCGAGTTTCTCCAGATCGGAGATCAGGTCGAGCGCCTGCTTTCGCTTGACGTGGGCTGCTTCAGCATACATGTTGAAGTGAAGCGCCACCATTATGTACGTATCCGTGTCGCCCGGACAGTGCGTCTTCAAGTAGTCCAGCAGACCCTGAAATAAATACAATGCAAGGTATAATTACAACATGCAAAAAACTAATAAAAACTCAGCTACAAATGTGACATTACTACATTTGTTTCGATTTCACGGCTGAACTACTGCGATCAGTTTGGTACGGATATAAATTGTAGAACGGAGTAGATAAGTAGGTTGAGAAAGAGAGCTTTTATCTTGAAAAAAATAGTTTTTTGGATACTTGTCATTTTAATTAAATAATTTTATCAAACAAAAGTATATAAAATGACGATTACTGGGAAAGCTATGAATAGCAATGGATTTCTTATTGGGTTGGGTTGAGTTCCCGATTGGGTTAGTTAGGTGATAGAAATTACGATTACGAACATTCTCCAATTTAAGATAAAAGGCATCACAAACCTGTTTAAACTCCGTAATTTTATCCGCCTGTTGCCCTAACATGAAATCAAATTGCCCCAACAGGAACTCGAACTGGTGATTATCCCGTAGCGCCTGGAAGACATAGGCCATCTCAGTGTATCGCGCGAGGCCGGTGAGTAGGCGCACCATGAGGCGCCAAGAGCGCGCCGCCAGGAGCTGTGATGTCAGCGCCTGCGCAGAACGGAGGACCACCGCCACGCCCTCCGTGTCGCACGCGCAGGAGAAACACTCGTGCGCGAGGACTAGCAGCTCGATTGAGATTATGTTCACCTGAAATATAAGACGGACCGGACCGGTATGGTTTACTTTACCTTGTTAAATAGAAATCACTCAGTGAAAATCTTTAACGATCGAATGCTACATGTTATGCTACCCAACGCAAAGTATTTTCAACACAAAAAACGTACTATATTAAAGAAAAACGGAACCCTTATAAGATCACTATTGTGTCCGTTACAGAGGTTCTTACTTAACAAATTACTTAATCAATTACTATTAATCAATTAATATCAATTACTTAAATTCAAGATATATTTTGAATAGGGCCAAATTTTGTGCAAGTTCGTATTGTAAAAAAAACTATTGGTTGTACATACCTGCTTTGTAGACAGCTTGGCTCCTTTAGTAATCTTTCTAATATTCGACTTGACTTCATAACGGATGTGAATATTGCTCCTAGAAATGACGTCGAAGAGGTTCCTCCGCGTGTCTCTCGTCAGTTTACTTCCAACCGTATACACGGTTGACACGGCGGAGTAGACGGACGCCGTGTCCGCGGAGATCACAGTTCCTCCGTCAGTTATAGCCGACTCTACCTCGTCACCTTCTACGTTCGAGTATTCTTCGTCGATCAGCGTGTCTAAATCGAGACAGCTATCGTCTAACGTGTTCTCTGGGACCGGGGCAGTGTTCGATTTATAAATTTTCCTAAACGCCATCAAGTGGTCGAGGATCAAGCGTCCGGTGTGGATGCACGCATCGGGGCGCATGTTGAGAAACATCTCGACATCAGAATTGAGGGCGTAGCCCCAGAGCGTGTACTGGAAATGCTCCTTCTGGCGGAATGTTGACGTCTTCACTAAATGCGGGCATATGATTGCTGCTACCATTTCGCGGCAAAGGTATTCTGCAATCTAAACGTAAATGCCTAATTTATTTAAAAAAACGACACAAATAAAAACTTAACCCTCTTTCTGTAGATGTCAGTCCGTCTAGGACCGTAACGGGTAAACATATTTCAATACGGTATTTCAATTTGAAAGGTGGTATTACGGAGGTCGTTCTTTGTTTATCGAAACGTATTGAAATCTGTAAAGACACTCAGAAATTATAAAATGTCAATTTGTTTGTGTAGGGCTCTTAAGACTACGTCGGTACTTTCTTTCAATTTATTACTTCATACAACTTATTATTTTAATTTTTAAATACCTGTTTAGAAATAATGTTATAAGTTCTGAACACAAGATTGGCCAGAGACATCCTGGCCCGGCCGCTGACCAGGTTGATGAAGTCCACGGAATGTCCTCGGTATTTGAGCACGGTGCTGTACTGCCAGCCTATGTGCAGCGCTATGCGGTAGTAGGCAGCCACGTGCTTGGCTATGGCGAGCCCGCTGCGGGCCGCCAGGGCCTCAAGAGCCGCGAGGCGGTCGGCCTCCTCACGGGCAGCCAACTGGCAACCGCCTTCCGGCACACTCTCTTGCTTCTCCTGGATGATCACCAGCTCTTCGAAACTAGCGTCTGATATGCCTGACGCTAAAAAACGTTTCCATTAAACAAGCTGGCCACGCGTAAAAGCCTAGCTAACGATAAAGACAAAACCAAATATATAATCATAGCGAGTCGAAACTTACTAGTCAGTTTATTCTGCGAGAAAGGCGACGAGATGACCAATCGCAGTTCTTGTGGAAGCTCATACGGGGAGCAGGAGCCTTCCGCGAGTTTTATACAGGTCCTAATGATCTGCACGGGACACGGCGGGTTGCGGTACATGTACTCAGTCGGTGTCCTGAACAAGGCGGACAGGCGGAAGGCGTCAACGAGTAACTTTAACTCCAGAAGGAGATTGATAACCTTTTTCCAATTTTCCACCGCCTCTGGGTCTTCCAACATAACCACGTCTTCAATATTACCCACGTCGGATTCCACCTCGATCTCTCGCAACTCCATTGAAAACGGCTTCTCAGTGTCGACCACCCTTATTTTCCCTGAAAGTAGAGGGTCCTTCTGCCCATTCTGTATGAAATGCAATGTACTCTGATAGCTATTCAGAAATATTTCGTTCTGTGAGTCGCTCTTAAAATAAGCTTCCCACATTAAGTGTTCAATGCGTTCTCTTTTTCGACCGTATTCTAAATTTTCTTCGAACCAGCTCATGATAATTCTGTAGGCATAGAATTTTTGCACAGTATTTTTTATCACTTTCACGTAATGAACAAGAAAGTCTGTGGCATCGCTAAAGGTGACGGCCGCTTTCTTAAAGGCCTCGCTACATCGCGCTATGAAGAGGGTCCATTCTTTGTCCTCCACTTCATCATCTTTCATCGAAAGCAGTTCGTATTTGTGCGCCCATTCCGCCATTAAAATATCGTTGACCGGGATGCTGGCTAACTTGGCGATCTTGAGCGCCACGTCGTAGTTTCTGTTCGCCGTGTACGTCTCGACGCACTGAAGCAAGTACTGCCCAGAATCGTCCTGCAGCATTTTAGAAACGTCCACAACTGTGGGTGTCTCCATTGATATTTGGAGGATCTCATGCATAGTTACGAAATTTGGTGAAGGCACTAGAAGAGAAAAACAATGTATTCATTTACACGTAAGTTTCACCCGCGAAGGGTCCATGTAAATGTAAATTAACGTATTTTCCGTGGAAATTAGTAATTGTTTTGATAAAAAAAAACCGTAATAGCTAAATTCTAACAGACTTTCCATACAATAGGAAAACAAACACGTGCTCACTGTAAAAAAAAACTTACCCGAAAACCCTTTTCCAAACTGAGCAACCGCCAAGCACTTGAGGAACTCTCTCTGATGGAAGGCGCTATCAAAGCCTTGACTGAGGGCTATTTTGACGAGTGCCGTGGCGATCCTCTGGTAGGCTTCCTTCGAGAGCCGACTAGGCAGACCACTGGCTTCAACACTATACCGCCGCTGGCACACTTGGAGGAAGCTGGCCAACTGTTTGCTGGTTTGGCAGTCGAATATGCGCTGTTGCAGGCAGCGGCATAGAAACGCTGTGAGCTGTGTCAGTGGACTTTCCTGTAAAGGATATGTTTCAGGCTTTAATTCCAAAACTAATACTAATATTTGAATCAAAACCCCATTGTAAATGCATTGCTTTGAAAAGACGCCAGTTCAAGCAAAGCTCGTGCTCATTCGACTTGCTTAAAAGGTAAGGCTCAAGAAAATATCACATGGCACACTTTATTTAGAATATGACTTTTACCAAAATCTATGAGGCTTCTGTAGTTTCTATTTTAGTCCTGCTGTTGGCGACTTGGCACCCTACAGATTACTGGCACAATTGACTTTATGACAAGTTAAAAGAGATGATAATTATAGTCACGAAGGGTCAATAGTAGTGTTTTACCTTGCATGGTGTATTGGTGTAATTTGTAACGTTACCGGCATGAATATGAGCATGGAGTCGTGCAGCGTGGACACGTAGCCCTCGCGCAGGCAGGAGTCGGCGACCTGCAGGATCAGGTCGGCGGGCGCGGCGGGCTGCGCGTGCGCGGCGCCGTCAGCCGGCAGCGCCGCGCGCACCCACTCCGCCCACAGCGCGTCCACGGCGTTCGGCTGGACCGACAAAGCCTAATTCAATCCGAGGCGATTTAGATAAAAGTGAAGTGAAGTAGTTATCAAACCGATACGAGTAAAAAACTCCAAGCTGGCGACTGCCGAGAAACCGTACAAGACTAAAGACCGACGGTTTGAACTCTCTCGGAGAAGTAATATCTAAATGAAAGTGATTGTAACAAAAGAAGATAAAGAATCTGTCGCCTTTAAAACGAAACTGTAACAAAACTGACACAAAGTAACTTTGTTTTGTATATTTTATCTAACATCAATAAATAGTATTTGGCTGCCTCTAGAACAAGCATTTGTTACAAAACATCGCTCTTGCTTCTCGAGCTTGCGAAGTCACGCTAAGTCGTGGCGGTGACTTACGTCAGACCTTACGTTCTACTGCCCATGAGGTGTCGCTTTATATGCACGCTTTAGCAAATAGCAGCTTGAAACAGACCACAGGTGACTCATTTCAACATAGTATTTGCAATGATGTAGCCCGCTGACCTCGTAGCAGGTCGCGATGAGTACGAGCAGCGGCTCGCGGGTGGCGTGCGCGGCGCGCGCGAGCGCGGCCGGCGGATCCTCGGGCCCGTGGCACGCCGCCGCCGCCTCCCACAGCTCGCGGGTCACCGCCGCGCGCCCCGGGAACTCGAATATGCCGCTCCCACTCGGACTCTGACACAAATTAACCAGTTGTATGACATAATCCTTGAACCAACTATGTTTAAAGTGAAAAAGACAAGACATTTCACAATGACAAAACACCAAAATAAAAGTATTTGCTGACTTACCACATCAGAAGAACTTAATCTATTAAGCCGTCTCTGCCCATTACTGGAATTGGACTTGGTATCTTTTTCGGACCCGTCTTCTGCATTCCTATTCGTCATTATATACTTGAGATGTTCAGCGTATGATTTCTTTTCGAACTCCTGCGAGAGTTTCAACATCTGGTTCAGAGGGTAGCGGAAGACGTCGCCGAACAGCAGGAAATTAAACCAGGATCCTTTCTTGACGAACCCTTTGAGTAAAACTTCGGGCAGCGGAAGATTGTGCAGGACCGCGAACTTTATCATCGTCTGTGATTCGAACAGCACCACCGACATTTCTATTTTGCCATCTTCATCTTGTTTTCTTTTTAGCGTATGTATCGTAATCGTTTCTAAGTAATCTAAGATTTCTTTTGCGGCATAGTCACTACTTTGCACAAGCTTGGACATGTGATCGTTAACTGATTTTTTTGCCTTTTCTTCATTCGCTCCTCGTTCATTCATCAAGTATTGCTTCATTATTTTAGCGGCTGTCATGTGCACCCTGCAACGCGTGGGATTGCAGCCGATCATAGCCACGAAAGACACGGCGCACGCCACCATGGCCGGGTCGTCCCAATTCTGCAGGGCCAAGGCGTGAGCTTCACAGCACGCACTCTTTATGCTCTTGTCCTGGAGCCGATTATACATCTGATACTGCTGAACGACCAGCGCCTGACTCGCATTACACGGACGGTACTGTTTTAGATAGTAAATGTGACTCAATTTAGCCACATAACCATATCTTTTCATCAGTTTTTCATTGGCAAAGTCAGGCATATCAACAGACTTTTGGGTCAATGCTTTGACACAAGTGGCAGAAACTTGCCCATTGTCCGCTAGCAGGCTGCCCAGGCTGCGCCTGTCGGCTTTGTCGCACACCACGGTGGAAGCGCTTTGATTGATTAATTGGAATTCAAACATTTTTGACACGTCCAACCCTCGATAACCAGAGAGCAACTGATAAACATTCACATCTTTAGACTCATAAAAAGGGTTGGTATCTAAATATCTCTTGTAAACACTGTGTAAATGTGGCAGCTTTTCTTTATAGCCATTATTAGGCAATTTGAAGTCTTTAAAACTAATGAATTCATCTTTAGAAAATATATCAAATAAATTTGCACCATCTTCAAGAAGGATCATGCCTAAGACTAGGTGGGGATTGGAAGAGATGTAGCTGTTGATATGCTCCTTGGCTATTTGCTGGCAGGTCTTGTACACAGGCACTACATGGCTTTGCCTGTCTGAAGTCTGTTCAATGCTCTTAAACAGCAGCCACAAATTGATGCAGTCCTTGGCTTCCTGTTCCACATTAGAAAGATCCGTATCCAAAATATTTCCCTCAACACACATTGTTAAAACTTTATATAACTTATTCTTAACACAATACTTTGCCAATCCCACATAGAAGTCTTGTTTTGTGATATTAGAACAGGATTCGGTAAAAATATCATCAATAACTTTTAGATTCTGAGTCCGAGCTAATCTGGCAATAACTTTGTTTAAGTCTGTATTTTCGTTTTCGTTAACTATGCCATAGGAGCACAGGGTATCGTAAATACACATCTTAGTGTATTCAAAGCAGGTGCTATTGGCAATGTTGGCAATCATCTCCTTGGTAATTGGCCATTTTCTAAAAATCTCATCTAAAGTATCAAGTACTTCCTCAGAGAAACCTTTTGTGTCTACATTCAAGAGTTTTTTAACAAAGCTGTCATTGTTGAAGAAATTATAACGAGCATTCATGTCTCTGACAACCTCTGACATTTGTAAATTGATCCAGCGGATTAAAATCATGGCCTTGTTTTGTTCAACCAAATGATTCCACACTTCTAAAGGTGTTGAGAAATCCAATAAAGAAAACTCTGAAAAAAAGTTAAGTGACTATTAAAATAACTGCCTCCAGTGTATATATTTTATATAGTTGAGTGTACATTATTATTGTATAATGGTCATTTAGTACGAGGGCTGGCTGATAAGTTTCCGAAATGAAAGATTTTAAAAAATAAAATTAAAAAAGTAATAATGTCATTCTAATCTCCTGACTTTTACGTAAATACAAAGGTAATATTAAGTTATTAACATAAAAAAATAATTTACAATAGCGATCCAAAGAAAAGGTGTTTTCATTTTCGTGAAAATGGAAAAATCTGAGGTGCGTGCTGTGATTAAGTTTTATGTTTTGAAAGGGAAAACCGCAACTCAGATAAAATCCAAACTGGACCGCGTATTGGGGTCTTCTTCACCATCTTTAAGCACAGTTCACACTTGGGTTACCGACTTCAGACGTGGTCGGCAGAGCTGTAAAGATGCTCCCCGCAGCGGCCGGCCCAATGAGGTATCGACTCCAGATATGATTAATAAAATAAAAAAAATTGTATTAGATGATCGCCGTGTTAAGTTGGTGGAAATAGCAGAGATGGTAAACATTTCAAAAGAACGTGTTTTCAACATTTTGCACCAACATTTGGAAATGAACAAGCTTTGTGCTCGTTGGGTGCCGCGTCTGTTGACAGACGAGCAAAAACAACAACGCAAGGATGTTTCGGAGGAGTGTTTGGAGAAGTACAGGCGTAATCCTAACGAGTTTTTACGTCGATACATAACAGTTGACGAAACGTGGATCCACCACTGCACGCCGGAGACAAAAGAACAATCTAGGCAGTGGACGAATCGGGGTGAGCCCGCCCCTAAGAAGGCAAAAACGATTTTGTCAGCCGGTAAAGTAATGGTGACCGTATTCTGGGATTCAAAAGGAGTGATTTTTGTAGATTACCTCCAAAAAGGAAGAACGATAAATGCCCAATATTATGCTGATCTGCTACAAAATCTAAGTGAAGTAATAAAAGAGAAAAGGCCTCACTTGCACAAGAAGAAAATTTTACTGCATCAAGACAACGCCCCTGTTCACACGGCTAAAGTCGCAATGGCCAAAATCGAGGAGTTGCACTTCGAATTGTTACCCCATCCCCCATATTCGCCGGATTTGGCCCCTTGCGACTTCCACCTGTTCCCAAATCTTAAAAAGGCTAGGTGGACAAAAATATTCCTCGAACACTGAGTCATAGAAGCTGTAAATGGGTATTTTGAGGGACTTGAAGAATCATTCTTTCGAAATGGGATAATGGCCTTGGAGAAACGTTGGGCTAAGAGCGTGGACTTAGAAGGCACCTACGTTGAAAAATAAAACATTAAATTTATATATATTGTATTATTTATGTTCCGTTTCAGAAACTTATCAACCCGCCCTCGTATATGGTATCAAATAAACAGCACTAACAAATTTATTAACCTTATCAAAGCATTGACATAATATGTATGCTACGCATATCAATTACAAACTAGGTTTGATAGTGAATATTAAATAGTTCTTACCAAATGAATCCAAAAAGAGTACTGAGGCAATTTTGCTTTTCCATAGTGGAGAGTAATTCTGTATTTTTTCAATAGTCAAAGCTTTAATTTCAGTCTCATTTACAAATATCCTATCTTTACCTACGCCAAATACTTTATTTTGCTTAAATGTGCCTTCACATTCAAATGATTTCTCCAGGTATCGCAGCAGGTTCCAATGTCTCTTGAAATCTTGCCATTTTTCAAGAGTATCTCCTTTCATATCTAAAGAAAGTTTTTCCAAGTGCTGAACTATGAAATCCCTATATTCTATTTCTGCTGAGGACTGGGCAAGCGTCATGAGATGCTCCGCTGGATTGATCTCCGCTTTATTTAGGACATGTAGTACTTTAAATATCTGTTTTCGCATCAGAAGTTGGATCGTCCATGCTCTGACCTAAATGCAACATAGTAAGCAATTGAATAAAACATTATTGTCACAGATATCAACTAATATGGTTTAATTTATGCCATAATTAAAATAAGATGTAATGACTATAATTTCTGACTTAGGTTTGATAATATCTGGAGAGGTGATATTGTAACTTTTTTCCAACAATATTAACTATATTTAAAAATATAACTTTACTCATCTCGTAACATTACTCCAAATAAGTAAATACATTATTTAATTATCAGTTATGACTGTTATGAGTGTTCATTTGCTCATATTATGTCAATAACTATTATTTCAAAGATAAAAATCCTGATACAATGGTGATGACTACTTTAAAGCCCCAACTGATTTTCATGAAACCTATCTAAGAACATCCCAATTGAAATAGCTTTCTTTATAAAAAAAACATGCCACTAACAGATACACAGATGATACACACAAACTTATACACATAATAAAATAATGGTAGACTGATATCAGTGATATCAGATACATAAGGCACTTATCACAAAAGTGCATTAACCCCTCAAAATTTTGGATATCATTTTGTGTATTTTAACCCTTCATAGGCCCCACAAAAAATACCCATGTTCTAGTCTCTTCAGATTGCGATAACTATAAAAAGGATAGAAAAAAAAGGTTATCCATAATTTTGCCCTACATTTGTCATACAACATACAAAACGTTAAGCTTTTTTTTATGTGCTATATCATAATCTGATGAATAGCTATATTTAGCTATTTATGAATTAAATTATTCATTGTTTTTCAAAGCAGGCTGCTTTTTGCAACTCTATGTATGGCGCCTGTTTAGCGTGGAGACAATCCAAATAATACACATAAATACTCTTTTTATGCAAGCAAGATAGTTGAATAGCATTAATGCTGCCTAGACCTTGTATAGACTAGAAAGTTCATAATATGCTACAGAATCATAGTTTAATTCTATTGTTTTATATGACCTAAGAATCAAACTTAAAGATCTACATGTCTAATATAATAAAAAATCTTCACTTTTGCTTTCATGCTAAATTTAATTGATATACTTACTTCAGCCATGAACCAATCTCTCGCCGTGTCCTCATTCCATGAGTTCTTGTGCATCAGATATTTGATGGCCAGGGTGATGTGACTGCCCTTCGCCGCGGCTTCCCGCACAACATCCCGAGCCGACTTTTCTTCCCAGCACGACCAGATAATTTTCTCATTCTGAGTCAGCCCTTCCATCTTTGGAATAATCCTTATTTATGTACCATTAGATTGCAGCACAATTATTCAGATGCACGAAACTGTTATTTACTATCTCGAGGTTTTTATTATACTATACGTAACACTACGACGAAAATGCAGAAATGTAATCAAATCAGAGCACTTTGTTATGATAAAAAAAGAATGTAACTGTCAGAGACTTACATTTTACGTCAAAATAAACATCAAAAGCAATCATAGAGTAAAGAACCTATCAAGCTGTGGAAGTAAATCTGATGTAGGCATATCTATCTCTTTCTCCCGTTTAAGTCTCGAGTGATGAGTAAAAGAGAATAATACTCCATAGTAACCGTAGTTTCTTATAATTATTATTTCATGTGTTTCTATTATTTACAAAATATTCTGGACATTATATTTCACGCATGTTTCACGCACAATAAATAAATTTTACCGCCTTGGTTTTTTAACCATAGGCTTTAGAATATTTTTTTTTATCAAACACACGCACTGTGATAAAAAAGGAACAGGTTGTCTCGGCTTTTTATTTTGGTCCTTTGTATTTTTTATGCAATTGTCAATTTAGTTTTTTTATATCTCAGCGGATAATAATTTCTACGTATATTTAATTATACTTCTAGGATGAAAACGAGGGTCTTCGCATATCCGTTCATGTTTACCACAGTGTCGGTGTAGTCGGTAGTTTTTTTCTTTAGTGAAGCTTTTTTAGCCAATACGTCCTAACCTGATCAAGGGTAAGCAATTACCACCATATAAATAAATAAATCAATCAATCAATCACAGGAAAATGTCACACAAATTGACCTAGTCCCAAACTAAGCTCTAGGCTTGCACTATGGGTACTAGACAACGATAAACTTACTTATATAGAGAAATATATACTTAAATATATAGAAAACATCCAAGACTCGGGAACAAATACTGGTGCTCATCACAAATATCTGCCCTTACCGGGATTTGAACCCAGGACCCCTAGCTTCGATGACAGGGTCACTACCAACCAACTAGGCCAACGTGTCGTCAAATATAGTATCCAAGGATCTTGATTCGATATTCAAACATCTTACCTTACAATCTGTGCATGTACAGTAGAGTTCTTAAATATGACCTTATTTCAATGGGATAAGGAGCAAAGTGTATCTGAAAACTCGACTGTACCTACCTAATATTATAATTATCTTAAGCACAATTAGGTATCGTATCATGATCGTATCGTACGGCTAACAGAAACATGTTTGCTCGTGCATGAGTAGGTAGACCTTTTTCACCCAAACTATTTGTTCACAGATTATAACGGTAATGTCTTTCTTTGTTGGCTTGGCCAAAGCGTTACTAAGCAACAGCTAATCACAATATTTATCGAGGTGGCAAATTCTGAACCCGAAATACTCAAACAGGCAAGAACATATTGTTTGAGTACCCCTAAATAATACCCTTAACCCTTATAATCAGTGGATCCGATTGTTTTAAGAATTCAGACTACTTGGTTAATATAAGTAGGTAATAATGGCCGAGGAATTGCAAAAAGCTCACCTTTATTATGATGATATCAACAAAATAAGAGTACTAGAACCCACAGTTCTCAAGGAGACGGAGGATGTGAGGGATTACTGTAAAGATTATGAGATCAGTGAGTAGCAAACGTTCTTCAATCGCGTCGTCTGCTAAGTCATAATTAAAGTAGACATTTTATTTGAAAAATATTATTTCAGAGATCCAAGACTTTGGAAAGCTAATCAATTCTATGTTGGCAATGCTAACAGAGCTTGGTGAAAATGTGGAAAGGCAAAAGATGGCTGCAATCGGGTCAATGAATATTCTGAAATCTGTTTCCAAAGAGCGGGAATCCGAGCAGGCTAAGTTACAAGTAATTACACTACCTAGGGCGAGGGCTCGTCCATTATCACATGAGGTTCGAAAGAGGGTTGGGGGGTGGGGAGAGGTACGAAAAAAATCACGATATTGCTCGGAATTGTATGTTGCTCGGATAGGACATGTGGTTGCATAGGCAATGGTACGGAAACCTTCGTGCGCTAGTCCGACTCGCCTTTGGCCGGTTTTTAGCTCTTATTGCATTGACATAAGGTTTTTCTGATCAGCAGATTGGTGTGTGATTGTCAGGTAGCCGTTGCCAGTATCAGTATCAGACATTAGTATCGGTCATTGCCCGAGGTCCACCTAATTAGTTCACCTGGACAATTTAGCACCCCGTAACCGAGTAGACGGAGCTCCGCTATCGCGGAGCTCCTATTTCGGAGGAATTTTGGGCCTTCGGGCCCCCTGAAGAACTAACATAACCTAAACCTACCTATAGGTTTTAACCAGTTTAGGCACTTGTCCCACCGCCGGCGAGGAAGCGATAAGTTAGACTATTTTGTCGCTCAAGAAACGAACAAAAGATGTAAATCCCGTGTCAATAAAAGAGACAAAGATATTGATAGTTGACCTCTGGCTGTTTACACTGCCGGCGAGAACTCTCTTCACTCGCTGGCTGTTCACACTGCAGGCGAGAACTCTCTCTCTACTAACTAATACACTAGCTTCTCGCTGCTCGCCAACTCGTATCTAGTTTGTAGCTTTACTCGCTTCTCGTTCGTCGTCGGCGGTGGGACAAGTGCCTAAGTCTCCGCAATCCACAGAGGTGAACTAATTAGGTGGACCACGGGCAATGACCTATTAGTATTATTCCACGCTTTTTGGTCGTAAAATTGGTTATTGGTTGGTTTTGCAGGCGCAACTGAACGAAAAAACAACTACTTTAGAACAAATGGATAGTGAGTATGATGCTCTTCAGATTCTGGAAGCGACCCAAATGGAAACTATTGAATACTTGACACAGCTGCGGTAAAGCAAATCGGTACTCTATTTTAATCATGAAGAAAAACTAACAAGCAGTCTGTAAAAATGTATTTTTATGAAAACACATGAAATGAGAACAATCTAGTATTAATAGGGCTATCAACATTATACTCCTGCTTCATAAATTAAATTAAGTTTTTACTGTAATGTTGTATTGATAACCCACAATTACCCTTACTGTTAAATATTTAATAAAGTATAATTCAGTCATTAGAAACACGCGTTTACTCAAATGAAACACAGAATTTAATGATTATACACCATAATGAAATAAATCGAACACCAACTAACCATACATAGTGCCTAAAATGTCATCTATAAACACCTGTGATTACAAAAATATACCTACTTATTATATAAAGCAATTAACAAAGGCAATTGAATAAGATTGATCCCAATCATCATTCCAATCCACAATTTATTAATTCAAACACCAGAATTGGACAGTTCCAATTCTAACAAATTTTGCATGCTGAATATTAACATCATCATCTAAAATGCAATTTCACAACAGAGGTGTTCCCTCACCATATCAATCTATTTCAATTGTCACTGAAATCTTGTAATAACATTAAAACTTGCCTCCTCTAGCAACCAAAAAAATATTTTATAATATATGTATGGAATCCAAAAACTAATACAAATGATATTGAAACACTTTCTGAACTTAAATTAACGCCTTACCATCTATCTGCGAATGTCAAAAAGACCAAGATCTTGAATGAGCGACTCTTCCGACTCAAAATTAACAACATAATTTTTCCACGTAAAACTAATTTTAATAAAGAAGAACACGGTTAAAAGCGACCAATTACAAGAAGTTTAGAATAATACGAGCTACCGAACTTAACTGACCAGATATTATTTCTTACGTTTTAGGTTATGCACAATCAGTGAAGTTAACTCTTAAAAAAAGTCGCCTATAATGAAATCTAAGTGATAGATAATCAATTCTTAGTTTTTTTAATGTTCAGATACAAGTAAAGTAGGCAGCAAACCCTTATGTGACAACCCTCGCAGATTAAGCACCCCTAAATTTAACAGACTCAACTAGACGGATTATATATCCTTATTCAAACCCTAAAGCATGTCGGCTTTAGATAAATCTAAACCCAAGTGCTCTTATCAGTTTGAGCACAACTTTATTTCAAGTCATAACCATGACCATATTCTCTGCACTGGTTGTTTGAGCAGGGACTGAATACACAAAATAACTTAAAAATTATTTGCCATTGAGCTAAAAGATTTTTTATAATGTCGCTGTTTACCATGCATGTTTTTTGTAGAATAATTGCATAGACTGATTTTGTAACCTTCCCGACAATAATTATTACTCAAATTTATAATACTAAATTAAGTAACATAATAAATAACTTGAATCAAATATTATTTGTTACCTATGATTTAATAACATGATGTGTAAATTTTATGTATTAATAAATTAATTGAATGGAATAGTACACATTCGTTATTCAGCCCCTGGTTTTTAGATGTGAACTGGCGATTTTCAGTTATAATCATTAAAATAAGAAATTAAATAGATCCATCCAACCTTATAAAGAAGGTATCCTGTCCGAAGACCACAATTTATTACAGTCTCAAACAAACGTATCACAATACTATGTGTAGCTTGAACACTTTGTCCTTACATTAGGAAAGTCTTAGACACTCGACGTTACAAGTGAACTTGAAAGCTGTTCATCGGTCTTTTGCCGCTTGGAGTCCTGCTGGTCGTCGCTGGGCTCGTCCTCAGCAGCCCGTTTCTTGGGGCCGTCGGCGGCGGCCTGCGCCACGTCTGCCACGAGACCGTCCTTGAACCGCACGATCACCGCCGTCATGTTGTCGCAGCCCGTGCCATCACCCATTGTGCCCGGCGCCAGGCAGTGGTCGAACATCTGTAAGTATTACACAAATTAAAGTTACAAGCCGAGTCAAAAGCCTAAATAGAGTTCTTAACAGGATATTTTCAGGATAGGTGGCAATAAACACTCTTTGTCAGGCAGGCCACAAGGTATACCACTAATGGTATATAATAAAGATGTGTTTAGAGAAGCGCTCGCGTGTAATTAGTATATTTAACAGGGTCATAACTTACTTCTTCACAGATCTGAGACAACCTTTCCCTGCCCTCGGCCAACCTCGGCAGTATGAAGTCGCAGACGTCTTGACTAGACATGAAGTTCCAGATTCCGTCGCAAGCTAGGACCATGAACTGGTCCTTGGCGGGGTCGATCGTCAGCGTCTTGACGTCGGGCAGAGCCGTGATCATTTGCTCTTTAGCATCCAACATTTTGTTTAGCTTGTATGAGTGGTCTCCGATCGCTCGAGAAAGGTTGAGCCCGCCGTTGATACGTCCGTCGTTTGATACTTTGCCGCCTGCCTTTATGATTCGCTCTAGTTCCGGGGCGTCCTCTGGCTTGTGATCTATCGACATGTCGATTGCTTTTCCTTCTCTACATATAATGCACCGCGAGTCCCCAGCGTTCGCAACGTAAAGTTCTTTGCCTGCAAAATTGAAAAGTATGTTGCAATTTATTGCAACTGCTCATGTTTCTTGACAAGCAATTGAGTCCTAAAAGGACCAAAAGTTTATGCACATTCCAACTATTCTAAGATTGATTTTAATATATTTTCTCGCTTGTTGGTCAGTGACTCTTTAGAAATGGTATGTGAACTATTTAGAGGAAGACGTACTGTGCGACAAAGTCGCGGGCCCTACATGGAGACGTGTGGTAAAAAGGGTAAAATGATCTTTATACCTCTGAGTAACGCGACAACAGCTGTGCAACCGCTGTCATTGCCGGGTTCCTCCGTCATCGACAAGTCCTCCTCCACATCTTCATCACTGGACTCCGCTTCATAATCTTCTTCATCCTCTTCTTCCTCTTCCTCACCTGTTAATAATAATAAAAATGTTGAACTGTTTGCTTATACTTTCTTATGCACATGCAGTAGGCAAAACCTACCCTCATTGGAAGAATTCTCAACACCATTGACGTTTTCCTCATCAGAAGAGTTGATCTCGCCCCCCTCAAACGTCTCGTCATTGGAATCGCTTTCGTCGTCGTCTTCTTCGGCCGCCTGCCGAAGCAGCGTCTCGTACACCGCAGCCGCGGCTCGACGCAATTTCGACTTTTTTGGCCTATCCGGAACTGCCTTGTCAGTACTCGACACTGACGATAATTTAGCTAGAAAATAAGAATAACTAATTGATTGAGTGTCGCGTCGGGGCACCGTTAATCAGTTGCATTTTATTTTATTTTACTAGCGTTCCCCTGACGCGACGACGCGAATTATAAATTATTATTTTATATGTATACTTACTTATTAAGAATATTATTCTAGAGTGTACTAGTCACAATTTCAAGTCACACAATGTTTGAAAGTAAAGTTAATACCCATTATGCTTCATGTAGTACGGCAATTGGCCACTTTCAGTTTTTTACAGTAACACAATAGTTTACTGCTACGTAAACGCATATTCCTTGTCTCAGCGGCAACCCAACATGTATATGTATACATATATCTATGCATTCCTTAATTAATGTATATTCATACTACCAGCAAGGTGTCTCAAGGTGCCACTCCCCGCCGAAGGCGCTATTTCCGCTGTAACCATCCTGATATTGCATAACATAACGAAAACCCCCCCACATACACACACATACACATAGCAAACTTATAACACCTCTCGGATTGGGAGTTAAGGCTTCGTCAAACAGCTGACGCGAAATCACTACGCTGGCGCGGCGTGTTTTTAGCGTGGAAATTAACAAGGAGTTGTATGCAGGCCGTCACACATAATCACATCCCGTCGCGCCACGCTATACCGAGTCAAGCAGAGCGCGGCGCGATGCAAAGCTTCGCGGGACGTGATTTTCGTTGTATCAGTTTACACATTTACAGTGTATTTGTGACATTTATTTACAATGGAATGGTTGAAAATTTAATAGATTGTGGTGAACATACAGAACTTTACGATTTGGGTCATAAAAACTATAAAAATGTAGTTCTCAATAGACTTGCCGTGATCGAGATTTTCAAGTGTGTATTTGTTTACAAATTTACAGTATATTTGTGACAATAGATGTAGAAAAAAATAATTATTAATTAGAGAACATGGATCGCGATTGCCAGAAAACGCTTCGCGATAAGAAAACGCCACACCGAGCGCGGCGAGACGTGTTCTTAGCGCGACGCCACGTTTTCCTGCAGTGTGACTGCCACGCCACGCTTGCGTCGCGCTAAGTACACGCCGCGACCGGCGTGACGTTTTCGCGCCGGCTGTTTGACGAAGCCTTAAAAATAACAGATGCTATGGTAATAAAACAAATAAATATAACTTACCCTTGTTTTTGCCCTTCAAAGGCGATACTGAGCCATTGGAGGAGGTAATATTACTCTCTTCCCCAGTTGGCTGCTTGGATTCGGTGACTTCCCCATTGCAGGCGTCGCCGGCGCCATTGCTGGGGACAGCCACTTTGGCGTCCTCGCTCTGGTTGGGTTGGTTGCAGTTGTCACCAGAACTATCTGGGGTTGTTGACTTGTCCACAACAATGGGCTCTTTCGCCCCCTCAAGTGGCTCACTGGTGGAAACCTTCAAAGAAATGATTAGATATATTTTTTAATCTTGCCAGAATGAAATAATTGTCTCATTTACTTAAAAGCTATGCTCTTACGGCTCGCCCATTTATCACGTGAAGCTCGAAACGGCAGTAGCCACAGGGGGAGGGGGTTCGGATAAAATCGCGAAATATCACAGGGGGTGTAGTGAGAACATCACGTGTATTTATTTTTTTGTTTGACCAAATTTTGTTTCTCCAAAATCAATGATAAGTTGCGTGGTCAGCTGTTTCAGACGCCGGAAGAAGCAGTGGAGGACTTTAGAATGGCCATTTTGTCGACTCCTATTTCAGTGTTCAATAAGTAATTTAATGACTAGTTTGAGCGAATGGAAAAGTGCATAAAATATAAAGGTGAACATTGAAAAACTATAAAAATACTTAAATTCAATTTAACTGCATGTATTTAAGGTTCTGTACGTCTGAATGAAAAAAATGGAACCCCTAATATAGGATTATTGTGTCTGTCTTTTTGAATTTGTATTTGCTCCGGATTTAATGGTCCAATTAAGTTGAATTTTGTATGCATGTGAATATCTGTGACCAAAATAAGGGCGCGTAACGTCTATTAACCCTTCGTTTGCCTAGTCCCGTATCCGTACTCGTACCGTCGTATGCCGGAGAGTCTCGCACAATAGTACCCGTCGTATGCCTTGTCCCGTATCCGCACTTATCCTCGGTTGCCTAGTACCGTATCTGTCCCCAATCTAAACCCAAGGAACCCTTACAGTCGCGCACATAAAGTCTCGGCGGACAAGGGGTACAAGCGTGCGCGCTCTTCCGACATACGACAGCACGGTACGGAGACGGGACAAGGCATACGACGGGTACAAGTGTAATGAAATATGTGGGTGTGAATTTGAAATATGTGGGTCACTTTAAGACGGTAAACATGAAAATTTAAAACTTGAAGGATCCTATACGGATCTATAGTTTTTATTTAAATATGAAACCTAATTTAAGAAAATAGATGGAAATTGAACATTCCTCATCTTATCTCCAAAACTGCTAAGCCTATTTTTTTTTACGGAATATAGCAGTTCTTTTCTTATAGATTACAGGAAAACCTAGGAGTCTCTGGTGCTTAAAGTAACATAGGGAATTTCTAGAAACTTACGTAACCCTCTCTACGCGAATATAACTAGCATTTGTCCGGGTTTTTTTCCATTCCCTAAACTTTCAGTTTGGGCGATTGTGTACTACAAGGAATTTTACCGTCCGGCAGTCGGTCGGTCCGATGTGCCATGAAAAAAACGGGACTGACTCGTGCACTTATCCGTCTTTACTCGCAGGTGCGGCGCAGTTTATGGTTAGCTCTTTTTAAAACTTCACGCGTTTCTTGAAACGTCGGCAGTTGCTTGCTTTATTACTCTACGTGCGAAGACGGAGAGGACAAAAATAATACACACACCACCCTCCCGCGCCTGCCCGGCACGCTCTTTAATAATACTGAGGACACAGTGCACAAGCGCAAGCTCGTTTTTCTTGGACCGGAAAAAACGGCCGGAATGGGGAGAAGTAAAACGTCGTCGGACGGTAATTACGTATAAGGCGCAAACTTTTTAATTTACACATTCAAATTTATGGCGTTCCATATCGGACCGTAAAAAATCATAAAGTAGAATTCCTTGTAGTGCACAATCACCCTTAGACCCAGACGACCTAATAACTTAGGTTATTCAACATTAACAACAGTTAAAGGGTAGACTTATATAATTACCTCCCCATTGGTATCCTTATCTTGGTCATTCGAGTTTGTGGAAGATACCCCTCCCGTGTCCTCATCTGGTTTGGGTGTTTCTTCAGGGTTGGAACAGGTGGGACCGTCCTCGGTTGCAGCTGCAGCATCATCGGCACTGCTGGACCCTGAAGCAGAGGCTACACCAGAACTGGAACTTGATGCACCAAGACCTATTCCGAACAATATTTATTTAAATTTACATCATATACTTTGATATTGCAGGCTGTTGAATATTAATACTTAATATCTTTAAGCTGGGTACGAATCTGAGCGGCTCTGCCTGAGGCATGCTCGCCCCGCGCGGCGAGCTGCTCGCGAGCCAAATTGTTGCACATAAACATGCGCGGGTGAGGTAGCGTGCTCGCCGCGAGCCAATATTTTGCGTCGTTCAAAATGGCATCGTACACGATGACAGTCGCGGCTGCGTTTATCATAATTCACCGAACAATAATAAAAACAATAAGAAATCGCCTCGGTGGTGGAACGGCTCAGCAACTTTATCAAATTTGTACGGGCCTTGCCGACAGACAAGTTAGAACTTGGCGTTCTGCCCGCGGCACGCTCGAATTCAAGTCGAAATTACGCGAAGCACGCACACTGAGGCGCCTTTGGACACGGTCAAAAGACCTACTCCCGGCGGCTCACCGCGCGCCGCGCGTGAGCGCGTACGAATTTGAGCAAAATAGGTGAGCCGTGCGTGCCTCAACCCGAAGCTGCTCTAAATAGTACCCACCTTTACAAGAAACATGCAAATTTACGTTTCCACGTAACAAAAATGATTTTAGTAGAAGAACTTACCAGAACCGCCAGCTTCATCAGGATTCTTCTTAGCTCGCAGACAAGGGGAGAGAGGTGTAACTGTGTCGCCAATTCTGGCACGGTGCAGCGAGGTAAGTTTGTTTTCATACTTAGCAAGCACTTCCTGCACATCATAAATTGCATACATAATCGATCTAATGTAGGTGTAAGTTTGAAAAATATATACAGTTGAAAGAACATACGCGACGTAAAGAAATTGATAACAAAACATAAAATAAGTTAATCTTAAATTGAAATGACCTCAAACTCAACCTAGCAGCTTGTTACTGTTGATTACGTGAAAGTACTAATAATTACTGTAGTTAACATACAAATTTCTTTGGAAGTTGAAAGTTACACACTCAGTATTTCACCAGTTCAGTGCATTTCTGGTCAAACTTTGACTAATGGGTCGTTTTCAAAAAAAATTTACATAGTTAAGGGCTTAATGAAAACAAAATCACGATCGCGTCCTTTGTATAACGAAAGTTAGTCATACAACCTGTATGGGTAACTTTCGTCACACAAAGGAATCAATTAAGTTTTGTTTTAATTAAAGCCCTTAACTATGTTCAATTTTTTTGAAAACGACCCTAATTCCAGAATGATGGATAATTTGAATGGTTACACGATCAATTCAAAATTGACATCAGATTGATAAAACGTACACCAGTCGCCGTCAGACAACAGTAGGATGTAGGATATTATGAAGAAAAAAAATGCTTGTGCTATGGTAATTATAGCTTTACTGCTTAAAAAAACAAAAGAAAGGTAACCTGGTAGTAGCTGGTTACAAAATAGAGATGACTGACGCGAAAATGATACAAATGGTTTACATATTCAGTATTTCATCAATCACAATGGATTGAAGCAAATTATTTGAAATATATTTTTTTAACAATCTGGACATAGACCTGGGTTGGACAATCAATCTCCGGTCATTCTGCACAGACTGACGAAATACTGAGCGTGAAACCCCCCTCTTATGGTAGTACAACCAGCAACATTTTCTTTGACTTACCTGGAGAGGGAGGTGGGCTTCTTGGTACAAGTTACTCACATTCTCATCTTCAGATTCCTCATTATCACTAGGCCCTGGTGGGTTTATTTCACCTTAAATATAAAACACAAATTTAGTGGCGGCTTGTAGCCACTCCTATGTTCTGATATTTCACAGTTCAGCACCTTCTAGCATGTAATGACTTGTGGTCAAATTCGATATGGAAAAACCACAAGAGTTTCCCAAAACAAACAACGGCCACGACAATACAGCCTCTTGGGTCTTATTTTTATTTGGTATGCTATTTTCTTAAATAACTGCTTATCTTAAAATTACTAATTTAAAAAAAAAACCTCACAACAAGCCCTTACTTTCACTTGATATGTCACATGATATAGCTTGCATTTTTATTTTCTAATTGATCTTCAAGTGGCCCCCATTCCAAAATATTTTTTATTTACATTTATGTTACTCTCTCCTTTCTCAATTAAATAATAGTTTTTTTTAATAAATGAGTCAAATACTCTAAAACAACTCAAAATAAACACGATTGCATTTTAAAAGTTATAAGTACTTAGTTATAGTCTAAGATCCCAGTATGTAATGACCTTCACCAAACTGTTTAGTGGATGAAAAGTATTTTATATTAGATTTAATGTCTTAAAAAATATATTGCATGGGTTGACAAAAAAAATCAGTCCAGTTTTTTTATTATATTAATTACATATGTGTGTGTGTGTACCTAGTTGGTTACTAAGTTCTGTTACTCGATTTGCAAACTCTTTTCTTGCGTTAAAACAAATGTTACCGAGAAAATAAAAAATGACATAATATGGCGGGTTGTCAGTTATAATTTTATAGCACACACAACAATTATCTCGTCGTATTTATAATGGATCGGGGTCTAAAAGAAAATCGTGTCGCTGTAATTGCGTTGCACAAATGCGGGCATCCGCCAAACGTGATTTTGAAGTTGCTTCAAAATCTGAAAATCAACAAACAATTCGTTTATCGTACCATTAATAGGTACAATAGTACCCTGAGCTTTGATGACCGCAAGAGGTCTGGAAGACCACGCACCGTTCGGACCCCAGCTCTAATAAAGGCAGTGAAGGCGAGAATCGCAAGAAACCCCGTCCGGAAGCAAAAGTTGTTGGCAATTCAGATGTCTGTGAAGAGAAGCTCCCTTAAAAAAGTTATCAATCAAGACCTTGGACTACACGCTTATCGTAGACGGAAAGGTCATTTGCTTAATGGACGATTGAAGACTATGAGGCTGAATAGAAGTCGCGTGCTACTGAAGCGGTACGCACAAAATGGCCACCGAAATATATTATTTACAGACGAAAAAATTTTTACCATTGAAGAATGTTGTAACCGCCAGAATGACAGAGTATATGCAAAAAACAGTCAAGAAGCGAGTGTAGCTGTTCCGAGAGTGCAACGAGGCCATCATCCCTCTTATGTCATGATTTGGTTAGGTGTGTCATACTCAGGGTTAACACAGGTCCATTTCTGTGAAAAGGTGTCAAAACTGGGGCAAAAGTTTACCAGGAAACCGTTCTGGAACCAATAGTGAAGCCTTTAAGCCACTCTCTATTTAAAAACCAGCCCTGGGTCTTTCAACAAGACTCAGCCCCTGCACATAAGGCAAAAACAACTCAAGCCTGGTTTCGAAGCAACAAAATTGACTTCATTGCCCACGAAGACTGGCCCTCCTCCAGCCCGGACCTCAACCGCCTGGATTATGCTATATGGCAGGTTATTGAGGAGAAAGCCTGTGCTAAACCTCACACAAATCTTGACTCCCTGAAGCGGGCCATAGTCAAGACAGTGACAGAATTAGATATGACAACCGTGCGTGCCGCTATTGATGACTGGCCTCGTCGTCTGAAGGCCTGTGTTCAGGCCCAAGGAGGCCATTTTGAATGAAATTGCCAAATGTAAATCCTGATTGTCTGTACTTCATTTTAATATATAATTTATTTAACTTTCTCTATATTTTATATAGATAAGGATTATTACAGTAACAACTTAGTAACCAACTAGGTATATTTTACGTGATATATTATATTAGAGTATATGCATGTTTTGTTAATAAAAATATAATCCTTATTTTGACATACGGTTTATTCATTAACCAGACCAGGGCCTCTATTCTACTGTGTTATAACGAAATCGCGTTTGACGTGTTTTAGAATCGTCCCAGTCGCCATTATTGTAAATGACATTAGAGTTATCAAAACGTTGACAATATGGAAACACATCAAATACAATATCAATATTACCATGTAGAATCCCAGCCCTGTGCAAATTACTAATATTGATTTACCTGATTACACCTTGCCTACCCAAAGCCCCTATTTGATATGTACACATGGTACAGTTTTATAAAAAATTGGTTTTTAAATGTTTAAATTTGGCCCCAAATGTGACTACAATATATTAATTTACACTACAAGTCACCAAGATATATTTAAAGTTCTAAATTTCAACTTAAGGGGTCCAGTAGATTTGGAGCACATAGACTGTGACAGATGGACAGACAGGGTATAAGGGTTTCGTTTTCCCATTTGTTTAAGACATATGGAACCCTTATAATCATGATGTGTATACTATCATAAAATTGTAATTAATTTTATTGCTTGTAAATGATTTTATAGCTAAATGATAGGGTAAATCCTTTTTTAACATCATTACCACTAGTTGAAAACATTATATACAGGGAGTCCCAGGAAATCAGTGCAAGTGAAAGTCCAAAGGTAAGCATCTCAAGGGGCTTCCAAACGAACCCCATGTTCTGCGATTTTTCATTTGCATGCATATGGTATTTGGTGAAATTAACACTTTATTTTATTGAAGCTATAATAAGGTTAGAAGCAAGAAAATGTGTTATATTCAATATTCCTTTAATAACTAACAGGTCAAATTCTGGACAACTGGACACCATAAACCTTTAATAAACTGATGTTCCAGGTTAAGTCTAGATACAAAATTTATGCTGATGCTTAGGGCATATATGTCTAAGGGGCGTTTTTACAAAAAGTGCACAACTATAACTATAAGGACTAAAATTAAAAAGAATATTATTACATCACAAAAATTAAGTATAGGTACTGCTGTAAGACAAGTTATTACTATTGGATGAGGATTTAATCTGCTTCAGTTATTGAATTTGAGACCCATGCTAAATTAATCGTATTATTAATTTAAAATGAATGTACCTACTCAATAATGTACTAAAATAATAATTTTAATGTGCATGATAGGAATAATATAGGATTAACCCACTGACATGTAAAAACAAAATTTTATGAATAAATGTATATGGGTGAATCTCAAAAGTATTGTACAGTCAAGGGCGAAAATATGTATACACTTTAGTACCTTGCCGCTTTAATCGCTGTCACAATTTCATATGACACCTTAAACGTGACGTTAAATAGACAAGGTACTAAAGTGTATACATATTTTTGCCCTTGACTGTACTTAATTAAGTATTGTTGTCGACACCTTAGCCTAGTTGGGAGTGACTGTGCCTCCAAAGCCAGCGGTCCTGGGTTCAAATTTCGTTAAGAGCAGATATTTGTGTGATAAGCGCGAATATTTTGTTGCTGAGTCTTGGATGTTTTCTATGTATTTAAGTATGTTTTTACTATAAAGTACTATAAGTATGTTTATTGTTGTCTAGTACCCATAGCAGGCACGACCCACTCCGCGATTTACGTTCTTCACTACAAGTACGTGCCGACCTGTAGCGAATTACTATTCAGTGGCTGGTTACTTTGTGCACACACTTACGTAAATCATAATATATCGCAAGTTTGTTTGTATGTTGCATAGTTTCTGTTGAAATGAATAAAAAGACACCTAAAAGATCGTATTAAGGCAATACATAATTATTTTATTTTTAGTTGTTGACAGCCCTCACTATCGGCAACGCGGCAAGTGATCCAATTCATTTTCATCATTCGTTCACAGCCTTAACTTTCTGTTGGGCTTGCTCTGGAGTCGACAATGTCAGAGGGCCATAAATCAATGTTTTAGCTAAGAAAACAGCTGCTTTTGTAAAGATCAAAGGAGTGTGCTCATAGTACAAGCCTAGAGCTTAGTTTGGGACAAGGTCAATTTGTGTGAGATTGCTGTTTGATATATATGTATGTAAAGTAGTCAAGTATGTTACACACTCACAGATGGTAAGTCACAACTGTTGGGTACAGTTTGCTCAATTCAAATACTATAGCATTTTCATCTGCGAATGTGTTAAGGACTGAATTAACTTTCTTCCATTGTGTAGCAAAAGTTAGTCATACAACCATATGGTTAATTTTCATCACAGAGTGGAAAAAATAAGGACTTTTTAATTGAACTTTAATTGATCTTTTAACTATGTACAATATTTTTGAGATTCACCTGTATGGAGCAATATACAAATGTAATGTACTTTTTTTTTTTGGAAAAGTTAGTTCTTAATTTTAGTCTTTAACTATGTGCATTTACTTTAAAAATCGTCCAAATATGTCATTACTTTAACACCTATTAATAAAGGGTAACAAATATATTACATAGGTAAAAGACAACGTGATAACATTTTTGTGTAGTCAACATACCTGCTAATTCCTTTAACACAGCCATAACCTCTTTGGTAGCAATTTGTGCATCAAACCCCAAGAAAGCATCTTCTAATGCCTTTGTCAAGTCCCCACTTTTGTATGCCTCCGTGTTTTTGATGTAATCTGGGAGATTTTTGTAGCAGTACGTCGCCACCTCCGCGCCCCCGTGCCCATCATATACAGCAAACAGAGATGTTTGCTCGTCGAAATCAAGCACCGTATTGTGTGCATCCTAAGAAAAAATACGAGATTTGAATATTGAACGCAATTCTAACAATAGGGTTGAATAATCGTCATCTCCTTCAATATTATCAACACGAACAACAGAATCCAGCACAAAACAATCTTTGACATCTATTCGTTGACTTGTCATAGGTTATAACTATTCAGTTACAACAGATTCCCAGGAGCGATAATACAAACCGAAATACACTATATACGTAGACATGTAAACGGAATTGCTATAAATGAGACACGAGAGGAAGTGTGGATAGGCAGTAACAGGAATCAATGAAACAATTACATATTATCGTACCTCCTGATTGACACGCCATCCTTGCATGGAGCTTGCCCCGCACTCAAGTTTACTGTTTGCTTCATCGCTGGACACTTTTTCAGTAACCGGTTCTGATAAATATGCACCCATATTGAAATGTCATATGAAATTGATTGTAAAACATAAAATAGATGAGGCGCGAAAATCTTCACAAAATCGCGCAGGCGGCAAGCTCTCAAGCGGAGTCAATCAACCAACCGCTGAGAATAGGGTTGCTAGAAGCGATAATAATTTACCCGACCAAACTATTATCTGCAGTTGTACTACCCCATTAAACTGAGTGTCAATCGATTAACAAAAAAAAAACAAACGTCGTGCATATCTATCGAAATAATATGGGAAATATCAAAAAATATGAAATGACTTAAATGTAGCTTTACAATTCCAGTGAAAATCGAGATGAAGTCACTTGCGAGATATTACATAAATGTTACGAAAAAAGTAGGGACCCTATACCTAGCTAATCGTATTGTACCTATGCAGCGTCATTTTTATCATTTACTTGCTACATTTATTTACCCTAGTATACAATAGTAGTCTTTGCTTGCTACCCGTCAGCGGCTTCGCCCCGCTGTACTTTTGACTTTCCCGGTGAATTTTACATTTTCTTCTTTCATAAGAACCTTCTCCTGACGATATCGAACACAACAAAAAAATAATTAGCGAAATCGGTCCAGCCGTTCATGCCTGATGCCGTGACCAAGGGAAACATTGATTCATTTTATATATATAGATGAAATAAATAGCAATAAATTTAAATAAGTAAAATGTGTGTCGATGTCGTTCCATCTTGAGTGACACGAAATTGGGGGGCTAACAGACAATTCACTTGAACCAGATCCCCACGACAACGGCTTTGTCAACCGATTCCTTTTAGTAAAATTTATATCCGACATGTAAAATGGTCCCCCCTGCATCGTCCTCCTCGAGCGGGAGCGCTTTCAGCATATGTATTAGGTATTGCTGTCATAGGTCTTCCATGGATATTAGGAAGTATTCTTTTAGGCTTGGCATATTTAAAATACCAAAATACTTCAAACACATACCACATGCTTTACGTGGTTATAGGTAATTACTTAATGTTGTTTGATTGGACGCAATTTAACGCAATTATAAGCGCAAGCGTAATATGATCAATGTATATAGAATGGGTATCGTATTATGATGTCGATAGCTGTCAGTGTCATGTCCATATCATGTCACCTAATGCAAATTTCAAATAGTCAGACTTTATGTTCGTTTACAAGTCGGTGGAGGCATTCATTTTGGACGTCATAGGCGGGAGAATAATTCGTGGTTTGTTTTGTTGAGTTTTAATAATAGGTCTTTTTAGAAATCAGTGACAATCGGCCGTTTTAGTCACCGGATGACATTCAAAAATCGGTCCCCTGATTTCAATTTGTCTCGAATTTGCTATGAAGCTGATTCATAATCATCGCCCAGCCGAAACCGTCAAAGAGAGGAATTTTGAATTTTGAGAGTGTGTTGATTTTGTGATGGAGGCGTCGTTTAAGAAAGGATTCAACCCCTAAGGGGGTAAAATGAGGGATTAAAGTTTGAGTGGAAGTCTTGCATTCTGGGGCTCTACTTTGAAATCAATAATTCGAACTTCGGATCGCCCCGTCACTTTATTGCGAATTGGTGACGCATCGCGAGCAAAAGGAATAGCAATAGACGAAGTTCGAATTATGGATTTTTAAAGTAGTGCCACTGGCTACAGCCTACAAATAAAAATATTGTATAGGGCAATTCAGGAAAAACCAGGGCCGGTTAAGCCTAACAGGGCCCCTAGGGCCCCTTTTCTTAGTTTTTAAAATACATTCGATGAAACTTTTTTTTTGGTGCGTGCTCAGAGCCCCTAGTCGATGCGGGGCCCCTCGTCAGTTGCCTACCCACCTTATGGATAATCCGGCCCTGGGAATTACTACCGCCTAATTGTAGCAAAATGGGGCGGGTAGAAGTGTATGGGACTTTAGTCATTTTTGAAGTGAGAAATATTGAAATTGGTATAAGGCTATTGCTTATAATAAATAAAAAATACAACCTTCGGCGATTTTGGAAAAACTACCTCTTAATTTGTGATATGGGGGATAGAAGTTAGTAAGCGAGTTTGGTTTGTTTATAAATAAAAACTATTGCCTTAAATAAATGTTTTTCTTTCTTTCTTTCCTTCGATGATTTTGCAAAAACTACCTCTAAGGTGATAAATTGGGGTAAGACGTTTGTTTGGGGGTTTGGTAATTTTTAAAGTGAGAAATGAGGAAATATAATTGAAAAAAAAAACTGGGTTATCTTTAAAATTACCCCCAAGGGTGAAATGTGGAGTGGAAGTTTGTACAGGAGTTCGCTCATTTTTAAAGTTATAATTATAAACATGAAACTGAGTATCTAGGCTGGGACTACTAGGAAAATAATTGGTGTTTTTCGAAAAAATACTCCTAAGTGGATTAAGGAGTGGATATTTGTATGGAAATTTGGTAATTTTACGATTAGCTTATATATGAAAAAAATAAATAAGTCCGTTACTTTTGAACCTAGGGTCGGATAAATAAAACGTAAAGGCGAAAGAAGAGCATCGAAATTTGTATGGCAATTTTATTGTTTCACAGTTAGAGCCATAAAATGAAAGTTGTTTATGAAGACCGCTTACTTACTTAAAACTCTTAAATTATGTGCTGGAGTTTTTTGCACACAAATATTTTCAATAATATTGTTATTAAAGAGATGTAAACTATAATCTGTATTCTTAACGAAAGTTCTGATTCACCGCAGACAAAGTCGAGGCTGGAAAGCTAGTCTGTAATCTACCTATCGGATATTATATCAATACATAAATAAAAGTCATGAATTAAAATTTGTCGGGAAATAACTAAGTACATTATATTATTCTTAGGTAAGTATAAACATTATATTTATTTAAATACTTTATTTCACAGAATTAAATTAGTGTACAAGAAGTGAACTTAATGCTTCAAGCATTCTCTACCAGTTAGCCTTAAGGTGAAACAGAAATCAGAAACACATTATGATGAGGACGAAAGTCATGTGACAAGAAGAATTGAAAATATGAATGTGGAGGGCTATTGGCCAAGAAAAACTAGGGACCATACAAGAGCAGATTATTTGATAGTCCGGATATTCTACCTGTACTAAAGTAATATTTTATATAAGATGAAGTGAACTTGATTTGATAGCCGTTTGTATTTGATAAAAAAGTAGTAAGTATTAGGGTTATAACAACAACGTTGAGTGAACAACATGCGAAGGCTATATAATTCGTATGGGAAAACCAGCCAAGTCAGCCCTTAGACTACATATTTGGATTTTGCATAGAACTTGGCACGCAATCTCAGATCTCCATTCTTTTTGCGGCGAAGCCCACAGCAGAGAATAATTTTTGTATTGAACTTGGCTCTCCTTTTTTACATTTATGTTTTTGGTGGGATATCATTACTATTTGTAGGTAAGTCTTACCTACTTACTAAAAAAATACAATTATTATTTATTTAAACTATTGCCTATAGGTACTATAAGTAGGGTATTATTGGGGATTCTGGATCATTTGTCCTCGCTGCGCTCGGATGATCCAGAATCCCCAATAATGATCCAGGATCCCCAATAGTTTCCATCGATCAGGGATCTAGTCGGATGATCCAGGATCCCCAATAGTTTCCATCGATCAGGGATCTAGTCGGATGATCCAGGATCCTCAATAGTTTCCATCGATCAGTGATTCAGAATTCCATAAACTCAACAGGTAAACGAATGACCTGACAATCCTTCAATGGTAAATTTGCATATTCTCGCCTCATAAATTTCTATAACAAAATATTTTGTAAAGAGAAGCAAAACCGGAGTGCCGTATAATTCAATTTTATATTACTTATATTTTTGTTTACGGCACTCCGGTTTATTTTTCATAAATTTATTTCTTTGTTTATTCATCTTTGTTTATTCATCTTTGTTCCTGTTAACACTTTCCACACAACCATTGCTGTACTAATGTTATAGGATAGTCCCGCTAACAGTTTTCTGGAGTGGCCAATTCCATACTAATTGTTTAAGGACAAGGCGGTCTTTCGATACGTTCCAAAGGGGCGCCTCCTCTGTACTGATATTTACTCAACCAAGATAATACTAGAACGCTGATCTATATATGCGACCGATCGTAAAAACTTTGATAGCGTGATTCAGGTCTTTTTCAATTATTACTGTCAAATCAAAATAAAAACTGCAAACTTTTTTTGATTTCAAGCTATCTTCAGTTGTTATTAAAAACCACATTATTAAAAGTGTTGATTAAAGTGAAATACATTAATTATTCCAATATTTGTGTATTATTCAAGTAATGAGAGATTGTTACGACATCTATTTAAAAAGGTAGGTACTTAACATCTGCTAGTCTGACGATAAAGTGACTCACGCGCTACTGTTACTAAGAACGTCTCAATGTTATTGTTAGCGTAAGATGGCGCTATTTGACAATGCTATTTGAATGGAATAATACAGTGAAATGAATCTGCGGTCTTTAACAAAGTAAAAATTTCGTAGGTGAACTGAAACTTTAATAAATAAATCGACTGAAACTATTAAGTTTATCTCAACACTGTAATCGTTCGCGATGTACATCAAAGTTCGAACATTGTTACGACATCTATTTAGGTAAATCAAGTGTCAACTTTATTGCTGATTGACAAGAAACTCCGCGCTGTGTTTACTAATCAAGAACTTCGTTAATCAATGTTAAGATGGCTCTGATTAATACAAATAATCGATATGAAACTAGCACGATGTTTTTACTGTTTACTAAGAACTTCGTTAATCAATGTTAAGATTGTGTGCATGAATGCAATAAAGTAAAATAATTTCGAACCTTGAGAGCCATTACATAGCATGCTGTATGACATGTAAATAATAGGAAGCGTAAGTAATTTATGTTCATGCTTCACATGATTCGAACAAATATATGTGTTTTTCTTTCTTCTTTATAGCTAAAGCCGATTCACAAATTCTGAGAGTTAAACAAGTTATTTAAACAATAAGTATAGTAAGTCGTTGCTGTCTTCAAGCCAACCAGTGCCTGTTTTATATTTCCTTATTTTTTTTTATTTTTTTTTAATAATAAATATCAGGGGGACAATCTCATACAAATTGACCTAGTCCCAAACTAAGATCTAGGCTTGTACTATGGGTACTAGACAACGATATAAATACTTATATAGAGAAATAAATACTTAAATACATAGAAAACATCCAAGACTCAGGAACAAATACTCGTGCTCATCACACAAATATCTGCCCATACCGGGAATCGAACCCGGGACCGTTAGCTTCGTAGGCAGGGTCCCTACCAACTCGGCTAACGCATCATATCGTCTTCATAGTTAGGCTACATTCGGTACATAGAAACGCATTAAAGTACATGCAGCTACCAAATACGAATAAGGTTTCAGGTTATCGCAACAAGCTGGCGCCGCGCCTTATAGGTGTAAAGGATTGGGAGTGATTCACAATAATTATATTTTATTTTCTAATAGACGAACGTCTGTAATGCAGAATTAAGGTTTGATTTTGTTTGGACAATCTCATTTTAAAATAAAATTATATTACTAATAATTTTAATTGGTAACATCTAAATGCAGCCTTAGTTTATAGGGTTATAAATGGAGCTTCCATTTATTTGAGCATTCAATTGGTAGTGGCAGTGCAGTGAGTGAGACAAGTAATTAAAAAGAAGCAGCAAGTATGTACGTAATATTTTTTATTTTTTATTATTTATGTTGATTGTGTTTGGTTAGTGATGCTTATTCAAATACTTTTAATAAAAATAGGTCGGCAGTGTTCAATCCGTTCGATTCCGATGAGGAGATTAGCTGTGCCCAGCAACAGACTGCATCTACCGCTTCTACGAGTGCAGCGAAAGTTAAGACGGTAAAGGCGAAGCAGAGAAGAACTAAGAAGGTGGCGGAACTGCACGGCTGTGATTCAGACCTGGACAGCGTCGCGAATGCATCAGCTGCTCAACCGAAAAAGAGACGAGTCGCTGTGTTTCTTGATTCCGAGGTAAGATGCCTATCTTGGGCGATTGTTTATCAAAACATACTTCGAGGATACGATAGCTTAGTTGGTAGTGACCCTGCCTACGAAGCTAACGGTCTCAGGTTCAAATCCGGTAAGGGCAGATATTTGTGTGATGAGCGCAAGTATTTGTTCTCAACTATTGGCTAGGTCAATTTGTGTAAGATTGATTTTATTATTATGATGATTTCATTAAAACTGTTTTTACCCAACTTTAAGCCGATTTCAGTTGGACTGACCTAGGTCATGATAACAGTTTGTCGCTGGATTTTTTTAATAATTTAAGTGATTTTCTTAATTGTATTTATAAAGGTGAATAATATAAGGTTGCTAAATAATTTCAGGGTGACGAAGAGGAACCGATCAGGGCCGCTCCGCTACGTAATTTTTTGACAAGAAGGACGGGCTCCGGGTACACGCTGCAACGAGATCCCAGCCGGCGCGGGGAGTACTACGTCGAACTCCGAGTCTTCACCACGCGGGAGCTTGAGCCGGTAGCGACGGAAGCAACCAGGTGGAAACATGCCTTTTTCACATATAAAGGGGCTGTAAATAATAATAGCCCAGTTTTCAAAGCGGTCAGACAAGTTGCTCAGGCTGCTAAAGAAGAGTATAAAGGCGTGCAGCCTGTGTTGTACCCGTCAAATACTTTTTAACTAATTTTAGTTATGTGTTTATTGTAATCTGCTACTTTACAGTCGGTTTAAAGGCAAATTTAAAACTTTTGCGGTTTTCAACAAATGTAATTATTACAAAACAAAGCACGTCTTACATAGAACAAAAATAGTATAAGATGTTCTTTTGCGATGTATGTAATGTTTCCGTTCCAAAATTAGCAGCACATAAAAAGACTAATATCCACAAGTCTAATAGTTTGTTAAGTACGCGGCTTGAAAACGTTTATATAATAGCTAATGCTTTTCGGAGTAGAATTGTTAGTTATAAAGTCAATCCCTCAAATACGAATATTACCCCAGATTCATTTTTATGTGAAAACTCTGATATAGCACAACAACTTATTAAAGATTCATTACAAAAGCATGTCTCACTCAAAGTTAATTTGGAACTTTTCGTAAAGTATTGTTTGCCAAAAAATAGTGAAAGTTCCATTAAGTCATTTAACACTAAATACGATATAGTTTTGCAGAGTACAGACGTTTTATCATTATATAAATCACTTGCTGATGTACTAATTACTAAATGTGCGGAATTTGAGCTCTCGGAATCAGGATGGACAATCGAATCAGTTAGTCACTTAGAGATAAACATAGTAAAATACAATCCTTTGAGAGCTGGATCGTTTATACCATTACCAAAACATATTGCTAATACAAAAGCTTGTTTGAATATAAATAATGAGGATAATCACTGTTTTATATGGTCTATAATGGCTCACTTGTATCCTAGCAAGGTTAACTCAAACAGAGTCTCATCTTATCCCAAATACCAAAATGTTTTAAACACTTCCGGCATGGCATTTCCACCAAGCATCTCTGATATAAGGTGGTTCGAAGCCAACAATACTGATATTAGTTTTAACATCTATGGTTTAACAAAAAATGGTAGTGTTATGGGCCCTTTATATAAAACCGCTAATCGTAAATTACAGCACATCAACTTGTTATTAATAACTAAAAATAGTAAGGCACACTTTTGCCTAATAAAAAACTTTGAGAAACTTGTTCGCAAACAAATAACTAAACATAAATCTAAGATACATTTGTGTGAAGATTGTTTTTTATATTTTTCAACAGAGGAAAAATTAATTCAGCATAGTTGTGCAGGGGTACAAACTGTTTTACCAGAGGCAAATACACAACTTTTTTTTTCTAATTTTGAAAGAACTCAGGAGGTGCCTATTGTGATCTATGGTGACTTCGAAAGCTTATTACGAGAGTATTCAGATAAAAGTAAATCTATGTACGTGGAAAATATTCAATTGCATGAGGCATCTTGCTTTGCATATTACATTTGTTGTAGAAGCGAGCCTTATTTAAACGACTATGTTTCTTATCGCGGTCCCAACTGTTCGAAAAAGTTTGTGGAGTCTATATGTAATGATGTGCAGCGATTGTACTCAATATTATCTGTCAGCAAACCTATGATTCCGCTTACGCTAGAGGAACAGCTATCATTTGAAACTAGCACTGCTTGTCATATTTGTAAAGACAAGTTTTCATCTAGTGATAACATTGTAAAGGATCATGATCACTTCACAGGTCGATATAGAGGGCCCGCTCACAATAGTTGTAATTTAAATTCAAAACCTTGCCCATTTATACCAATAATTTTTCATAACCTTTCCGGATATGACTGCCATTTGTTTATTAATGAACTCACAAACGTATGCGGTCGAATAAACCTTATCCCAAAAAATAAAGAAAAGTATATTTCGTTTACGAAGTTCATTCCAATAGACCAGCAAAATGTAGCTCAATTAAAATTTATTGATTCTTTCAACTTTTTGAGTTCAAGTTTAGACAATTTAGTAAATACAATGAAAAAAGATGATTTCCAACATTTAAAATCATTTTTTGGAGATGGGGCCAAGTTTGATATAGTGCGAAGAAAGGGTGTCTATTGTTACGATTATATAAACTCTTGGCAACGTTATGAAGAAACCCAGTTGCCTCAGGCTTCCAATTTTTTTAGTAAACTCTCATCAGAATCTGTATCTTCTGAGGATTATAATCATGCCTTACATGTTTGGGAAACTTTTGCTATTAAAAACTTAGGAGAATATACAGATTTATACTTGAAATGTGATGTGCTTCTTCTATGTGACGTTTTTGAAAAATTTCGAAGCATGAGCCTTAAATACTACAATCTTGATCCCTGTTATTACGTATCGTCACCATATTAAGTTGGGATGCTATGTTATTATACACAAAAGTAAAATTGGATCTACTCTCCGATATAGATATGTATCAAATGCTGGAAAACGGAATAAGAGGAGGTCTTGCTCAATGTTCACATAGATACGCAAAGGCGAATAATAAATATCTTCCAGATTTTAACATTAACGAGCCGAATAGCTTTTTAGCCTATTTAGACTGTGTAAATTTATATGGATATGCAATGATGCAGCATCTGCCAACAGGAAATTTCAGGTATCTTAACGATGATGAATTAGCAAACTTTAACGTTGAAAAACAGTCACGCGATTCTGATACCGGTTTTATACTTGAAGTCGACCTTCACTATCCTGTTGAACTTCATGAGTCTCATTCAGATATGCCATTTGCAGCTGAAAAATTTGCTCCTAGAGGAAGCAAAAATAAAAAATTAATTGCTAGCCTCTACGACAAACATAGATACATTATTCACTACATGCATTTAAAAGAATGTTTGAAAAATGGTCTTGTTTTGTTAAAAACATATAAAGTTTTAGCTTTCGATCAAAGTAACTTTTTAGAACCATACATATCTTTAAATACCACCTTGAGACAAAATGCTAGCTCAGATTATGAAAGGGATTTTTTCAAAAAGCAAAACAATTCAATATTTGGCAAAACGATTGAAAATAAAAGAAAACAGGTTGATGTAAAACTTGTTAATATCTGGAAAGATCATTCAAATAACACAAATAAATTTTGCGGCGCGGAAAAATACATAAGTGCTCCCAACTTCAAAAACTTGGCAGTTATATCTGATTCATTAGTAGCAATTCAGTTGCAACAGACAAAAATCGTTTTAGATCGACCCATATACGTGGGTTTCTCTATTCTAGAAATAGCCAAAAGTCATTTGTATCGCTTTCATTATGATGTGATGAAACGTGTTTATAAAAATAAAATTCATCTTTGTTATACGGACACTGATAGTCTTTTGTATTTAATTCATACAGAAGATTTCTATGAAGATATCAAAACACACATAAAGTATTTTGATACTAGCAATTTTGATGCTAGCAACATATTTAATATGCCCTTAGTGAACTGTAAAATTCCAGGATATTTTAAAGACGAAATGGGGGGTGAGATCGTGAAGGAATTTGTAGGTTTGAGAGCAAAACTATATTGCATAGATACCCAAATTTCAACAATCAGGAAAGCAAAGGGAATAAAAAAGTGTGTTACAAAAAAACTTAATATTAATAAATACAAAAATGCTTTATTTCAAAATGAATGTTTTAGAGATAATATGTGTGTAATAAAATCAAAAAATCATAAAATTTTCACGCAAAAAATCAATAAGCTAGTTCTTACAAGGGATGATGATAAAAGGTGTGTATTAGAAGATAATGTTTCGACTTTGCCTTGGGGACATTACAAATTAGCATTTTAATGTGGCAGCACTGTAAAGTAATAGAAATTTAATGCAAACGTGTGAATTGTAACATTTTTATTATTTTTATAAAAACAATAAATGATGAATGTATGCCTATTGTTTTTCTTTCATTTACCTCCGCCAGCTAATTAATCACGTGCTTAGTAATAAACCCGCCTAACTCAAAACTATTAATCTTTCCATATTTCAAGACGCACTCTTGATTTAAAATAAGTTGGCTTTTTTATTTTGAGTTACGCTGGTTTTACACCTATTGCAATCGTATTATCATGACTCGATCGCTTCTACTGTCAAGTCAATAAGAGCTATCACAACGTTGATAATACGTTAGCAACAGGGAAACAATCAGACAATATAGAGTGAGGAGCCATTAATAAAAATTATTAAATGGGACAACCTCACACAAATTTACCCCAGTCCCAACTAAGCTCTAGGATTGTGTTAGGGTACTAGACAACGATAAACATGCTTATATAAAGAAATAAATACTTAAATGCATAGAAAACACCCCAGACTCAGAAACAAATACTCATGCATGCATTACACAGATATTTGCTCTGAGCGGAATCGAACCCGGGACCGCTAGCTTCGTAGGCAGGGTCTCTACCAACTAAGCCAGCCGCGTCACCAATAGAGTGGCTGAAATATTGATTAACTTTAAGAATTTAATTAAACAAAGTTGCTATTCTTTTATTTCGTTATAATTGAGATTCAGACAAGGAATTTGATACTGTTGCAGAGAAACAAGTCATAACATGTTAAAACGAGTTGTCCCTGCTTGTTTAACTTTGGCTCGGCGCGTAGGAATGTGGCTACGTAAAGAGTTGCTGACGCGGCGTGCGCGCAATTCGACTTTATCTTCTTAGTGTATGACCCAAGTTAAATAATAAAAATTTAATGTCGGTTTGTAGTTCCGCTACAATACTGTTGCAGAGGAAACAAATCATGACATGTTATAACGTGTTATCTCTGTTTATTTAACTTTGGTTGCACGTAAAATAAGTTCCACATTCTATATGAACATCATTTATTAAAATAAGGTTGATAATAATATTAAACTTAATAAGGTGAAAGTACAACAATAATAATTAAATAGCAGGCAGACTTCTTATAAACCATTGTCTTTACTAATTTACACTTAATGAGACAAAAAATAACATATTTATAACGCCAAATTATTTATAAATAAACATAAATTAAAGAAATTTATGATAAAATTAAAACAACGCTACATTAATTACATTACGGAAGAAAAATAATAATAATTACTATTTTTCTTCCTTAATTCAAACTTCGTTGACAATAACTTATATTAATTGGCTCTACAAAGTAAGTAAATAACAATATAATTGGCATAAATTGATTTTATAATTCAGAACTATAATATAAAATAAACATGGAGATATAATAGAAATAAGTCACAATTATACATATATAACTAACACCGAAATTAATCACTTTCAAGTTTTTTCATAATTTTTTTTAACACATTTTCTGTGCTGTCCAACACTTCATCATACGGATCACACACGAGATATTGCGCACTAACTGAACGATCACTGTAACACTCGTCCATTGTCTCAATGTTTATTTTAATTAAATATCGTCCATTGCGAATGTTATTTTTAATTACAAATGATGATCCTTTTCTACTACGATCCTTTTTATTAATACCCGATTTGGTATTTAATGCTTTCAACTCCCTTTTGTCCCGCGGAGCGTCAGGCTCTCGCGTTACGGTTGCGTTACACATGTTTTCTCTACGGGCTAAAAGCTCTTGCCGCTTTTTTTCCACTTTTTCCATGTAACCGTCAACGTCTTGAGCATAATAAAAAGGATGATCCTCCGGCACATCGTGGAAAACGGGGCTGACATCATATATGCTGCCAAAATCAAGTCGATCATTCTGCGTGCTGTCTTCCATAATTATCTGAAATATAAAAGTGTCATAAGTTTTTATTTAATAAAAATGGCAATAAATCCAACATAACTGGATGAAGCAATAAAAAATAGATTTACTTACCTATATATTTTAAATACGCGGGACCCACGTTAGAAGCGAGACAAATGTCGACTGCGACTGACGCTCGAGTAGCAGCAATTTAGATCTCGGTGTATAATATTCTTCGCCTAATATAAGACAGGAATGTGTAATTAGAGAAATGATAAAGACTTACAAAGATAATTCATTGATTTAGGATGATTATATTATTACAAGTATTTATTTGATATTATATTAAATTACTGAACAGAAGGCGAAATGAAATTTATTAAACAGCCTGTGTCAATAGAAATCAGCAAAATAAGTGATGGATCACATTGCACTAATTATAATAACAGACATAGTATGCTTCTTCCCAACTCTATACGATGTATTATATGTGGACCATCAAATTGTGGAAAAACAAATATAATTTTAACTTTATTGCTTCATGAAAATGGGTTAAAATTTCGAAATGTCTACATTTACTCTAAAACAACTTTTCAACCTAAATATAGATTTTTAGAGGAAGTTCTTAAAAGAATACCCGAAATTAAACTGTTTATGATCCACGATGAAAAAGAGGTAATCTCTCCTCATGAGGCGATGCCCAATTCAATATTTATCTTTGATGACGTAGCTTGCGAAAACCAGACTAATATTCGTAATTACTTTTGTATGGGCAGACATAAAGGAATAGACTGTTTTTATTTAACGCAGACTTACTCTAAAGTGCCAAAGCAATTAATACGAGACAATGTTAATTTTTTGATAATTTTTAAACAAGACGATATCAATTTAAAACATATTTATCGTGAGCACGTAAATTCTGACATTAGTTGGGAAAAATTCAAATCGCTTGCCGCAAATATATGGAAAGATTCACATGCGTGTCTTATAATTAACAAAGATTGTAAATTAAATAATGGTCGATATAGAAAGTCATTCGATGTTTTTGTAAAATTTGAATAAATATAAATGATGACTAAAATAAAATCACTTTACTTATAACAATAAGAAACATCGGGGGTCTTTTTAGACCGCGTTATTGATTTGCCATGGAGACAGACATAAAAACACAATTAATTAAATCTGTAAAGAATATTAAAAATAAGTTAAAGAAGATGCAGCAAGAGGAGGATGATTTAGAATTAAAAAATAAGAAGATTTTGAAACCATTAACCGATCCGCTAGAAACCATGATGTTTCTTCATAATTCTCCTAAGCAAATAACATCTTATAATGAAAATAAGCATAATAACAAAAATATATTATCAAATGATGTAAACGCGGATTGTATCAAAAAGGATAAAATAAATATTCCCAACATACTTGAAATAAAAACTCCTACGAAAATGGAAAATAATGTGGCAAAAGTAAAAAGCTTTGAGGATGTCGATTCTTATTTGCAAGTCCCAAATAAACCTTTTAATGTTGCCTTTGGAGTAAGACATGACGGTGAAACACTTATGATAGGAAATTCACCTGCAACGCTTAAATCTTATGGGGAGAATTCTCCTAATAAAATATCTACGATTAATGTAAATGATAAAAGTTATGAACTAACGCCAGGTTTAAAAGAGCTTTTATTTCAAAGTAAACCGAATTGCGACAAAATAAATGAAAAGGATAAAATAACCTATAAAGATATTTTGGTGCACACTAATGTCCATAAGAGAGGTTTTAGTCCTCAAGGTCAGATACAAGGTAATTCAGGAATGAAATACTGTCAAATTATTAAACCCCTATTTCAAGAATCCAGCACGGCAAAGCAAGGTGGTAATCTGCCTTCCTTAAAAAAATATAATTCAAATACGGATTTTGTATATTGGGATGATCCTAATGAGTTGATTGAACGTTTAAAAATTTTAATTGCTTCTAAAGATGCTGGCAACACTAACCATGATAACGAAATAATTTCGATTATAGAAGAACTAAAAGAAGCAGACATCATTAAGGAATAAAAAGACTTCAGAACCAACTGTTGATTCAGTCTCATTGTGTTGGTTGAACATGAATGTAGATAAGTTTGGACACCATGTGTTAAAAAAGCATAAAATGAATAACTTTAATGAACCTCCCTTGGCTTTCATAAATGTTACCGATTGTTTTGATGCAAAAAATAAGATAATTAAACATATTGGAAAGCCTGTCGATCCAGAGGACTGCGCCACAAAACAGTATGTTGACAATACTGCAGATAAATTGTTTAATAAAATAAAATTAATTAATCAAACATTAGCTCAGCTAGAGACAGAAGTAAATAGCCTGCAACAAAGTATTGAAACAGTTTCATTTAAGAACAAATACAAGAAATGAGTAAAGCAATCGTAGTAAACGAAATACATAAACAAGCGCGGAAAAACTTTCCTCGAAGACATGTAGTGATGAAAGATATAGATGATTTATGGCAAGCTGATCTTATTGATATGCAATCTGTTTCAAACAATAATTTACAGTTTAAATATATTTTAGCCATTATTGATACTTTTTCTAAGTATGCGTGGGTATATCCATTAAAAAAAAAGAGTAAGGAATATATAACTCAAGCTTTTTGTGATTTGTTCCAAAAAAATCGAATACCCAAAAACTTGCAAACTGATTTAGGAACTGAATTCTATAATAAAAAAATAAAATCATTACTTGAGTTACATAAAATAAACCATTACTCTACATACTCTACTAAAAAAGCATCTATAGTGGAAAGATTCATAAGGACTTTTAAGAATAAATTGTACAAGCAATTTAGTTTAAAAGGAAACTATAAATGGATAGGAAACACACTTTCGGAAGCAATTAATGAATATAATAATACGATACATAGAACAATAGCTCTTAAACCAATTGAAGTCAGTGAAAATAATAAGGATGCTGTATTACAGAAATATAAAAAGCTTTTATCAAAGAGGAGTTCAACAAAGGAAAAAAATAAATTTGCAGTCGGAGATTCCGTTCGTATAAGCAAATATAAAGGAACATTTGAAAAAGGATATACTCCCAATTGGTCAACTGAAATATTTACTATTACGAAAGTACAAAACACAAACCCAATAACGTTTATCATAGAAGATGCTAGACATCGACCCATCTTAGGATCATTTTATGCTCACGAATTGCAAAAACCTAAATATAAGAACATTTATCTTGTAGAAAAAGTATTGAAGAAAAATGGTCGAAAATTATATGTAAAATGGTTAGGTCTACCTTCGCAAGAAAATAGTTGGATTGATAAAACAGAAATCTTATAAGCAGCAAACATCATAGTTTAAGCGCATTTTAATTGCGCACTTGAAACTGGACAGAGTATTTCATCGAAACAAAAAATAACTTATTTATTAATAATTTATTTACAATTCAACAAAAATGGTAGGGTCAAAACCTAAATCGAATGGAAAAAACAAGAAAAAAATTGTGTTCACTCCCTCACAGAAAGCCAAGTCTGGCGCTGGTTTTAAAAACACTTTCAAAAATATTGTTTCTCTTACAAAAAAACATATTAAAAAGTTAAAACCTACATGTAAAAAAGCGGCTATTGAGTTAGCAGTTGCTGTTGCACGAGAATTGACGAGGGATTCAGATACTTCAGTAAACATTCCCCGGGTGATACCTGTGCCAAAAGTTGGAGGAGTTTTGCCCCTAATACCCATTTTTGCCGGATTGTCTGCTGCAGGTGGTTTAGCAGGTGGCGCAGCTGGTATTGCTAGAGCGGTAGAAGCTATTAAGTCTGCTAAACAACGTTTTCAAGAACTCAAGAGGCACAATCAAAAAATGGAAGAATTAAATTTAGGAAGAGGGTTGCATCTCAAAGAGCACAAGAATGGATTAGGAATTTATTTTAAAAATAAAAAAAACTAATGCAGAGGCTACCTAAACGAGCGTTAACTAACATCGACATTCTCGAATATTGCAAAGAAATTCCCAATTTTCGAGGAGTTTTCATGCGAGATCAGTTGCCAAAACGTCCATTAAAAAAAGAATGCGGAATTATTAATCTTGATAGTTCCCGGAATTCTGGCACTCATTGGGTAGCCTATGCAAAATTTAATAATTATATCGAATATTTCGACAGTTATGGTAATTTAAAACCACCTGAAGAATTTTTAAAATATGTTGGCTTAAATATTTTTTATAATTACGTTAACAAGCAAAAAACTCATCCTTTCATTTGCGGCCACTTGTGTATAGACTTTTTAAACTCATTTTGGGATCTTCATAAATAGCTTACACTTTCAAAAAACATTTTAGTCAATAACAATGTCTATTACATTCACAATCACTGGAAATGAATCCATTCTTCGATCAGAATTAAATACTCATTTAATATTAGAAGACGATTACGAGTGCGGCTTACTGTATTTTTCAACATTTAATTCAATACCTAATATTACTGACAGCAACAATGTATTCGCTTACGGTAAACAGAAGGATATTAAAATTCCTTGCGGCGCATATGACCTGTCTGATTTATATGAATATTTAAAAAGTAATATGAACAATTGTCAGTTTAAAATCGTTCCTAACAACAATACTTCTAAATGTTCAATTTTTTGCAGCGAACCGATTAATTTTAAGGTAAAAAATAGTGTAGGTGCATTATTAGGGTTCTCAGAGATGTTGGATCCAAATAAATGGCATGAATCAGTCAACCCTGTATGCATTATTGCTGCGTCTGTGATACGGATCGAATGTGATCTTGTCCAAGGTTCCTATACGAACGGTTTGCCTACACATATAATTCATGAATTCGTGCTTAACAGTCCGCCCGGATATCAAGTAATTGAAGTACCTAAAAATATAATATATTTTCCTCTAAAGAAGAAACATATTTCGTCAATTACGGTGAAAATATTAGATATACAGGGAAATCTAATTAATTTTAATAACGAAAATATTAATATAAGTCTTCACTTGCGAAAGTCAAAATGATAATTTTTAACGATGATATCTGTAACAAAATACAAAGACAAAGTCGTTCTAACTCCACTGTCAAGCGCAACGTCAGACGAACTAGACGCAAAAAGGTTGTAGCAATAACAAAAAGTAATAAAGAGTTTCTTCGCGCTCTTGGATTAAAAATATGAGCATCCTCCATATAACCGACGATCCGCAATTCGACAATTCAATTGAAAGTTATGAAATCCATACTTATAACCCATACAATAACAGTTTTAATGAAAATGATGAAATACGAATACCTATCCATCAGCAAGATATATACGTATTACCTTCAGCTAGCGCGTTATACATAGAAGGATATTTTTCTATAACAGCTAAAGACGTGAGTGGTGTAAAAAAAGTGAAAAATGTTAAGTTGACAAATAACGCTATATCATTTCTTTTTCAAGATATTAGATATGAAATGAATGGGATTGAAATAGATCGAATTAGAAATGTTGGAATCACTACTACAATGAAATCTTTAGTCTCAATGAATGGTGGAGAAAGTAAAGCTGCTGCAATGTGGGGTTGGAACGTGGACGGATTTGATGATCACAGTGGAAGATTTAGTATTCTTTTACCACTTAATAAACTATTAGGTTTTGCGGAGGATTACAAGAAAATAGTTATTAATAGTAAACATGAATTAATACTAAATAGAAGTAGTACAAATCTTAATGGTGTTGTAACCGAAAAAGATGATTCAGTGGAAGTTAAGGTAAATAAAGTTCAATGGCGCATGCCGCATGTTAAAGTTTCAGATCATCAAAGGCTTGCATTGCTTAAACATTTAGAAAAAGATAAACCTATGCAAATAGCGTTTAGAAATTGGGATTTATATGAATATCCATTATTACCAAAAACAACCAAACATACATGGTCTATAAAAACCACTTCGCAACTAGAAAAGCCTCGGTATGTAATTTTTGGATTGCAAGCTAATAGAAAAAATAACAAATTAAACGATAGCGCTGTATTTGATCATTGTAATCTTAAAAATGTGACTTTATTTTTAAATTCATACTATCATCCATACGATAGTCTTAACTTGAAATTTGATGAGTACAAATACAGTATATTATACGATATGTATGCGAGATTTCGTCAGTCGTATTATAACCTTCCTATAGATCCGCTGCTTGATCTTATACAATTTAAGGAAAAAGCTCCATTATATGTGATTGATTGTTCGAGGCAAAATGAGCATTTAAAAACTGGACCTGTTGACGTTCGTTTAGAAATCGAAACAGAAAAGGATTTGCCGGATAACACTAGTGCTTACTGTTTGATTATTAACGATCGTTTGGTGGAGTACAGACCTTTGAGTAATATTGTTAGAAAGTTGACATGATGTCGACAGCAATAGTTGATGTGCAGGGGTTTAAAACGGACAACAATTCATTCATTGTCAAAGAAGTTGCAATAGCTGTTAATGAACAATTACTACACCTACTTATTCTACCACCTTGCCCACTGCACAATCTCTCTCCAACCGAACGTAAACAAGTATCGTGGATACAGAGAAACAGAAAAATTAATTGGAATGATGGATTTATACCTTACGAAAAATATTTAATGTATATCCAAGAGTTTCTGATTGATAAGACGATTTTATGTAAGGGTCTGGAAAAAGTTACCTGGCTTAAAACTATTTTAGATCATAATGATGTTATTAACCTGGAAGATATGAACTGTCCTAAATTGTTAAGTTTGTACGAAGAATATAGATTGTCAAGTGATGTGTTTAACTGTATATATCATCCAACTGTATGCGCGCTAAGAAATGTAACTTGTTTAAGAAAATGGTGTTTAAATAAACATGTTTTATAAATTCTTTTTATTTATTATCTTATAAAGGTAATTAACCCTGAGTTCTCAAATCAAATAGTATTTACTTATTGAATTACGACAACGTCAATTACTAATGTCAATTTTAATAAAATTTAATCAAACCAAAAGTAAGGTTAAGAAGGATAATGGGGCTACATACGAGTATATCATGAAAATGGCTGAAAGAGAGCAAACATGGAGAATTTATTTTAAATCGTGCTATCAAAGTTTTTACGATCGCTCGCATATATAGATCAGCGTTCTAGTATCGAAAGACCACCTTGTCCTTAAACAATTAGTATGGAATTGGCCACTCCAGAAAACTGTTAGCGGGACTATCCTATAACATTAGTACAGCAATGGTTGTGTGGAAAGTGTTAACAGGAACAAAGATGAATAAACAAAGATGACTAAACAAAGAAATAAATTTATGAAAAATAAACCGGAGTGCCGTAAACAAAAATATAAGTAATATAAAATTGAATTATACGGCACTCCGGTTTTGCTTCTATTTACAAAATATTTTGTTATAGACATTTTTGTATCTACATTTCGACAGTATCAGTCGAATGAACGAGGCGAGGATATGCAAATTTACCATTGAAGGATTGACAGGTCATTCGTTAGGTCACTACCTGTTGAGTTTATGGAATTCTGAATCACTGATCGATGGAAACTATTGGGGATCCTGGATCATTATTGGGGATTCTGGATCATCCGAGCGCAGCGAGGACAAATGATCCAGAATCCCCAATAATACCCTACTACTATAGGTACTAAACCTACGTACCTACTTATTATAGGAATTGTAATAATAATAAGTATATACACCTACAGAGATCTGTAGGTAGATACTTATAACTATAAAATTATTATTTATTTAAACTATTGCCTATACTATAATACTATACGTACGTACCTACTTATTAAAGAAATTGTACTAATAATATTACTACAAATTATAAGTTTTCCTTAAGAAAACTTAGCAATTTCGCAGCATAAATCGCAACCTTATAGGTCAGATATCGAGAGACAACCGGACAGCAAGACTGCGCTCGCGCTTATGAATGAGCGCGGCTGCCGCTCGCTCGGCCACGTTCGCGTCAACGGTTCGATTCGGTTGTCACAGCGCCCCGCCTAATCCTATATAATTCAGAATTTCTAATCACCTCTATAGTTAACCTACTATGAAGAAAAGCAGTTATCGTAGAATAGTTATAATGTATGGAATGTATAATCTAGGTAAACCAAAGCATAAACAATCTCATGTCCATCAAATTATAAGTGTTATGGCCCCTTTTTAGGGGAATCGGCTCCACCTCCGCCGTCGTGATTGCTATCACGCAGACCTTAGTCTGTTCCAATAGTCATCCTCCAGAGACAGGGCAGACTCCTTGCCATATATAGTTAGTTATTTTATTTACTGTATGATAAGTCAGTTATTAGTAAAATACCAAATTGAGAGGGTTCAAAATGTATTATATTTCAAAATTCAATATAATTGATTCTAATGATCTTCGAATAAATTTATTTATGCTAATTGTAAATTTATTAGGGTACACCGGGGACAAAAGTAACACGGGGCAATAGTAACATTGGCTATAATTCTACAACTAAACAGAAATACGGATGTGTGTGTATGTACGACAGTGGCTCAAACCTGTCCCTACCTGCTCACCAGCCAGTCGGCCGCTCGACGCGACGCGAGACGGACGTGTCAGACGCACATTTCTGTTTTCAAGCGATCAACGTAAGTATTCACGAGTAATATTTTGTCTTTTTACTAACTTTTAAATAGCTTTAGTGTTAGACTGTTACTGATTGATGACTCGCTAGTAATCGACGTTTGAAATGTGTCACAGTGTGGGAATCTGTTAGGTATAGGAACCAAGATTTATGCAAATAATGTGATTTTGGGTCTTTGGGGACAATAGTAACGCAGCCGCCGGGGTCATTTGTAACGTTACATTTAACCCCGTGTTACAAATGACCCCAGAGAATAACATTTATTTTAAAACAATTTATATTCGTCTCAATGTACACTAACAAATTTATTTAGAGGATTTATTTAAAATATAAAGAAATTTGTCAAATCCATACTTTTTTTAACTTAAGTCATCTCTCGTTTTATCTACAGATGCCGAAAAAAAGAGAGCGAAAAACTAATAGAGGTACAAAAGATCTATTGCTCTACGAGCAAGCGTACGAAGAAATAATTAAAGGTTCATCTGTTAGAAAAGCTGCAATGATGTTCGATCTCTGCCACGTATCCCTGCTACGATACAAAACAAAAAAGATGGGGAATCCTCATGACAACCCAACAATGGAAGGCCATAGAAGAAGGCAAGGAACGAAAACGGAAGCAAATTGCTAAAAATGTAAAGAAAACTGTGAAAACATTAGCAGAAACCAAAGACAAAGGGAAAGGAAAAGCCATGAGTAAGGGAAAAGGTAAGGGAAAAGGTAAAGGAAAAGGTAAGGGAAAAGGTAAGGAGAAGCAGGATGCTGAAGAAGAGAAAGAAGAATGGTTTTGTCTTGTTTGCGGAGAACCTTACAGTGAAAGCAGATCAAATGAAATGTGGGTTCAATGTGTTAAATGTCATTTATGGGCTCATGAAGAATGTACTGAGCAGGAAGTGACATACACTTGTCAAAACAGTGAGTAGGTATTAAGAAGGTGGGGAAAAATAAGAAAAGGCCTTCATTTTCGTTGTTTTTGCGAACGGGGTTAGTTGTAACAGGGGGCAAAAGTAACTATATGGAAAACAATATTGTTGAATAATTTGTTAAGTTTATGACTTTCAGTACAAAATCATAATAAATAAGAGTGCTGTAAGTATCCTTCGGCTGTGTTAATTGATAATTAAACTATATGTTTGTTACAAGCTGAGATATTTAAGTAAGTGTTTTTTAAACTTAAGTGTTGATCTCTTTTAGTCTTAATGTGAATCTCGACACGTAAGACTGATGTAATTTGAAAGACTGATTAACCTAATGAAACTAATAATAAAGATTTTTAGATTAATAAATTATTCTTCGTTTTATTGTCTTTGGAATTTTTGGTACAAATGACCCATGCTTTGGGTCAATTGTAACACAAGGAATCGATGAATAAAAACACGTTTTTCTAGCGTTCTGTTAATATTAAATTCAAATTATTTCCAAAAATATGTAGACCATTAGCCTAGAATATGGTGTGTATGTGCTGTTTTTATTCAGCAACTTTACTTTCCGAACAAGAAGCTGTTATTCAAAAAATGGTTCAATTGTCCCCGGTCTACCCTATTACAAAAGTGTCTTTAGCTTGATATTGCTTAATTCACTGTAAGAGCCATGATCTAGACTCTAGTATCTATATAGTCTATAATGAGATGTTCTTTTTTCACCATGTATACATGTTTATCTTTTATAGTAAAACAGAGGTAATACAGAAGTCATTTTGTCTTCTAGCTAGATTGAATCCTCATAATAGCTTTCTGTGCTATGTAAGAGTAAATATACAGCTCAAATAAAAAGCCACTTAAGTATATTGATATAATAGTTTTATTTAATATTATTGCAATTTATAAAATCTATTCAAAGATCTCATTTTTATACTTACTTCAAAGTTATTTCATTTCAAACTAGATTTATTAGGTATAGATTTTTATCTAGAATGATACTTTAATTTTGTTAGACATGAAACTATTTATGGCTTCAAATTTCAAATAGATAGTTATTTATCAAATAAATGCTGAATCTTATATTGTCCCTAATTAAACTTGTTTACTGAAAAGTATTTTATTTGTTACTGAAAATTATTCAATTCATATGATTTGATCTAAATCAATATGAAGAGAGAATTTAAAAGTATAGTTTTATCTCTATCATGAAATATTTTACCTATTAGGTATCTACTTATCCCCTTAATTGACCGTAAGAACGTTTTTAAATATGAACTTTATTTAATTACTGATTGCTATCAGTTTTATATTGTACCTAAATTTTTAGTGAATAAAAATAAACATTACCTATTTTCCTATTTGAATAAAATCCTAATATTCCCTACTTTCCCTAGTCAAATGATTCTACCCTAACTCTACTTATAAGGCCTATTCTACAAAGAACTACATCCTAGAGGCTTACCTTATCCTCGTAATTAGCTAGTTCCTTAGGTAAACTGTAAAGTTCAGCCGGGTCTGCTGAGAAAGCAACCTAACACCCGTGTGATTGCCACTTCCTCACACAGACCGAAGTCCAAGACGGTGAGAGTATGACGCCCTATTGTGTGGTTTAGTGTATATAAATATATAGAGTTTTAAGGAACCAATCCTCAAACTTCCCAGAGCTTTCACGGGTGCAATTGCATGCCCAACCTGTGGACCCCGATCCCACTCCAGGCTGGCGAATGAGAATGGTGGGCACTTATATAGATGACTATGTTGGTAAAGAGTACATCTAGGGACGCCCAGACCATCTTTTAGAATCTACAAAGTTCCAAACCAAGCCTATTTGTCACCGTTAGGGTCAGCGTGATTTGTCAGGCAAACTGTTAGCCTGGACACCGCTCTGGCACGAAAATATGCTAATCTAGCTTAACTCAAAGACTTTAACAATTACAAAACTTTCCCCCCCATAAACCCCCAAACTGAATGTACTAAATAAACAACGTGCCAGACACAAATGTCAACTAAAAATCTTCTAAACTTGCTGACTACTTCTTTCTTCTAATAATCTGTAACAGAAAAGATTAACAAATCCACACACAAATAATTACACATAATATAATCTTACCAATAATTTACGAAGAAAAGTTTTCTAAACCCAAATTATGTAATTCCCAATACTAAAATATAAACTTTAATTTAATGTCTAACTTTCCCGTATGAAACCCATTTAATGAACCCCAACAAAAATTTAAATATTTATTTTCCGAGTTCGGAACGTAAGTATGACCCCAGAGCAACAACCGTCCGCACGTCACGAGTGTCAAAGTGCAAAAGCTTCCTCCACTTTTTTTTTTTTTTTTTTTTTTGTGATGGACCTACGTAGTTAGCCTCTGATGGCTTTGACTACTTCGCCGGAGAGAGGGCGGACTCCTGATGGGAGTCCACGCTAAAAGTGGGTTTTACACTAGCATGCCTAAGGGCGCCCCTATTGGGCCGACCTCGGACTTAGGACGCTAGGGGAGAATTTCAATCGAATTGGTTTTATGCTACAATACGCTTCGGAAATTTTACGTTAGACCAGACTGAGAAGAAGCGTCAAGAAACTCCATCTGGGTGTCGATTATGTGAGTTAACCGGTACCGGTACCGGTGCAAAGTGGGGTCGCCCACGTGTAGGGTGAGCCGGGGGACGCCGACGCCTCCGCCGCGGACGGAGACGTTGTGGTGTGTATGGATCTAAGCTGGTGTTGCCCTGTGAGACGGTTGGGCGACGAATATCTTCGCGGGCTGCGAGGGCAGCCGTGATAGTGTCATCGGTGTCGGTCAGTACGTGTCGGGGACGCCTGTTCCGAGAGGATACGCCCACGAGCGGGACGTAATTTACGGCATCGCGTAATAAGGGGTTAGGATGGTGAGGAGCGTTATTGAAGAACCGCCGAGAGGCATCCTTCATAAACTTGGCCACGGTTGGAAGACCGAGGTCGTCGTGAAGATCTAAGTTGCGCATGAACCACGGAGCGCCCACGGCTCTGCGCAAGAATCGATTCTGCAGCACCTGGAATTGGTACAGAGCAGTCGAGTTCGCATGAGCGAAGACCACACTAGCGTAAGTTAGTATGGGGCGAACGCACGTCTTGTAAATTGTCATCTTATTTCTAAGCGACAGCTTACTGCGTTTGTTCAACAACGGATAGAGACGGCCTAGAATGAAGGCCGCGCGATTCCGGACACGCCTAATGTGTTGCCGGAAAAGCAATCGACGATCTAGGGTGACCCCTAGATATTTGACCTCGTTAGCCCACGGAATGGGACTATCGTAGAGTCGAATAGAATTGTAGGAGGGACCTAACCAACTGAGACTGAGTTTCCGGCAAAAAAGCACAGCGGCGCTTTTCTCCGGATTCACTTCGATCCTCCAGAGCCTAAACCAACGACCTAACTCGTTGATGGCGTCCTGGGGGCGACCGTGTAGAACCGAGGGGCGGATAGAAGTCGTATAGATGGCGGTGTCATCAGCAAAAAGTGCATAATGAACATGCGGAACTCTAGGTATATCGTTTGTGAACAACGAAAAGAGAATTGGGGAGAGAACAGAGCCCTGCGGGACTCCGGCTCTGATCGGATGGGGCTTCTTCCCCAAAATGGCGACCTGCTTATATAATATTTCTAGTACTTCATCGCCATCTTTGCCTTCATCGTCGTCTTCGGCTTCAACGCCTTCATTTTGACATGCGCAGTAGCGAGTTGATGTTTTAAGATTGAATTTAGCGTACATTAATTTGCCATACTTTTCATAACTTTAATTTGATTATTTACGTTATTCTTTTTAAATGTTTAATTATGTTAGTATTTTATTTAAATTGTTAAATTATAAATTATAATTTGTTTGACTATTTTTTTATAATGAATTTCAAATGGAATGAACTCTTTAACTATGTTATCTTGTCAAATATATAGTAGGTTATGTTTTCTTTTGTCATTACTTAAACTCTTACATAACATACTTCCTATTCTGTTAATTTTAATGCTGTTCTTTATTGAATAATGAAATCTTTCTGTAATTAACTGGTCAGGTGACTTTTTGGCTCGTTACAGTAACTTAAAAAAAGGTTACAGTAAACGACAATGTGGGAACCAGGCATACAGTTAATGATTCGGTTACATACTAAGTTAGTTACATAAAAGAGTCAAACCATTTTTTAAATAAGCATGGTATAAAAATAACCTTAGCTCTACTGAGACAGTAGTATCAAATTATCAATGTCTAACTAAAAGGGGTCAGTAACATATTTACTAAGTTAAGTCTATTCCAAGTATTGCAACGAGATAAACTGTGACAGGCTACTGATACCGTGCATTCTCACTTCTCAGGCAAACGAAACTACGTTTTTAGGGTTCAGTAGTCAAACTAGGAGCCCTTATAGTTTTGCCATGTCCGTCCGCAGCCTAGCTCAGAGACTCTTGGTACTAGAACGCTGTAATTTGGCATGAATATACAAGTTAGTCACGCAAACAAAGTGGTAAAATAAAATCTTGATATTTTTTTTTTGTGTACGGGAGGTTACAGGTAACATGTTGACGTGTTTTTTCTCGTCTACCCCATAGTGTGGGGTGTCGTTGGATAGGTCTTTCAAAAATATTACGGATCCGTTTATGAAATATTAAGCTTTAAAGCACATATAACGAATTTAAAAGGAAAACTCGCGACTAAGTAGACATCATTGGTTCTTGAGATACAGGCGATTAAAGTGTTTATACCTAGTTAAATCATCTAAGAAGGCACCAAATGACTTAAAATAGAAAGTTAGTTACCTATTACGTGTTGATTTTTATGTTTGTAGTATTTAACGGCTTCGGAACCCTACACTGATTATGGTCCGACATGCTATTGCCCGATTTTCTTAATATTTACGGTTGGCCTTAAGTAGCTGCAAAGTTTCGTGCTTTGTCACTTTAACGTTATGTTTAAACTGCAGCACTAATCTGTTAAAGGCGTTAAAGAAAGCGACAAACAACTAAAGTGTGCAGCTATTTAAAAAGCTGACTGTACTTAGATATAATTTTTTGAACACAGAATTTACTTGTCGTTATTCCCTCCGGAACTGTCAGTTTTTCTGGGATATCTCAACAACAAAAAATACAATAAAATCGGTTGAGTGTTTTTGTTGTGAAAACGTAGGTAGCAAACAAACAAATACTCACAGTTACATTTGGATTTTTTTAATTTATATGGATTAGGATATTTGATTAATGCAAAACTTTGGATAAAATAGAATATAAGGATGCGGCGAGACCAGATTGCACTGATACTTATATCGCAGGTTTGGTCAAATTGCTATAGTTTACAGTAAATTATATATTGCATTCAAAATATTATTTTAAATGCATTAAATATTATTGAATCGTTTAGATTTGATTTAAGTATTTGTTTTTAAATAGAACAATACAAATTACTTTTTATACGCCTAATGATAAAAATTAGATAAAATAAATCAAATATACTTATCGTAAAAGATAAACAAGAGATGCATTAGGTATACTTATATAATTACGAACCGGCGACGTCGTAATTCATTTTATATAGTTCTTGCTAATGACGATGGTCACATAATCGTGAAGTATTCTTTATTAATAACATGGAATCTATTTACGACCGTGCGTTATTGGAGGTTGGGGATAGTGGTTATTTTCAAAAAAAGTTTGACGTCATTTACAACGTTGTGCTGCCAGTATTCTGGTTACTGGCCTACTTAAATATAATACCAGCTTTTGCGGTTGTTCCACACACGTGTAAGCTCCCAGAGAAACCCGAAAATATTAGTGCAGAAACATGGAAAACCAAATATATACCCAAGTAAGTATTGTATTTGTTTTATTTTTGACATGGAAGGGGCATTATGTACTATCTAACGACATTTGTATTACTGCAGAACCAAAGACGCAACGGGACATGAAAAATTTGAGAGCTGTTCTATATTCGTGGACTCTGATGTCAATAACGACACTAAAAGTAAGAATCTCCATAATGAGTAAGAACTCTGTCGTTCTTTGGTGCCGTAAGCTGCACGTTGATTTGTTGGGTTCTCTATTGGATGGCATAAAATTATTTGTAATAATAGTGTTACGCATAATTATACGTCGTCGTCGTCGTTTGTCATGCATTAATTTTCCTACACTAGAAGAAGAAAGCACATGTAGAAAACTGATACAGGGTCTGAACGGTACATTTTGCTTTTAGCCGAAATAATGATGTGCATAATCATCTTTACGGATATATTATTACGCATAACATTAAAAAGCATAAATACAGTAAGCATAATTGTCATCAAGACTAACGTCAAATAGCATAATTGCAAAAAGTCATAATAATTAATTGGCATCATTACAAAATGGATATCATACTAACCTAACCTAATGTACCTAAGGTGACCTAATTTAACCTTAAGTATCTAATAATTATTAGCCTAAACAATAATATGCATAATGTGTATTAGTCAAATACAAATTAGTCCAAATAAAGTTATTCTAATAGCCTAATATGCTAAAAAAGGAGTATGCTAAAGTATTATTATGCGACAGTACAATTATGCCAATACAAATTATACGAAAACAATTATGCGAAAAATATTAGTCTAAAACACATTATGCGATCCAAGGGGATCCCGATTAGTTGTTACCAGGCAATAAACACTTTCACAAATATTTTCATAAAACAAAAAAAAAATAACTTTAACCTAGAGTGATATGTAGATTAAACAAAAAATGTTATGTTGCCAAATAAATAAATATTTTATTTAGCAAACCTGGAAAACAAAACAGCAGAACTACTGGTTTTTAAATTAGTTAAGATGAGTATATTTTCCAGCTTGTAACGAGTATGATTACGACAAAACGTGGTACGAGTCAACAGTTCCATCAGACAACGATTGGGTGTGCGACCACGAGCTTTACGCGGCTAATGTGTATTTCTTCAGCAGAATTGGTGAACTATCTGGATCGTTTTTTTTTGGCTGGTTTGGAGATACGTGAGTCGCAAATTTGAGAGCTATTATTATGACGCCAGTTAAATCATTTTTAGACTTGATTATTGTTTTCAGGTATGGTCGTCGTTTAACGTACATCTTTTCCATGGCTTTAATCGTGATTGGTAGAACCATATCAATTCTTGGAAACAAATCATTCATTTTATTTGTAGTAGGCTGTACAATAACATGCTTATCGTCATGGTTCGTGGTGCAAAGTGCATTAGTAATATCGATGGAAATATCGTCCGCATCGCGACGCGCTACTGTCGTGACGGTGCGAAATACTTCGCAGAGCTTCGGTATGTGCATCATGCCGTTTTTGTACTGGTGGCTAAGAGATTGGAAATTGTTTATGATTGTAACAACTATTTCATTATTACCATTTTTATTTTTTTCTTGGTGAGTTAACTAAACCATGCAAAAAAGAATGAATTAACAAATCCATTCCTTTTTTAATTAACTATTTTTATAGGCACATTTTGGAGTCTCCGCGGTGGCTTTGGATTGGAGGGAAACCGGAAGAATGTATTAAACAATTGAAACGTATAGCTAAAGTTAATAAAACGAAACTTAGCGCTGATACAGAACATGAAATAAGAATAACACAGTCGATCGGGAACTCGCCATCGCTGGGTGTTTTAGCACTTTTTTCAGGCTGGACGATAGCAATCAACACAATTTTACAACTATTTATATCGTATGTGATATTTAAATTTACTTAAGTATAGTGTAAAATACTAAAACTCACATTATGTTTTCAATTAATTATTTAATAAATCATGTGCTTCTGAATGCAGGTTTTGCGTCACCATATCATACACACTACTAATAATGATTCCCGGTGAGAAATCCGATGGTAACCCACATTTGGAATTCGCGTGGCAAGCGTTAGCAGAGTTGCCAGGGTATTTTGCTGGCGCTTGGCTAGCAGATAATATTGGTCGCCGACGTACTAGCGCTAGCTCTTTTACTGCTTCAGCACTTATATGGTCAATCGTCGCATTTCGAGAATATAGTAAGTTTTCATAAATTGCTAATAAAGTACGCACTACTACGTGAATGAATCAAGTTTAAATAATGTCTAATTTTAATTGTGTTTTAGGTACAGATGAATGGATTCGAAAACAATGGGTTGGGAGTTTGTTGGCATTTGCTAACAGACTATGTTCAACAATTACATATTACACCATAAGCCTGTTTAATATGGAACTGTATCCTACGTGTCTGAGGCAATCTGGGATGTCGTTAGGGAATGTGGTGTCAAGTGGAGGTGCTGCCATTGCTCCTTATATATTATACTTAGTAAGTTTTTTTTTTCATTTCTTCGTTTTGACACGGAACGTTTGAACGGCCGGGTTTGAAACTGTAATTCTCAACGCACTAGCGATTTTCAGGCGAAAATTTGCAACAAAACTATATAAGAAACAGACAACGGTTTGCAAAAAAATAATTATTGTTAAACTGCCTGCCGGCTATTCATGCAAGTATATGGGTGATTGATTAAGCCTTGAGACACCGGTCTAGACCTGCCGATAAAGATTTATTATCATCACCACATGCGGCATGTAACTTGAAATAATGTCAAATCCTAATATTAGATATAAATGTGAAAGCGTGGATGTTTGTTACGCTTTTACGCAAAAACAACTTGACGAATCATCATGAAACTTTGTACACATATTCTGGGAGGTACGAGAAGTAACATAGGATACTTTTTATAAAAAAAATATTATTTTTATTACAAAAATAAAAAAAAAATTGTCAAGAGAAAAAAATTGCAGCGGGCGAAGCCGCTGGCGGGTCGCTAGTAATACATAAACGTCTGTTACCAAATTAAACTATTGCCTAAAGCCAATAGTTTAATTTTCGCTAAAGCGAAAACCGAGAAGTTGTGGGTCATTTGACTTATCAGAACTAGAACTTACGTCTTCTTGGGCAGACCGATGCATGGGCATACAAATTGTGCCACCAAGGACTTACCAATAGCCAGAAAGTGAAATAAATTGTTCCCGATCGACTGTGTTATTCTTATATAAATATTGGCTATAGCAAAAAGTAAATATATCGTAAAAAGTTTAGAAATAAATTATCTACAGGTTGCGTGCGTTTACTTGTTGCCTCCGGCACCCGCGGTATCTGATTACTCGTGATCTAATTAAGTGGTAAAGTAAAAGCCCAAATTGAACGTACATTTTGAGTTAAATTTAGAGTTTTTTCTCTAATGATTTATGATTTACCTATGCACAATGGTTTAAATTTAAAATCTATACCTACTTAAGTAAGTACTTAAGTATCCGCCCCTGTTCCTTGTCTAAACAATTAGTACATAAGTCTAGATCTACTGGAAGGATGAAGTAATGCATGTCGTTCATTATTTGCTGTTAAAATATTCTCATTGGCTTTTCAGGGACGGCGAGATTCAAGGTTGCCAGGTATAATCTTGACTGCTATTTCTCTAATTGGTATAGTTTCGTCGTATTTGCTGCCCGAAACATTAAATGCAAAACTTCCCGAAACTTTAGAAGATGCACAAATTTTCAGTAGGGGTTACTCATCCGTTAGAAAGGATTCTTCAAGGGAGCAAAATATACATACCTAAATAAGTCTTTGAAATAAATTACGTAAAAATCATACATAGCCTTTTTATTTAACTAAAAACACTAATTAAGTACATTATTTTTCCAAAATCCAAATAGCTACGAAAAAAGCGATGCCGTATTCGAACCATGTAATCGGAACTATTTGGAGTGATCATTGCATTATTCATTTATCCAAATAGGCTAAGCTGGATTCACCACCGACATGAGCGCGTAATAATGTTGTAACTATATATTAATACTTTATTTCTTTGGAAACTATACCATTTTCATTGAAATTTTTAATAAGTCTGTGCGAAACGTCTGTCAATACCGAGAAGAGGGAACAATAGTAGTTTATGCAACAGATGTATAATAAGCAAAGCATACTGCTCATCTTTTTACACTAGCAGCCTGTGGGTCTGCTATACCCAAAAATCATACAATGCTTTAAGGGTACAATATAACAACGCCTTCAGGATGCTGATGGGGTTGCCCAGATTCTGCAGCGCGTCCGCCATGTTCGCGGAGTCACGAACCGACGGGTTTGCAGCAATCTTGCGCAAGAAGGCAGCGTCTCTGCTGGGCAGGACGAGGGACAGCCCGAACAGCATCCTGAAGATGATTGCTGATCATGTGTGTTGTCCTATATTGAATCGAATAATATTATCTGTGAAATCTAATTTAGTTTTTAAGTACTAACATTATTTTTAAGACTATACTAACAATAATGAGATCAAATGTTATCTTGAATTAAATAAATGAATTGAATTGAATAATGAGAGGCCTTAAAATACGAGTGTGGTTTTATGCAACAAGCATCAGCGAGTTTCATAATACTACTAGTGTTTTAAGGCCTATTTATGTACTACTTTATCTATACACATATAAACAACAAACAAACTATTTTTCACAATCCTACTTTCGTAACAGCAAAAAAACCAAGAAACAAGATGAGAACAATACAATAATGGCGGCAATTCAATCCTCCGTCAAGACGATTTTTTTTAAATCATTGACAAACAAATGAAGTCCCTATTCTCATGTCACTCGAGATCAAATGTCATGCGGTTTATATTAAAAGAACATACTGAAATGACGTTTCATATCGATATCTGTTTTAATATCTATGGATACTAGAACAGAGATCCTCTTGAGTTTTGACAGCTGTTCCAAATTTAAACTCATAACCTTACAAAAATTGATACTAAAATAACATTTTACCTACTACCACAGACAAGAAAGTTCTCATAGTAATATTGGTTGTAATAATGCTGAGGCCCATTTCATGAAACTACAAGTTACTAATTACAAGCGGAAGTCTCTTTCTAACCCCTTTTGATAGAAAGAACTGTGTGCGTAAATAAACAAACATTTATAATATTAGTAACCATTACCTAAAACGAGCTTTAGATTTTTTCTTTTTTTAAGTATGAGTATTATTTTAAATTAAATGTATGTACTTGTAGTTTGGCAAAAAAGAGTAGAAAATAATAGGGGCGCCACTGTCTATGTCAAATTCGATTTTATATGGCAACTCTTACGTACTTTTGTATAGAACAATTAAGTGTTGCCGGTAAAAATAATTGTGGTTCCGTTTCTACACTTTTTTGCCAAGCTGTAAGTAAAAGTATAAGTATTTAAGTTAGTGCGTGATGACTTATGACACGCTTAGCTAACAATATGGCACAAGTCAAAATCGTCTTTATATAATATTGTAGGTACAGTCAAGGGCATAAATATATATAAGTTCCCAAAAAGTCAAAAATATCTATACACCTTTATGCCACTGGCAATAAGGTCCATGTATACATATATTTGACGCGATGGCTGTATAGATATTAATGCCCTTAACTGTTCTTTGTATTTCATTAAATAAACCCTTAATTATAAGTGCGTTCAATCGTCGCGACGATATGCAATTTTAATCACAGAATAGATAATAGTCTTTAGGGTAAATCAATATTATTTGGCTTCATTTACAAGAAAATTGAAAATCACGGCACAAGCTCAAAGATTGTGTTTGACTAACATTTTCCTCTCAAAGTTTACAGTACCTACCCAAACATGATTAACGATATTTTTCACTTAAGATCGAAGGGGGATTTCCCTGGAATCTAACGCTGACAAGCGGTGAATAAAATTGAATTGACAGGCGCAAGGCAAAAATGCTATACATATAATAATCGATTTCTTTTTACATTTAAATTCGTCATTCGATTTTGGCAGACCTCGACTCTTTTCTTTCCGCACAGACTCTATCAGTTTAGACTACGTCAATTTATGTTATGCCGCGTCCGCTGTACCCTGTTTTCTATGATTTTAAACATCTAAAATGTTTTTCGAACAGAACAGAAAGGGGTGTGGCCGAAATGTTTTTGTTTGCAAACACAGAAACATATTTTCCGTCACGGATGGAAAACATTCCCCGTGTTCGTCTGCGGAGGAGGGGTCATGTTCTTCTTCTTCTTTAATTAATGGCGGTCCACACAGTGAATTCATACCTTCTAATCTGTGGTGATTTCGCCAATGTCAAGTGAATAGAGTAAATCAGTAAACAGAATAAATCAAAAGTAAAAGCCGGGCATTTTTCAATCGGCTATCTTCCCTCCCCGAAGGTTACGGGACAAAAGTTCGGGGGTCATGTTATTACTTTTGAAAGTTTTGAGTCCGAGTGAAGAGCTATCAAATAGGGCGTTAATTTACTAATTACAGGAACTCATTTTGATTCCTTTGAATATAAATGAACATCCTACAATCCTAAAACAGCTGTCAAAAGAAAAGTGAAAATGTTATGACAAACAAAATATTGTACACTCCAAAGTCGCAATGGACGTGCAGTTGTACCTAAACTTGTTTTGTCACATATTTTGCTAACATATTTTGTTAGTTTTTTGGCGGACACGATTTTAGATTGTCTTCTAATATTCATTTATTTCTCTATTTCATTCCATGATGGATAGGGCAGTATATACGTAAGTATCTCTATGTTTGTGGGCAGTAATCTGTATTATAATTTGTGTGGGACCTTTAAAATATTGCCAGTTGGTAAATTTACCTGGCACTCAGGGTACTTACCACAGTTAAGATTTCATATTGTAATCTATCTTTAAATGAAATAAAATAAGGCACTATTATATGAATCTCTCAATTCAATTATGTTTTAGTTAATTAACACTACATAAAAGTCAGACATAAGATAGAAATAAACATTCGTCTTGAACTTGGCATAGACTAACGCAAGTAGACCAACAACCAAAATAGAATAGACAAGCTAAACGTACAAATGTCAGTCATAGAATAAAGTATAGATTTTTATGCACCTACAAATCAATTAAAATATTGAACACCTAATTTAAAATATTGTGAATAATTTGCAAAAATTAATAAGGCATTAAATTAGGTATATATTTGTATACCAAAACTTATTGTTTTAACAGTAATTACAATTATGATAGTGTAGATAAAATATTTTCCTGGTTAGTCTTCAGGAGATTACAGCGACTCCTGTAGTTACTGGGCATTTTGAGTACAGCAGTGTTTTAACTGTTTTTCGCTTTGTCTCCGCTGGACCCCGACCCGACGGTTAACATGTCGGGTGACCATAAAACGCTGATTAAAGGGAGCCCCTCCCAATACGTGAAGTTAAATGTGGGTGGGACGCTTTTTTACACGACAATTGGTACATTGACCAAGAGCGATAACATGCTTAGAACCATGTTCAGTGGTAGGATGGAAGTTCTTACGGATTCTGAGGGTGAGTACCACAAACGTTACTAGTAATTATAGATAGTTAAGCTTCACAAAAGAATGACTGTACCCAAGATAGAGATAAGGGTTGTCCTGAACACTGCTATACTCTTGTATTGTTCCTTTACCTTCAACACTGGTATACTCTGTATTGTTCCTGTACCTTTACTGATCTCTCAATAAAAGTGCAGATTCCCTTTTTTAGGGTGCCATAGTTAAAACCCTTAGTTTTGTCATATCCAATTGTTCATGCATATGTGAAGCCAGCAGTCCTGGGTTCAAATTCCAGTAAGGGCAGATATTTGTGTGATGAGCGCAAATATTTGTTCCTGAGTCTTGGATGTTTTCTTTGTATTTAATTATATATTTCTCTATATAAGTATGTTTATCTTTGTCTAGTACCCATAGTACAAGCCTAGAGCTTAGTTTGGAACTAGGTCAATTTGTGTAAGATTGTCCCCTGATATTTATTTATTTATTTAACTTATAAACAACATAATGTATTTTGATGAAATTTGGAGTATAGAGCCCACTTAGTTTCTAAGCATTTATTTAGGTAGCTAGGTTACGTAATATTTTCAGATATAATTGTGCTGAAAGTTGCATAAATTGTCCTTTAAAACCCCATTTATCTTTTAAAACATGTCCAAAAAAATGCAAAAGTAATGCTTAATAAATATCTTCAATAAATATTATTTACAACATGCACTTATGATGGTGCACTTTTTACGCTTGTGGTTACAGCTTCAGAGTCCTACACTGAGCTTGGTCCAATATGCTTGCGCCCAGTTTTTACATCGGGATAGTTTACCATCTATCCCAATAGGCTTATACTCTGAATTCTGAAAAAAAAACTTTTTGCATGTTATGGCTAACAGCTACTAAGCTAATCAATGGAAATCATGATTAGACCCCGGATTCTTGTCGCAATGACATCACAATAGGGTAGTTTGGGGAGTAAATGGAACGGTGTTAATTAATACAGAAATATACGGTTTTTAACCTAATAAATTTAAAGAACAAGGTGTTGACGACACAATTTATCTAGTCAATTGATCAAAATTATCTTTTGGTACATAATTTCAAACCATACATTTGTACGTTAAACTGGATTTTGACAGGCAAAAAGTGGGCGACCGGAAAAAAACCAGTTTAATTTACGAACAAGTGTATGGTTTGCAGTAATCGAAAGATAACGTTGATCAATTGAATAGGTAATTTTTATCGTGAATGCCTACTTAGTTATTACAATTAGTTCTGTTAAATCTGGCAGTTTTTCGTATTAAATAACACTGTTCCATCCAGTAAAGGGAACACTGGAACATCATTAAACATATAAGAATTATCTTTATCAATTAATCAGTTTTGACCTATACAACCTAATGAAGTTTTGACCTAAGATATAAAATATTGTGAATGCCTGATTATAAATATTTAATTCCGTAGAACACCAATATTAACACCATTCCATTTACTCCCCAAACTACCCTATTGTGACGTCATTGCGACAAAAATTCAGGGTCTAATCATGATACACAGATAAAGTTACTAGCAGAAGATAGTTATCAGTAAATGTTATTGTATTCAATCAACAAATAAAATATAGTTGTGTAGCAATTGAAATACTGTTTATAGATAAATGATAAGTAAGAGATTTTACTTAAAAGCCTTATAATATTTATTTATTTAAGCATTTATTTCAAACAAAAATATTCAGTTCATATATACAAGACAATTTTTCAATTTTACAGGTTGGATATTGATTGACCGCTGCGGTAAGCATTTTGGCACAATTTTGAATTACCTGCGAGATGGAACTGTGGCTCTTCCAGACAGCTACCGGGAAATCATGGAACTTCTAGCAGAAGCAAAATATTTCCTAATTGAAGAGCTTACTGAGTCATGTCAACAAGCTTTGACTAAAAAGGAGAGAGAAGCCGAGCCAATCTGCAGAGTGCCACTAATTACGTCACACAAGGAGGAACAACTTCTTATTATGTCTACTTCAAAGGTTTGTTTTTTTTTTTTTTTTTTTTTTTTATGTTAAGGAGAAGGCACACGAGCACTCAGGCCACCTGATGGTAAGTGGAATCTGAGACCCATACACATTTGAATTCTCAAGACTATAATCCCAAGACCTCAATTTGATTTTTGATTTGAATTTGTAATTCAAGACTGCTGAATCAGGAAAGTAGCTTACTGTGAAGATGAGGTAGCAGCGTCGTGGCGCGGTTGGGATGTGGTCTTTGTAAATCATTGATGCATAGATTTTTTCCACTTTGTTAAACGAAAACGAAAGCGTGCGTCTCGCGCCGCCACGCCACGCCTTAATCTTGACTCCCTTATGCCTTCATCTCAATACTATCTCTACTGTGAGAGCTCACTGCCATGGAAAACCTTAATGTGGTCCGCCGCTTGAGCACCCGCGCCTCGACGCCTCCTATGTTGAACTTCCCTAAGTAACAGAATGCTGATAAGAAACAATGGGTCAACCCACCTTTAACGCAATATAATATCTTATATCAGATACGGGGTGTATCTGATATTTGCTCTATATGGCTCTTTCAGCCTCCTCCGGTTTTGACCTTTCCTGTAGCCTGCCTCTCCTTTGCATACCTATTTGCTCCACTTGTACCTAACCTAACCAAGTGACCTGACCACTTCTATTTCAGTCTTCTGTTTATAATACATATTGTTCAAGATAATGATTGCATTTAAGAGTAAGTAAAATAACTAAAGTGATGCAATGATAAAAAACATTAATAAACCTAATGTACAGTCGGCCAACAAAAGTGTTAAGCACTTTAATTCTTTGTCATAAATGTCATAATAAACCAAGCTATACATCAAAATGGCAATAACAATCTCATCGTTTTTATTGGGTGACTGTATGTACAAGGGTCAAACTAAAAGTTTCAGGAAAAGAAAAAAAATGCAGTTCTTGTAATAATTTTTTTTTTACAATGTATTGGCCTTTATATTTTACTACCTTCAGAAGGTAGGGCAGAATCTGCCCACGAGTTTGTACATTTCGACTATTGTTATTTCCCTTGGGAACTTTAAATTTTACACACCTACGCACGCACGCACACACGCACGCAATATTACAATATTCACAGAATAGTAACGTACAAAAGCGAACTTCTCCCTTTAACGGATCTCTTCCAGCTGACCATTCAAACATTTGAGCTTCCTCTGTTGCATTTGCTCAAAGTTTCGCGGCACCAAGTTACATGACTAGTTTTCTGCTTGTCAGACAATTTGTGACAACAACTTCCATCGGGATCCAACGGGTAAACAACTTTCGCATGGCTAATTCTTCCTGAAATTAATCTGACTCATCCCAAAATCCAATCACCCGATCACTTGAATCTCCAGATATCATGTCACATGCTGGTCTTCCTTATCACTTATCAGCTGACGCACTAATCACAATATCGATGTATTCTTGCGTGACTGCCCATTTAGATCGACCTTCATGGAGGGATACACGGCCACGTTGAAATTCTGAATACCACCTGCACATTCTCGTCTTTGAAGTTGCTTATAGTGAATTACTAAAAGCAGCCTTCACCAGTCTCCACATATTTTTTTGTGTTAAGACTGTTAAGCCACTTCTACACTTCTTTCTAAAGTTGTAAAGAATCGTAGTTCTTATTATCTAGTTAACTGTCCCGTGAAAATTTCACGGGACAGTTAGGTACATTTAACAGCAGCGACAACGTCAAAAAACAATTGAAACAATATTTTTTTTTGAAGATGAACAATAAGTCGATAACAAGATCGTAATAGATAGTTCGTATTATACATTTCTGAAACTTTTAGTGCAGCTCTCGTACTGGTACCTCCACTGGCAGGCTTATGCTAGTGAAGGTCAAGGCTGCCGAGAGAGCAACCTCCTGACAATATGAGCTATGTCAAGCAGTACTGCTTGCTTGTTATTATTAAATTGGAATTTAAATTGTATTGATTAAATATTTATAGTTGACACGGGTACGTATCATAAATGTTATAAAACAAACCTAACCTAACCTAAAGGGTTATATACAATAGCCTTTTAAAAAATTTACGGTTTTAGTTATAAAATCATTATATATTATGAATATTAATGTATTATGAACCATTATGTATTTTGAACTTTATATATTACTAGCGACCCGCCCTCGCTTCGCTCCGGATTAAAGTATTATACATATAAACCTTCCTCTTCAATCACTCTATATATAAAAAAAAACCGCATCAAAATCCGTTGCGTAGTTTTAAAGATTTAAGCATACATAGGGATATAGGGACAGAAAAAGCAACTTTGTTTTATACTATGTAGTGATGATACGATCTCAGTTGACACACTGTTGCATATTGCTATTAAGATACAGTAAATTGCCTAAATGGTATTTGCTTTAACTTAAGTGCTTCATGATACGTAAAGTGTCATTCTATGGAACTTGCTAACTATGTAAACAAGCCGCCATACTAAAATTGACATTAGATGTCAATTTCAATATATTGTTTGTTTACATAGTTAGCAAGTTCCATAGAATTACAGTATAATAAATATAATATTGTGAGTTTTTATTTCCAGCCTGTTGTGAAGCTGCTCATAAACCGGCACAACAACAAGTATTCATATACAAACACATCTGATGACAATCTGCTCAAGAACATTGAACTGTTTGATAAGCTCTCCTTGCGCTTCAGTGGACGTGTGCTATTCATCAAAGATGTAATTGGCTCAAATGAAATATGTTGCTGGTCCTTCTTTGGCCACGGCAAGAAGTGTGCTGAGGTCTGCTGCACATCTATTGTCTATGCTACTGACAAAAAACACACGAAAGTTGAGTTTCCAGAGGCTCGAATCTATGAGGAAACTCTAGGCATTTTGTTGTATGAAAGCAGAAATGGACCTGATCAAGACTTGATACAAGCGACGTCTTCGCGCGGCGCCGTGGGCGGGCTGTCCTGCACTAGTGATGAGGAGGAGGAGCGCTCTGGGCTCGCGCGCCTTCGGTCAAATAAACAGAATAATCAATCTTAGCGGTTACAGTCAGGCTTGGCACGCCTCCGTAGCTCCAAACGGACGAACGTCTGATACCAAGCCGGCTACTTCTTGCCCTTTTGCTGGCTGCCGTGCTTTGGTCTTTAGAATGACAGTAAAGTTCTAAGCTGTGCTGTGCCCCTCTACTCGCGGGCCCTTTCTACATCTTGAGCTCTTGTGAATGTGCATGCAGTGAGAAGGAATGGTTATAGCAAAAGAGGCAAATACGATAATCCAAATAATAAACTGGTAATTATTTGATGGACAACTTTTCGCTGTTATGTGCTTTGTCTGTATGTGTTTAGTGAACAATAAGGTAAAATGAAAAAGAAAAATGGTGTTATAGTGCAAAAAGTGACATAGACTACTTTATTACTACTAAGTCCATACCTAAATAGTATAATGTCCAGTATACGAGTTAAATAATTATGTCAAATCTTTGTAAAGTATTGAATGTTTTAGTATGCATGTTGTATTTGTAGGAACACCTTTTCCATTTCACTATATACATAGGTGTTTAATAGATATTGTAATGTCTAGATGTGAAATAAAATAATGTATTACATAGAGGGGATACTATCATCCACCGTATACTTAATATATACAAAGTTTTTCAGTACATACCTTAACAGTATATATTTGTAGCTTACACATTATGACACACAGCTCAAACAATCTCCAAATGGATGTTTTAGGTACTAAGATAAAAATACTTTTAGATTTACTTGAAGAGGTAAGTAATATCATATTTCCTTAATACAATTGGCAATGAAGAGGCTTGCATCTAAATCCACAGTTATTAGCTCAATTGTATTACTGCAAACTTGCCAATTTTTTTAGATTTAATGACATGATCACTTGATTAGATTATAGTATTCACTGACATAGTTATACTAATGAATATAAATATTTCATCATCAGACACAATTGTATAGATTCATATGTATTACAATATTTAATGTTAATCTAGTCAAATTGTGTTCCAGATCCTCAGTAAATATTATTTGCTAAATAGTTCGTGTCACATTATGCGAGAATTATAACTAAATGTATCAGCCGCGGCAATTAAGGTATTATAAATTAAAATTTAGGACTTTGCAAACTTTGGCATTAGTTAGGTAATATTCAAATATAGATTACTAAATGAAAGCTAAATCGGATTCTGATATTTTCCTAGGATGGAATATTCATCTGGAGACTAAGAAATTAATAGGTGACCTATCACCATTCTGAAGTTGTTTCCCAACCGTTTCATTTTTCAGAATAATCATGAGACAGTTTTTTTTCTGAATCCATTAACTTTCAAAATTCAAAGAGATAATAATATAGGTTCCGTGAGTTTTTTGTTCAGTTAAAAATGCATACAATTGAAACTGTTTTATTTGTATGCATGTTGTTTGTTACAGTTGGGACAAAAATTCGAGTTGGTGATTCTTGAGAAAAATTATGTGACATCCAATTAAATATCAACTTAGCCATATTAAAATAATAAGAATCTTTTGATTAGCTGTTGTTTAGTAACCAATACTCTGGTTTAATGTACCTACATGTGGTATTTTATGGTAAATGTTAGTAGAGTATTGCATAAAATCCTGTCTATTTAAAACTTGTCTTAAGAAGTAATTATATGCTCACTATTTAGCCGTCTTGTGGTTTATTATTCCTTATTCACATAATTGATGCGAAGGTACAGTCAGTATCATTATAGATAGTGGCGGTCGATATCAGTTATACAACAACATTGAATATGGTCATTAACATTACCTCAACCAATGCAATTAAATTGTTCAGGCCATCCGCCTTGTACTAAAGCATACACAACGCCTAATACTTGTAACATTCAAGGCGCCGTTAGTACTGTAACACCCACAAATTAAAAGATTCGTTACTTAAGTTCAATGAACATAAGTAACGAATCTTTTAATTTGTTGTTACAATGTGGCAAATACACGATTTTACCAAAACGGCATAAACAAATTCATGATAACAATTTAGCAAAGACTTCATTTAAAATATTTTTTTACTACAATATGAGATTTGCTGTATTCAATTTGGCATATTCGTTCAATTTCTAGTTTTAATGTCAAAATAAATTGCTTGCGATAGACAGTGAGTGACGACACGGTAGCCTAGTTGGTAAGGGCAGATATTTGTGTGATCTGCGCGAGTACTTGTTTCTCTATATACGTAAGTTTAACGTTGTCTAGTACCCATAGTACCAACAGCAACATAGTTAACTGATCACCAGTGAGCCTTATTGTAAGGTGACAAGAATCACATTAGGTCACAAATCAGGTCAGTTAACTGTGTTGCTGTTTTGTACAAGCCTAGAGCTTGGTTTGGGAACTAGGTCAATATGTGTGGCATTGTCCCCTTATATAATTAACTAGCGACCCGCCCTCGCTTCGCTCCGGATTAAAGTATTATATATATAAATCTTCCTCTTCAATCACTATCTATTAAAAAACCGCATCAAAATCTGTCGCGTAGTTTTAAAGATTTAAGCATACATAGGGATATAGGGACAGAAAAAGCGACTTTGTTTTATACTATGTAGTGATAATTTATTTTTTATTTTTTTATGTACAACTATGTGATATTTAGGAAGAATTAAAAATTTACCGAACGCTTATACAACTAGATGTAAAATATTAATGTTCTGTAATGTAAGTTATTCTAATTTCCAATAACTCTGTAGGTACCCAAAAAATTCGAAACCTAATCTATCACTAATTATAAGATGTTTAAGGTTTATGTGTATGATGAGATTGATGAGATTTCATTTCTATTTATATAGTAAGCTATACTATATTGACAAACAAACACCATAAACCATATTGACGGTTGATAGTCATTTTATGGATAGCACTTAGCAGTAATTTCAACTCCCCTTGTCTTACCGGTACCACCACCGCACCGTGCACCAAGTCTTTAGTGCAAGATGTACCAGTCACCAGTAATAATATGTTATGAAGATTTGGGCTCATAAATATTTGACACGTCTCTATTACTAATGGCATAAGAGCGTGGTTTATATTTTTGAGCGTAATGTTAGATAATATATTATTGCTGGTGACTGGTGGTTGGTGCTGAAATTTTTAATTTAATGCAAATTCAAACCAAACAGATTGATTTCACATTTTGATGAAAGGGGTGAAATAACAAGTTGGCACACTTTTCTGTGATTGTCAAAATTCGAGGAGCTACGTATTATATTTATTAAACTGAGATATAAAGATATAGCCTTATATCTTATTGGAAATAAAGCTCAGTTTTCTAGTGTGTTCTGTATTTTTGGATACTTCGGATGTAAGATACCAGTGACGTTATGGGTGTAATGGTATTAGGCGTGTTGTGTGTGCTCCGGTTTGTGAGTTAATGTTATTGACCAATATTGGATATTGCTGTATAATTGGATGTAGTTGTTGGTATTTCTATAGCTCTGCCTACCCCACTCTGGGAATGAAGGCATGATGTTATGGATGTAATTCAATATATTGACCGTCATCATCTCTATGATGTAGCTACTTGGTACTATTTAATTCATATTATAATAAAAAAAATATTTTTCATAAATTATCATAACATGATAATTAATTATAATATTAATTAGTATTGATTGTTACTTGTATTTGTTAGGGTGCCAACAGTAGGAACCAATAGAAAAATAGTAATTGCTCATTGCTCACAGCTGAACTTAACTTACAACTTAGTGAAAAAAATCTTAAACAACGCATACAAATGGCATCCTACAGCTAATTAACCTCATGGTGGACTGGTGTTTCATAATCAATTTACTTGAGCTGGTCTTGTATGAATCCGTTAACCCTTTTTCTGCCTAGTACCATATCCATCCACAAGGGATTTAATCTTATTTAAAATTGGACTATACCTCCTTTTAAGATATATTCTAATTTGCTTGTAGAAAAATTCAAAAAAACCAGTCTTCCATAGATAATATTCAGTAGTTTGAAACGTGAGTATCAGGGCGGTGGACCAACTGCTCTATCCAAGTGATCAAAATTAGCATCATAAATATACATATATATAGGTATAATATATATATATATATAGGTTTAGGTTATGTTAGTTCTTCAGCACAAACCACCTAGAAAAAGGAGCTCCTCGGGAGCGGAACTCCGTCGAGCCTGATACTTCAGTAATAAATAATAAAAAAATAATATAATAATAATAATTCAAAAGGAAATTATTGATCAGTTGGACACAGCAGTTGGACCACTGCCCTGAAAGGGAAACATGGAATGAATTGAGAGCCAGGAATGTTTAAACTCTGTCATGTGACACCAATGTCATAGCCCGGCATGTGCGAGCCCCTCTGGCGTACGAAAGGTTAAGAACTAAAATAAAACAATTTTAGTTCTTAACCTTTAGACCTTACCCACAGTAAGATTTTTATTGTAACATTCAAGACTGCAAAGTGGTGTTCCTGTCTTAGAGCAATTGTATTTTTTTAAGTTTTTACAGCCATTAACTCCACATCGGACTGGTTTTGGAGGCTCCCGTGGAGGCATGGCTTCAAGGGGAAACGGTAATCCTGGTGGCAAAGATAATGAGATTTCCGTTGCACTGTTTTTGTACATCATCATGGGTTCTTGCCTCTTTGCAGGTCTACCCCTTTGTGCATTTTTCAAGTTTTTAGAATCCTGTTTTTTAAGAAGTCTGTCCATTGTCTTCTTTTTGTCCTTTTCTCGTTTTTCATCAGCAAGTTGTTTACGTTTTTGTGATTTGATAGCAGCCTTCTGTATAGCTTCAGCAGTCATCACCTTTTCTTTGTAGCCTGAAGGCAGAGCTACCAGGACCTCTCTGCCTGGGCTGGTGTCTTTGTCTGTGCCTCGTTCATACATAGCCCTTTGCCTAGCTGTCATCATCTTTGGGTCTTTTGGTTTTATTTTCTTGAGTTCTTCATCAACCTGAAAATATAATCTTAGTGACCAAAAACACATTATACATTATTCTAAACATCCCAAGGAAAAATAAAATAAAATTTACCTCTTCTAGTTTACCAGATTTAATGGCATCTAACCAACGTTCTTCTTCGCTTGATGTGCCACTATCTCTGCCTTTCTTTTTCTTTTTCGGTATGACTTTTGGTGGAGTACTGGAGGATGATCCCGGCATGGATTTCCTCGAGTCAGAGGATGACTTCATAGTTTGCGCCTTTAGGAGATCAGCTGCTGATGTACCTGGCAAGTCTCTGCTAGTTTTCATCTTAGACTTAAAGGATTTGTCCATAACATCTTCATATGAGACGTCGATTGAAGTATCGCTTTCATACTCATCTTCCAGTTTTCTTTTTTTATGCTTTTTGTGTTTATGCTTCTTATGTTTTTTCTGTGGGGGTGTGTCTGAAAATATTTTACAATATCAACAATTTTGCGTAATCCATGGACTTGCCCAAAACAAGTGAATGACAATGTTCATTACCAATTACTATTTCGTCTTCTGTGGTACTAGGTTCACGTAATCTGCGCACCATGTTTTAATTTGTTATTGCTGCAACAAATGGAGACATTGGTTTGTATCAGTAAACACAATTATGTTATTTAAAACACTATTTTCGCGTACTACTCGTACCTCTACTAATAAAACAATGTCACTTGTCATTCATTTCATTGAAGGCACTGTTCCAGCCACTGTTAAAAAAGATAAATTGATTGGAAATATAAGTATTGAGAATTTCTTAGGGCATTATATCAATTTTAAAACATACGCACGTATACGCATACGCATTTTGTGGCAATAAAAATTGCAGAAGTTTATTTGCCGTCTTACACTAACTTTTAAGTTAGAAAAAGACAGCAAAACTGTGGTTCTTGCTCTATGACTGAAGTTAAAGTAAGACAGCAATAATCTTCTGATTTTTTTATTGCCAGTCAACCTGGCTTAATGTTTGAATAGGTACAGTCGACTACAAAGAGATGTATCCACTTGAATTTTATTACAGTGCAATAAGGTAACAATAGTGGACACATCTTGTAGTCGACTACTTTGAAGCATAATGCCAGCTTCACACTCGTCGAGACACCCGAAACGCCAAGAACGAGTGTGTACATACTGCTCTCATCTTGTCCCGCTCGCTCTTTATATCTCGCCATGTGCTGGTCGTGGTCGGCATAGAGTATAATGAATATATAGGGTGGTCGGATTCAGCCCGGTGAAAGAGTTTCCACGAGTGTGTACAGCCGGCATAAAAATTATGTTTTTTTTTATTGTTTACCAGTTATACCTAATTGCTTGACATGACAATGTTTTGGTATTGTCAATGTTACCATTGCGGCCGAGTTAAAAACAGTACCGACTAAACCGACAACATCGAGCCGGGCGCTTCCGATAACTTTCGGGAGGGAAGATAGTCGATTGGAAGATGTCCGGCTTTTGCTTTTGATTTATTCTGTTTACTGATTTACTGTACTCACTTGACATTGGCGAAATTACTGCGGAGTATCGCGGTGGACCGCCATTAATATAAAAAGAAGAAGAAGAAGATCGAGGCAGACAAGAAGGTATTATGGCTGTGTCGCTTTTAGGGTTCCTTACCAGATATTGAAAAACGGAACCTATATAAAATGTTTTTGTTGTTTTTCTGTCTGTAACTTTAGCCGTTTTAGATAAAGACGGTTTTATATAAAAAGGCTTAAGTTATCGGGTTGAAAATCAACAAAGCCATTCTTTAATTTTCATTTTTCTATAGAACCAATCACCAGGTTTTTTTACTAAAGATGTTTTTTCTCAAAAACTAGTCATAGAAATTTAATGCTCCGCCATATTTTTATAGGTATTTATCAAAACACGTAACCTTTTTAGGGTTCCTTAGTCAAACTAGGAACCCTTATAGTGTCCGTTGTCCGTCCGTCCGTCCGCCCCCGTCCGCAGCCTAGCTCAGAGACTCGTAGTACTAGAAAGCTGTAATTTGGCATGAATATACATATTAGTCACGGCAACAAAGCAATTAAATAAACATACTCATGTTTTACAAATAAATTATCTCTCTCTCTCTCTCTCTAAAAACTAGGAAAAAAATATATTTTAGGGTACCTCCCCTACACGTAACGTGAGGATGTATTTTTTTTCTCGTTTACGCCATAGTGTAGGGTGTCGTTGGATAGGTCTTTCATAAATATCCAACATGCTCTTGCCCGGTTTTTTTAACCTATTATGTGATATGATATCCTTTCAAAGCTCTTTTAAGTTAAATAGGATAATCATTACTGTTTAGCTATTAAATCTTTATTTTTTTGACATATCTGAATTATTGTGGTAAATAAAGTGAAACGCGAAGAAAACACGCTGTTCTACACCTTCAGAAACTTAACTTAAACACTCTTAGTACTAGAAAGCTCTAAATTGTCATGAATATACAAATTAGTAACGCCAACAAAGTGGTAAAATATATATATATATATATATATTTTTTTAATTTACTGTAACGTGGGGCTGTATTATTTTTTCTCGTCTACCCCGTAGTGTGGGGTATCTTTGGATAGGTCTTCAACAATATCCGACATGCTCTTGCCCGGTTTCTTTAACCTATTATGCGATATCGTTTCAAAACTCTTTCATGTTAAATAGGATAATCATTACTTTTTAGCTATTAAATCTTTTTTTTTTTATATATTCGAGCTATTACACGGAAAAAAAAACCTGGTTACTCTGACGAGAATTTGGTACACACTACAATTTTTATTGTTCTACATGTGACAACTCTACATATAGTAGACAAGTATTTATATAGCATATATGCTGTATACAGCAACATATATATAGTAAACATTACGATGCAAAATTGTAAACGGTAAACGGTGTTATTGTGCACATAACTACAGCCTTTTGTACTCGTTACGATACAGCTACTAGCACCCTGCCTTGTAACATCTACTATATTTTTGTTTCAACTAGGTTACTGTCTGGTATTTACTACATTACTTTTAAGTACCTACTATATATTATTTGTAGTAGGTACTATAATTAGCCAGACTCTGTTCTTCAAGCAATTACACATGTATAATTCAGCAAATATGAATTGGCCGTCTGTAATGTTTACCGAGATCTTTTTGTTAACATCAAACAAAAACCAATCGTAAAACTACCCTCGTTTTTCAACAGGTTGAAAGGTATAAAATAAGTAGGTATATTATGTTTACGCAGAACAAAAGATCGCAACGTAGATAACAGACGGCCAAATCATACCTATTTCCTGAACTATATCTTCGTCCATGTCTATTTAGGTTCTTCACAGCAGCACCACGTACGTTACTGAGGTTTTAAATAATGTTGTTTCGATACGGTTATTGCAACGAAACTTTCTCAGTGAACCGCGCGTGAAACTGCATTACTGCGTGCTAACATGTCAAATGGTCAAGCGCCATATTGTAATGTCCAGTACGGCTAGCATATGACGGCGCGCGAGATAGACTACCCGTCATTGTCTAATTAGAACGGTCAGAAAAAGACGGGTAGTCTATCTCACGGGCGACATAACTCGCGCGCCGTCATGTGCTAGCCGTGCTGTGTCCACCCGCGCGCGCCACGCGCCCCGCTGTTTACCCTTACCATACTTGTGATAACAATGCGTATTGTACCCATTACTTACCTGTTGTTGCGTATAGCATTTAGACCGTAACCTTTACAAGTTCCAAGTTACTAGAACTGAATAATTAAAATTGAAATCGTTACTTATCAAATAGTTGAGCGGACCACAAATGGTACGATCAACTATTTTATATTGTTACGGCAACAAGTTTCCATTTACTATACATTCTGTTAGTATCGTAATTTTTTTCCATGTGTGGTAAATAAATAAGAAATCTTCAGAAACTTCTGAAGAAAAAAAACATTAACCATGGAATAATGTAGGTACACTTGGGAGCAAAGAAATCACGCCACTTAGTACTAATGTCCATAGAAAGTGGCTCGATTTCTTTACTCCCAAGTATAAACATATAATTTGGAGAAATCCTTCTAACATTTTCTATTGTTTAGTAGACCTGCTTACAAAATATCAGCTGTGCTTGCAGCAGTAGCTGTGACAGACAGACAGACAGACAGACAGGTGGACGTGGTGCCAATATATATTTTTGGCTAAGTGTATATAAGTAAGTGGATTCTAAAAACAAATGATAATATAGCCTTGTGAATACGGAAGTCGTTGCAAAGAAAGAACGACTGTGACTTCATAAATAAAGCGGAATATTTTTCAGGAATGCAGCAACAGCTATTATGAGTACAGTTCATCAAGCAGCAAAAAGGTCCGTGGGCCCGAATCTATCCCGGCATGAGCACCTAATTGGATGGAAATTTCTCGATAACCGATAGATGTCTTTAAGGTAGTTGCACGTAACTCGCCACGGTAGGGATATTTCCATCCAGCAGAAAGTTCAGTAAGCTAAATAAATTAATTCATTTCTAATTAAAAAACTCATTGGTACCTGGCGATCAATGGCGAGCGTTACCCTCATTATCTTACAAAAAAACTTAAGCCTTCTGTGGTTCCACTTGAGAATATTGTTGTTCCACCTGTGATTATACTCGTATAAGTCAAATCCTTTTTGCTGGCTGTCTATAGCAGAGAGGCTCTAGCGAAGATGGGTGTGTAATGTTCGATGTAACAATGTTTGACATGATTTTCTTGGCGTTTGCAGCCTAAAATACTACAATTAAGTTCACAATATTATGTCTACAAAACCTTCGAGACACACATAAACATAAAAAAACACAATAAAATAGTTAAAAGCAACAACTCACTCTATGGTTTGGCACCAGCTGCCCCCTGTTTCACCATCTTGACAATGACACGTGACAGGTGACAATTCGGTATACATTACAAAGTTAGGTGGTGCCATGTATTAAATTAGTGCTGTGCACTTGAAACAATATGTAATGCAATTATTTGAATAAGTAAAGTTAATCGTCTCTAAAATGTCTCTGTATATGGCGGTTAAACACAAAATATAGGTACTATAATTAAATGTCACCAAATGCTGATAAAACACTGATGTCCTTTTTAGGGTTCCGTAGTCGAACTAGGAACCCTTATAGTTTCGCCATGTCCGTCCATCCGTCCGTACGTCCGTCCGCAGCCTAGTGCAAAGACTATTAATACTAGAAAGCTGCAATTTAGCATGAATATGCATATTAGTCACGCCAACAAAGTAAAACAATAAAAAGTATTTTTTTTTTTTTTTTTTTTAAGTGTAGGGGAGGTACACTTAAAAAAAATATTTACACGTAACGTGGGGATGTATTTTTTTTCTCGTCTACCCTATAGTGTCTGGTGTCGTTGGATAGGTATTTCAAAAATATTATGGGTTTGTGCAAACAGTATACGTTTATGAAATATTAAGCTTTAAAGCGCTAATTTTTGTTAGACTCAAGTGTCCCCTCCGGAAACTTGTCTCCCCTACAGCCGAAACTACAAATACTAAAAAATCTGAAAAAAAACTTAAATGAAAGAGCATATAACCAATTTTAAAGGAAAACTATCACGGCTAAGTAGACATCATTGGTTCTTGAGATACAGGCGATTAAAGTGTTTATACCTACTAAAATCATCTACGACGGCACAAATTGACTTTAAATAGAAAATTAGTGATTACTTGATGATTTTTTGTTTGTAGCACTTAACGGCTTCGGAACCCTACACTGTGCATGGTCCGACATGCTCTTGCCCGGTTTTTGTTTTTTAATAGAGTTATATTTAAATAATGTCAGGTGTACGTAGGGCGTGAAAACTAACCGGATTTTTTAAATGAATAATCCAATAAAACATGGCAGTTTTTGCGCCTTGTCGGCTCGCGAAAACTTTTTCTAAAGCTGAGTGACGTCGCGGTGGAGAATTTTAATTATAACCTAGGAGGAATCCAGAGAGAAACACGTTAACTTCAGTTAGCCGTTAGAGCAGCTGGAGCCTGTCGCGCATTTTTACACAAAATAGTATCGCCTGACAGCCATTGAGGGTTCGAATGGCATTTCCATTACATGAAGTGGCGTGAACAGTTCCTAGATCGTAGGTGAAATTTTGTCAGTGAAATGTCATGGTAAAATTGAAATATTTTTAAACATTTTATAAAAACCTTCTTTATCTTCGTTTTATTTCAATAAATAATATCAATTTTGCTAGTAAAATATATCAGCTTTGGAAGTAAGGAGTTACATAGCCGCTTAATAGATGGTCAATTTTTTAAAAACATTTCGAGCATTCGCGTAAAAATACCTCTTGCAGTAAAATTTTGTCCATTCTCCTGGGCACCTTGAATAAGATGACGGGGCTGTTCCCTCTGCGTGGTTAGAAAACTATTCGTGCTGTATTTGACTTGCGTCAAGTTTGTGGAATAATTTAACGAAAGTTTAAAAGTTCGAGTTTGAAAAGGCTAATTTCCATAACAGATTTTTTATTGCATGAAATGTGGTTTGAATGTTTATTCTGTTTCTTTTGTTATTGTAATTTTCCCATTAGGAATTTCTTTCAAATATACAAATAAATTAAATAGATTATGTAAAAATGTAGTTTAATATTTTGACGGTGAAATAACGGTAATATTCAGCGCCGGAAGCACTTGGAGTACACAGACAGTGAATGTATTAAGCGCCATTTTGCGATAGGACTTATACTAAATGGAATTATGGTATGTTAAGATTTTTTTTTAAAATTAGATACAATTCACGACACTTCGTCTTATCTTATCCAGATGGGCCCTTCTTAGTGAGGATACTATGCATGATCCATTTCGATCGTTACCACCTTTTACCTACTCAACCTGTCACTATTCTACCCTTCTGTCTTACCCTGTACTGAATCACACCAAAACAAGATTGTTGCTTAGTGAGTCAGTAAGAAAAGAAACAACGTTGTTGCTTAGTGAGTCAGTATGAAACAACGTTGTTGCTTAGTGAGTCAGTAAGAAACAACGTTGTTTTGGTGTGATTCAGTACAGGGTAAGACAGCGGGGTAAAATGATTAGCATTCCATCTCAGTATTCAGGTTTAGCAACACATTTGCGATTTTGGAATTGCAAATGTCCGTAGGTCTTAGAGTCCATCATTACCTTTGTAAAACTTTTGCCCGCTATAAACAAAATCTCTAGATTAAAATAAAACGGGAGGTAGGTAGATTACACAAATTTATGCAATAACTAAGGTAGCCCGCTGTTTCGTTTGTCCGAATTTTCATAAGTGAAGAAATCTTTTTTTTCTGAAACTATTTAACTTTGAATTGATATAAAACAGACCTTACCTAATCTACGGACTCTGTAGGTATATATATCTTTTTAAACATTTTAAAAAATAATATTTCTATCTTATGAAAATTCGGACAAACGAAACAGCGGGCTAACGTTTTTAGGACTTGTGATTGGTCACCAATAATTACGAGTAAATTATATCCTAATGTGTTCTATGATATTTGTTGTATGAAGTTCCTTATTTGTTATCAACTAGTGACCCGCCCTTGCTTCGCTCGGGGTTAAAGTACCTATTATACAACGTGTTACAAAATAATCCGTAAAAAAGAAATTACGAAAGTAGTGTCAACCCTAGTATACTGTATACCTAAGATACTGAACTGACGTTATTTAATAAGGGTTGACACTACTTTTGTAATTTCTTTTTTACGGATTATTTTGTAACACGTTGTATAAATAAACTTTCTTCTTGAATCACTCTATGCAATGAAAGAAACCGCATCAAAATCCGTTGCGTAATTTTAAAGGTAAAAGGACAGACAGCGGGAAGCGACTTTATTTTATACTTACTATGTAACTAGTGAAATGTATGCGATTTTGTTCAGGTGCGCTGTGTTATATGGGTTATGTTATAGGGAACACAAGCCACCGGAACATTAATTTCTCATATAATTTATACATATTTAAATTAAAGTAAATATTGTACGATTAAACATGTGGCCCTACGTGTTGTTTCGTAGCTTGTTAAGAAACCTTCGTGTATTTCCAACTAATCTCAAATCAGAACCAAGGACTTTTCGCGGAAGTTTTGTTGCTTGTTAATGTTTGCCAACATGTTCCTAGAAGTTTTAAAAGTAACACTTTACGATTTTTGTTCTCGATGCATACAATTGTTCCACAAGTGGGCAGCGTTACTTTGGTGTATAGAAACGCCTCTTGGCGTGTTTTGCTGATAAAAATAAAATTGCTCTGCCTACCCAGTGTTAGACTGGGTAAGGTTAAAATTGTTACCACGTCTGTAGTAAACTGGCTGCGAAACCGAAACGAAACGCTAGTACGTCTTTAGCAGGTATGTTCCGTCTAACACAGCACACGGAACGGAATCGTTTCGCTTTGCATCCGTCGAGAGTTTATCGAAGTCGATAGATATTCCTATGATAAAATTTGACAAAGCGAATCAGCGGCGTGCGTCCGTCAGCAAAATGGCAAATCGTCGGTGATATTGCAATAACGCGGAACAAAAAATAAACCGCCGAAAATAACTAGTTTTTGCTTTTTAGTTATTTTGGCGGTTTATTTTTTGTGGCTTTAATTGTAACATACAACTCAGCATTAAAATCTGTGAGTAAACAATAAAACAGCCCAATTTTACCACACTTAGGGTAGGATTTTTTTTCGAAAATATTTAACCAACTTCGAGGTATCCAATAAATATAAAATTATCAAAGTCGGACTAGGTATTCCGTAAAAAGTTAGGCGTGGTCACAGATAAAAAAAATACACGCGTTAACTTGAAAACCACCTCCGTTTTTTGTCGGTTAAAAAAAGAAGAAGAATGGCATCGGATTGCGAAGCATGCCACAAAATTAACGTCACGGCCACGACCTCCCTGGCAACAGTAGCGCTACAAAAGAGCACTCGCTGTTTAATAGCGAGTTTATCATTAATGTTAGAACTAGTTAGAATTACAGTCGCCAATAAGTGTGTGTTCAAATGAACTTTGTGTATAATCGTATTTTATCATTTAGATTACTTATCATCTATTTCCGATGCTGATTATTTATTTCGTAATCACATGTTTTATTAATTTAATTGAATACGAACAAGGTGCACAGGAAGGTGCAAAAGGTTTCTAAAACAAAGGTTCGATTAACTTCACAGCGATATCCTTCGAGTACACCGGCTAAAATACGGGTGCAGTCGGGTGCCGTGTGACGGGCGAAATGACTCCCTCCTCCCCAATTCGTGAGGGTTTTTGTTTATGTAGCGAATAAACGTAAATGTTGTTCGTACAAATTTTCGCGGTTTAAACGTAGGAAGTAACTTGACCCGTGGCAGGGCATTTGTCTCCCGGGATTGCGGAGTCATTGTCACACATGTATTTTGTTCGCAATTAACTGTGGGTCCTCTACATACGTATATACATATATTTATATATATCTTATGTAATAAGCGCTTCCTTTTCTGTTTGCCCACATTTTCACATTAAGTAATAACAAAATTGTACACTACAAATAAATAGAACATAATTGTGATTTTTTTTTAAGTGCCACGTTACTCAAGTTTTGCTGATTCGGCTTTTTTTTCTTTTAATGTTAAGGAGAATTCACTGAGCACTCAGGCCACCTGATGGTAAGTGGAATCTGAGACCCATAGACATTAGGATTCTCAAGACTATAATCCTAAGACCTCAAATGCGTTGCCAACCTCAAAGATTACGGAGACAATAAAATCTGAGATCTCGAAGCATGTCGCCTCGATTACCGGAGAGTTAAACAATAAATTAACACTTCTAGAGGAGAAGGTCAACGTCATCCAGGAACTGGAAAAAAAACTAGAGAGTTCACAGCAGCGTATACTTGAGCTCGAAGGTGAGTTTGGCGCGCACCAGCAATGGTTACGCATAAATAACCTTGAAGTGTCTGGAGTGCCAGAGTCGGCAGGTGAGTCTCCGGGTAACATTATTGTGCAGATAGCTCGACACGCTGGTGTTTCTCTCCGTATGGAAGATGTGGAGTTTGCACATCGAGTCCAACCCGTGCGCCCTCAAGCTGGTCGGCCTAGAAATATCGTCGTGAAACTGCGTCAGCGGCTGTTAAAGGATGACATTCTCTCGGGCTTGCGCAGATGCTGCGGGATCAAGACGTCAGACATTGGCCTCAGCGGTAGCTCTCAGAAAATATTCGTGCACGACCATCTGACTCCGGCAAACAAAAGACTGCTTAAAGATTGCAAGCAACTTTGTTCCGCTAAGGGCTATGAGCATCTTTGGGTGCGGAATTGTAAGATATACGCCCGGAAAGCAGACCAGGCGCCGCTTATTCTCATCAGATCAGCCGTAGACTTTCGAAAAATTGAATGACTTCGAAATCTTCGAACTAGCTTTTCTTTTAATGCTGTCTAAGTTTATTATTGGTATTAAGTTATCTATGATTGTTTGGCTTGTATTTTTAAGCAATCTGTACAATCTATACACACATAACTCACACTCACACTACACATATATACACATACATTTATATATACACACGTTAATGAACCTACCCATCTATTATACATTTATTATAATTTTGAGTTCCTCGGCAATACTCGCTGCCTTTTTAAGGCATACTGTTACATATGTCCACTTTTCTCGGCATTTAAGTACCACCCTTCATGAGCCCCATATCTAACCTAAAACTTTTTTACCAAAATACGCGAGGTTTAAGAACGAAAACACATCAGTTTTATCAAAGCGTTTTAAATAGTGATTATGATGCTATTATTATCACTGAGAGTTGGTTGTGCGACGGTGTCCTGGACACTGAATTATGTGATAATAGATACGATGTTTTTAGGTTGGACAGAGACAGAATACAAAGTGGGAAATCTGATGGTGGCGGTGTCATGATCCTGGTGTTGTGTTCTCTCGGTGCGCGCGTGCGTCCCGAGTGGACTCGCCCTGGGATCGAATGCCTCTGGGTGACGATCCCCGCCGCTGCGTTGAGTCACTGCGCGTCTCGGTCTTCACCACGTGATATACACATATGTTCAGCATATGCGCCACCTGGTCCCGCTTTGTCTAACCACATTTCGAGTATGGTCTCCATGTTTGAGGCAGTATTTGCTGATGCAACTGACTCCAATTTCCTCCTCGCAGGCGATTTTAACCTGCCCCTCATTCAATGGTTCGAAGACTCTAGTCCAGCCTTTGAGCGGAGGGGTGCTGTTGAAGTTCAAATGGCGGCCCTTAAACTTATTGAGAGCTTAAGTGTGGCAAACTTAAATCAGTATAATCTAACTAAAAACTCGAGCCACAATATCTTGGACCTTATTTTTGGTAATTTTGCGGTTGAAGTGCAGAGATCACTGTTTCCTCTAGTTAAGGAGGATGTGCACCATCCGTCTCTTGAAATTGTCATAAGTGATATTTTTTCAGTGCCTTTGACAGAAAGTTGTAAACCCAAACCGAGGTTTCGCAAGGGCGATTATAAAGTTATCAATGAACGCCTCAATGAAATTGACTGGGATATGCAGTTCATTTCAGTGTCAACCGTAGACATGGTGCTCTCTAAATCTACTCACTTATCAATGTGGTTATAAAGGAGCTTATACCATTAGACACTCGTAATCATAAACGTAAATATCCCGTGTGGTATAACGCAGCCCTTATCCGAATAATAAAAGAAAAAGCTAAATTGCATTATAAGTGGAAAAAATACGGAAACCCATTGGATTATGACGAATTCTCATTATTAAGGAGGCGCCAGAAAGCTGTTCAGGAGGTATGTTGGGCTGAGTATCTTCGTACAGTTCAAACGAACGTAAAATGCAATCCGAAACATCTGTGGTCATTTATTAAAAACCGTCGCGGAGGTTCTGATTACCCTGGTTCATTTGAGCACCAAGGACGCACTCTGGACAGTAACCAAGCTATATGTGAGGGTTTCAGCGAGTTTTTCAGGTCGGTGTTCAGCGAACCAGCCAGTAGGTATCCGGACCATTCCTTTGCACCACCATTTTGCGATAATGGTGAGACAATTAGCTCAGCACACATCTCTACCGATCAAGTTCTAAAAACTTTGTCACGACTTAATCCCAATGGAAGCGCTGGTAGTGACGGTATTCCTACTTTCTTTATTAAGTGTTGTGCGTCAAGTTTATTTAAACCACTTTCCATTATTTATAATAGATCCTTGGCGGAAGGTACTTTCCCCAAGTTATGGAAAGAAGCCTTGATTGTGCCGATTTATAAAAAGGGATCTAAAGTAAAAATAACTAATTACCGCCCAATTTCCATTCTAAATCAATTCAGCAAAGTTTTTGAAAAATTAGTCCTTGCCAATATTTATAATGTTTTAAGTAGAGGGATACCGCCGCAACAACATGGTTTTTAAAGAAAACGCTCTACTATATCTAACCTAGTTGAGTTTACTGATTTTGTACTTCGTAAAATGGACAAAAGAAAGCAGGTTGACGTGATCTACACAGACTTCGAAAAGGCTTTTGATCGTGTCGATCACGTCATTCTCTTAAGAAAGTTGCACTGGCTTGGAATCCGTGGTGACATGTTCAGGTGGGTGTCTTCATATGTCGCTAATAGATGTCAGGCGGTTGTGCTGGGTGGATGCAAATCAGACTTCGTGGATATCCCTTCTGGGGTGCCGCAGGGATCTCACCTGGGCCCATTATTATATAATGCCTATTTATATGACATATACGTAACTTTTCAAAAATCTAACTTTCTTATGTATGCGGATGACAAAAAGATTTATCTAGACATTAGTAACCTTACTGACTGTGGTGAGTTGCAGGAAGATCTGGACCGATTGTCTGAGTATTATTTACTCAATCGCATAAACGTAAATGTTGCCAAATGCGTTCAAATATCTTTTACTCGTAGTCCTAACCCGATTAGACATCAGTATACCATTAGCGGCCTGCCTGTTCAACGTGTTAATTCCGTTCGTGATCTAGGAGTAATGCTTGACGCAAAATTGACTTTTGAACAGCACGTAGACGATATTGTTAATCGAGCTTGCAAGAATTTGGGCTTCGTCTTCCGGGTTTGTAAAGAATTTACTGATGCAAGCTGTATAAAGAGCGTTTACTTTGCATACGTGCGTAGCTTACTGGAGTACGGCAGCTGTGTTTGGTCTCCTCAGTACCTCACATACATGAATAGAATTGAAAAAGTGCAAAAGAAGTTTTTACGATACTTGAATTTTCGTGTCAACAAATGGGACGCTACATATGAGTTAATGTGTCGCCGGCATCATGTGTTAAGCCTAGAAGACCGTCGTCGCTTAATTGACATATCAGTATTGCATGATATCTTGTCTGGACGAATTGACAGCCCAACACTACTTTCGGAAATAAAGTTTTACGTTCCTGTACATCGAACTCGGCACTCTGAACGAACCACTTTTAGCCTCTCTTTAACGCAAACGAAATATGCTCAGAATTCGCCGCTTATTCGTATTCTTAGAGATTATAATAAGAAATTTCATAACGTGGACCTGTTTGACTGTAGTAAGGCTGCGCTTAAGAAACGTGTCACTCTTGTTATGGGGAATCTTTAGGTGAATAGACACACACTTGTGCATACATGCACATACATACACACACACACACACACACACACATACACACACACACACACACACACACACACACACACACACACACACACACACTCGGAGCTAACGAACATTATTCTTGTGTTAAGTTGTTCTCTTTCTTTTTGCTCATATTTTTAAGTTGTTAATATTGTTGCTTATGTTGTATTCACATATGTTTGGTTTCTATAACATGTATCGCTGTTGATGCCCCAAATAAATAAAATAAAAAAATATAATAAACCCTAAGGTCTAAGATGTAATGCCTCTATGCTAGTAATTTTACCGGTTGTCTTATCCCCACACCGGAACACAACAATGCGCACACTGTTGCTTGGCGGGTGGTTAATGGATAAGATGGTGGTAGCGATCCGGACGGACCCTGCACAGGGTCCTACCACCACTTAGCTCCTTAGCAAGTAAAACAGTAAGGTAATTTTTATAAGTTATTGAAGTTGTTCGTTAGTATCACCACTATCACAGGTGCTTTGTTACTACGACAGGGTGGTACGGTGGATTGGCAATAAAGTAAAGTTTAACTTACGTAGAGCGAGAGTGACAAATGCCAACAAGCAAATTATTTAATTATTCATTATTATATACTTATTTCACTTAAAGAATCTGTCTTCTCTTTAGGCTGCGAAGGGCATTTAAAGTTTAACAGCGTTGCCCCTTTTTTAACCGGCTTCAAATAAAGGGGAAGGTAGGTATTTTGCCCGATTACACAAAGACCGCTGAATCGATTTGACAAAAAATTTTTTGTTCGATTGGGTATATTTTCTAGTTGGTTCTATTTCAAGCACGTCAAGATCTGATGATGGAATCTTGAAGAAATGGAGGGAACTCCTCAAGTATTAAAGGAACAAATATACGTGGACGACATAACAGTATTACTTAGGTTATACTGAAAGTTTCTGAATTCTGATAAATAAGACTAGATAAGATGTTTATCATTAATTTATTGTTTTTCAAAGTATTATCCCTCACTAATTACATATTTTTTCATTCGTTGTGACCATTGTGTGAAGCAATGGTCCAGCCGTCAATATGGACCTCTTCAACGGCTTCTTGGAATACATTCACCGCCGCTTCTGGGCTTGAGAATCGTAAACTTCTAAGTTTATCTTTTATTTTGCAAACAATTTTTCGATTAAGGGATCCGTTTATAATTCTAAGCTTTAGAGCGCTAAAGGGTGAATTGCAAAAATATTGTACATAAGGACCTAATTGATGTCAAGGTCATATACGAAAATTAGTCATACAATTGTATGGTTAATCTTCGTTACACAAAGGAAAAATATTTTGTTTCAATTAAACATTGACATCAATTAGGGCCTTAACTATGTACAATATTTTTGCAATTCACCCTAAGTTTTGTTAGAGTCAAGTATCCAGCCAAAACTACAAATACTAAAACCTAAAAAAACTTAAAATGTAAGCGCATATAACGAATTTAAAAGGAAAGCTATCACGACTAAGTAGACATAATTGGTTCTTGAGATACGAGCGATTAAAGTGTTTATACCTACTAAAATCATCTAAGACGGCACCAAATTACTTTAAATAGAAAATTAGTTATTACTGGTTAATTTTTATGTTTGCAGTAAGTACTCAACGGCTTCGGACCCCTACACTGAGTATGGTCCGACATGCTCTTGCCCGGTTTTTATTTAATTTATTTATTGTAAGTGGCCAGTTCCAGAAACTTTCAGTATGCCCCACGTATTATGATCACTAAAAGGTATCCAACTTTTGAAGACGGTTATTAGTTTCTTAAAACATTTATATTTTATCCTACTAATATTATAAGCGCGAAAGTTGTTGTGTGTAAGTATACATGTTTGTTCCTCTTTCACGCAAAAACTACTGGACGGATTTAGGTGAAATTTGGAATGAAAACAGTTTATACCTTGGATTAACACATAGGCTACCTTTTATATCGCTATTCCCTCGGGAACTGATTTATACGCGTACGAAGTCGCGGGCGGAAGCTGGTATTTTATACTTTTAACCTTTCCTCGTATTCTCCTAAATAAAATGGCTGATGCTTTTCCATGAGTGATAGTTGGTCTCGAAGCTTTTACCAGCCATATGGTTCTCTTAAATAAATCACTTTTCAACTAGACTGACTTCTTATTAACCAGCGTGTTTCAGTTGCCCTGTCAGAGCGTACAAACAATATGTTAAGGGCTTGCAGTCTAGTACCTAGAGACCGCTTCGTAACAAAATGTATGTATACATCCCTGTAGCCTATCTATCTTACTGTCAATCTAGTCGGAGAGACTAGGGCAGTTAAGACAGGGACAGACTTAACTTATTTTTTTTTGTAGTAGAGCCCCTGCGACGAAGCCTTTCACCTATTGTACTCGCTGTCATGTACAGGCTGTTTTAAATTGTTGCCGCGCGATAATATATTTTTCGTTTTGTAATTTCATCGTGTCTGTGTGTACAGGTTGTGGTTACTTAATTAGGGATACTTCGCATGTTCAAAATTAATGAAAGCCATCTAATGAGACTAGTCAAAAACAAAAATGTTTGAAAAAAGTTCATTATTTTTATTATTGTTACATTATAAGTACATTTTGGTTTATCCAGTCTTATATCACCTAGGAATTATAGCACTTATTAAAATGTGTATGATCGGTAAAAAAATTAAAGTATTTCGAATTAAGCATAAATTGGGTAATTCCACGATAATGTAACGAAAGTTACTAGTTCAATGCGTGTTTTTAGGGTTCCGTAGTCAAACTAGGAACCCTTATAGTTTCGCCATGTCCGTCCGTCCGTCCGCAGTGTAGCGCAGAGACTGTTAGTACTAGAAAGCTGTAATTTGGCATGAATACACATTTTAGTCACGCCAACAAGTTGGTAAAATAAAATCTTAATGTGGGTATGTTTCTTTCTAAAACAATTTTTCGATCAAGGGATCAATTTATGAAATGAGCTTTAAAGCGCTAATTTTTGTTAGAGTCCCCCTCCCTACAGCCAAAACTATAAATACTAAAAATCTGAATAAAGTCTTCAATGAAAGAGCATATAACCAATAATAATAATTAAAGCACATAATATGTTATACATATTATAACGAATTTAAAAGGAAAACTATCACGACTAAGTAGCATTCATTGGTTCTTGATATCCAGGCGATTAAAAAGTTTATACCTACTAAAATCATCTAAGACGGCATCAATTGACTTTAAATAGAAAATTAGTTATTACTTGTTGATTTTAATGTTTGTAGTAAGTACTTCACGGCTTCGGAACCCTACACTGAGCAAGGTCCGACATGCTCTTGCCCGGTTTTTTAAGTTTAATATTAATATTTTCTTGATATAAATTTAAATATGTATGTAAAGATAAATTAATTATTCCATTTTGTAATAGACCTGAAAACAATCAGAATGCTGCAAATTACTAACTTAACGTTATTCTCTGCCTTGGAATTGCCCAATTCTGTTTATTAAAACAAAGTAAATAGTTTAATATATCTCATAAGACAACTGCACACGCCAAAACTCGTTACTTTTACCAACGTCGTAAACATCACGTTTTATTACTTTACTTATTACCTTTTTTGTGTGGATATTATGTGTATCATTAAAATAAGGAGTATTTATTCCTGTGGGCTATGAAACAACATTACTAAATTTGTTACTCGATGATCACCAGTCAAATTAAATTACTAGATATCTAATAACCGATTTAAGTAACAGTTTTAAATGTCACTGTTGATTATATTATTATTAAACAGAATATTTACGGGATATTAGCCGCGATTACCTTTCGAATTAATGTTGTGTGGGTGTGTATGTTGAATAGTATATTTCATTTGAATAGTATTTATAAAAGACATTTCGGTGCATTTGATAATTATATTTGAAATATATAGTTTTCCGACCGCTAAAAGGTACATTCGATCTTATCGCGTTCTCGAACAAGCTATAGCAAAAAAGCTTTTGTTGAAATATTCGTTACATTTTCCACTTGCCTTATAAAAGAAATATCAGAAAATAACTTAAATCATAATAACAGCCCGGCCAGAATAAAGGCCGAGGTGTTAATAGAAATTACCCTATAGCGCAAAAAGAGATTGCGTGCACAGGATAAATTTCCACGTTCAAACGAAAGTAAAGTAGGGGCAATTGCCGATTCGTTCGCAACCCCACATAAACATCACCATGTACATTCACCTACCCGTATGTTCACATACGCGCGGCCTGCGGTTTATCAATGGCGGTTGCACGAAAATTCCGGGTCCCAAAGGACTTTCAGAATTTTCAGTGAGTGCAGAGTATTTTTTCGAAAAGCTGCAGCCCTGTGTACATAACATGTCGTGATTATATGAGCTCTAACGGCTCTCGAGCGTTCCTTTAATTAACTCTACGCCAATCGCGCCCCTGCTTGCAATTACCAGCATGTTACCTCACCTGTCCCGGGGAGCCTTTAGAGCACTTTGCAGCGAAGTATCATTTTGCCGCACGAGCCGGGGATTTTGCCCGTATTGACACAAAGTGCTCCCGGTTATTGAAAGCGGGTAGTGGTGGAAATTCTAAATGTAGCTGGATTGTGGACGCGGATATGACATCTCCTATTTAGTTCACGAGCACGAGAATGGAATGAACAAAATGTATGTCGTTTATTGTGAAAGTGCTAACCTTATACAAAGGGTATTTATTATGTAAATTTTTAATTAATAACATTTTTAATATGTATTCTTAGGTTGCGTTTCCACCAGAGCTGTGCGAGATAGCGAAGCGGTGTGCGAGAAAAAAAATCCACCAATAGGAGAGCTCCACTGAGCGAGGCTAGGAATTCTATTGATGGATATTTTCCTCGCACACCGCTCCGCTACCTCGCCTAAATAAGTCTTGTAGGTAGTTAAACAATACGGACCAACCAGTTACCAAGACAATCGGCAAATAATGCTTAGTGCTACAGTCACTTTTAATTGGTGATAAATTTACGCGGCGAGTGAAATAGGAACAGCATTTCTAATACCGTGATTGAGAGTAGCCCTCCCGTCTCCGATCTCTCATCGCAGTGCTGCAGACGTGCGTACAATTATGGCCGTGTCCGTGTCTGCGTCGGACGTAAATCAAACACGGCCGACGTGCATCGGCGGAAGGAAAATTTACCCATCGAATAACATAATAATATTAGATACCGTTACCCGCGGCTTTGCCCGGGTGTCTATCATTTTATCAAAACACCTTACTTCAAATGTATCATTTCATTGAGTTTCAGTGTAATGTGTTCAGGGTGCCTTAAACATCTAACCAAACCTAACCTATGTAATTAATGTTTAAGATACCCCGAAAACATTATGGTTTCAGCAGAAAATAGCGTTCGATGAAATCATACATTCGATCAAACGAAATTCGATAAATTGATGAGTTACCCTTTGCCCGCTTAGAACTTGTTAACGTTTTTCCCTCGGGAGCTATAAAAAAAACCTAGATGTTCTAAAAGTCCAGCCAGAAAATTTCATTTAGCTGTTGCTACATGATTGGACAAATATGTAAACATCTAACAATTAAAGCATTATTAGGTACTACACTTCTGCCGTGTGGTTGCCGGTTTAGAATAGTGCCACTTCGTCTTCCTGTGGATGTCATAAGTAAGAGGCCACTAAGGGAATAAGGGCTTGTAGTAGTGTATTAGGCGATGGGCTTGCAACCTGTCACTAATACACTGGTAAACATCTTAGCCTGATTGTGTAAAATGTGTTTACAGAATAATCAAGAAGTCCTTTTAGAGTTGTTGGTATTTCTGTATCTCTGCCGAAGTGCCTACCCCACTCTGGGAATAAAAGCGTGAGGATGATTCACATTCTTCTGCAACAGTATTGTACACACATACAGCAGGTATACTTATATCAGTGTAAACTCGAAGGTTCCCGGGGGATTAGTGATAAAGAACGTCTATAAAATCCTCAAACCAAACTGACGACTGGGGCAATAAAACCTGGTGATTGTAGGACGGTAGTATGAGAGTGAGAGAGTATAGTATAGTGAGTCACGCTCCGTAAGACGTAAGATTTTTATTTTTTTTATAAGCGAGTGGGCAACTAGTGATGCATAAACTACGAATGATTTAACGAGGCTCGTGAAGTGTCCCCTTGCGATGATTGTCACCTTTTCGCAGAGGAAAGGGGGAAAATATGTGTATGGATAAGTTTACCAAAATATCTTTTGAGGTTTATCACAGTTGTGAAATTTAGTTTGAAGTTTTTGGAAGTCTGATGCAATATTTGTTCATTACTCGTTGTAATCTTCATGTAATAAATATCGGGATAATGTTTAAGGCAGGACGTGTGTTTCGTAAAAGCAATTGTATAGGTATAGTCACCAGGAATAATATGGTAATTGAATGTACTGCGTTGGAAAATATCTGACATTACTTGTCTGTTCGTGGACGGAAATTACTCAACCAAATCAAACAGGATCGGCTACCACCATCTTATCCATTAACCACCCGCCAAGCAACAGTGTTCGCATTGTTGTGTTCCGGTGTGGGGATAAGACAACCGGTGAAATTACTAGCATAGAGGCATTCCATCGTAGTCCTCAGGGTTGGCAGCGCATTTGAGGTCTTAGGATTATAATCTTGAGAATTCAAATGTCTATGGGTCTCAGATTTCACTTACCTACCTTCAGGTGGCCTGAGTGCTCGTGTGCCTTCTCCTAAACATAAAAAAAAAAAAGGATTTTGTTATTTTTTTAGATATACCTACTGATAAATTATCAAGTAGGTACGCATACATAGATTGGAATTAAAAAAATATACTCGTATTTATCAGGGCCTTACTACGTTTAATACTTTTTGACTTAGTTCACACAGAAAAAGAAGCCACTCAGGAAGTTTCGCATGCCTCCCATTTTAAAAATGCATAAGCTAAAAACCTTAAAAATCATGCGAATGGGAATGATTGAAAAAAGTTTGTCTCCAGCGAGTTACGGGATGCGAGGAGACGCCTGCTGAATAAATTATTAGATTCTTTAGCTTCTATTAGGTGATGGGATGGAAGGTAGGTTACTAGGGTACTCTGAAGTACTAATCAGAATACTTCGTGAATCTATCCCTTTCAATTCACAGTTGTTAAGCGTTTGAGAGAAAAGGATAGGGCTATCGTAATTTGAACTTCGATCTTTGGGTAAAGAGTGGCTGGTGTATCGAGGGTTCGTGCAAACAGCCCGAGTTTGCCCAGTGATTAGGCAAATGTTGCCCGTGCAACTAGCGCCGGCAATTCGGAGCCCTCCATGCCTACGTATAGCCGCATATCCCTCATTGTCGTTTCAAAGGAAAAGTTGCCTGCATGTTTTGTTTATGTCATCTATATTATTTTTTGTTTTCATTTAACCCTTTGAACGTCAATGAAGACTAAAGTAGTAATGAGCTGTCGTGCTACAACGACACCGACACTTTATAGTTGTCAGAGGTACAGTTTAAAAGAGACGTTATTTTGTATGGATTAAGTTTAATTTTGCATACCTTAATACAAGTTTGGCGTGTGAGTGACAAATTTGTATTTGACGTAAGGCGTTGAAAAGGTTAAGTACCCAGTGACACTCGCGACGTTAAGATGAATCTAACGATATCTCGCTTGTTAAAATCCAGCCAGCCTCTACGAGGGAACAGAGAATAATACACACATACATACAGGTCAAAAACATTACCATCGACCTAGAGCAGTCGGGTAAAAACTGCAAATGCTATCATATTTCTTGGCGTGTAAAATTATGTTGTATAATTAGCAAAGTATGACGTCGTTCTCTGGGATCACTACTGGTAAAGTTGAATTTTCTCACTTGTCACTCAGTGCGTCACTATCGTTACAGACTGGATAGAAAGGGAGATCCGAGCGACAAAGAAATTGCGGACAACTTGTGCTAGCATTCCTGGGATATATAAGTACCTTCATTATTATATGTAATGTCCGCGGCATTATTACACATCCACAAAAATCATGCTATTCAAAATTCAGAACATCCTTAAAAAAGTAATAAGTATTTTTGAACTTTTTATTTCAGTCGCATAATCGACTTTGTCTCCATAGGATTCGTTTATCATTTTTCCTCAGGAACTATTTGAGTTTGCGGCATAATAAGTACTACTTTTCCTCGGCCAAGACTAAAACTCCTTGTTTCTAGCATATTGAAAACATTTGCCTGAGAGGCGTACATTCAACTCTATTTTCACATTGATTTTAAATAGCGATTTATTAAATAAAAATATGAAGTGTTCGAAATCTCTTATTTACTTGTTGATTATGCTGTTACGTCACTGAGCCCGAAGCCCCGGAGCGTCGGAGCCCCATCTCAGCCCGTCGGCCATTAGCATGCTAAAACATTCGCGCTCGCAAACATGGTGAAGTTCCTAATTTATACAATTCATCATGCTCCGTGGGACCAAATAAACAAGCATTATTTCCCGTAACTATGTCATACTCTTACTGTTCAGTGTTGCCAAATAACGTCTTTGTTGTACGAAATCTGTCGCGTGTAATAATTAATGCCAATTTACGAATACATCAACAATAACGACGTATGTAGCATAGAATTATTAACCACCCAAAGTTTATGGTTGCCTAGATACCCATAGTACAGGTTCTCTATTCTAGTCAGTAAAACTATGTTGCTTGTGACATGTTATCGTTTTGTCAACGTTACGATATCGACCGAGTTAAAGACACTACGAGATGTTTTATCGAGATGAATGTATAAAGCCTATGTACGTTCGTATTTGGTCCGAAAAGTTTGTATTTACGAGTATCTTGCTTCCTCAGTCAGCTTTAATACCCTTTCATAGGCTACTTGAGAAAACAAGACGAATACGAGCATAACCAACAAAGGTTAATTTAGGACTAAGTATAATAATATGTCAATTTGTATGAAATTGTCTTATAACATAATATTTTATCACGGACTTTTTTGGATAAAAAAACTACATGTAGGTTTTTTTTTAATTATTATTTAAGGGTAATTGTAGATATACAATTAATCACAATAATCAAATAAATCGTTTTGTGCTATTATTAAACAAAAAAATAACTGTATATGGGATTCTATAGCATGTAATTAGGAAAATTTAATAAACATATTACGTAATTTTACTAAAAATATAAACTATTTTTAGGTTTCGCTTTGAAGAGGATTGTGAACCTGAATTTTTTCATACCTACTGCGATAACGTTTCCCTCCCCTTAAACCTGATTAAATTCCTATGATTTTTGAATATGTTGTAAACATTATGAAAAATTAGGTCTGTACGTTTTCCTTCTTAATAATATATCTGTTCGAAAGAAAGTAACCTAGAAACCTAGTTTTTCATAATAACTAGAGCATTATAAAATCGTGAAAGTTGAGCTTGATTTAGGCGGTGAGAAACGTGATCGCCCGGAGCTAATATTTGTATAATTTTTGAAAGCTCCCCGATTTAAGCGCCCCTTCACAATCCTCTTAAGTATAGATAAGGTACAAATTACACAAAAACGATGGACTGGGATTTACATGAATTCCAATAGAAATAAAACATCATTGAACGGGGGGGTGGTACCATGACATGGCTACAAAATTCAGTTTACGGTGAGAGAAAGAGACAGAGCCGTTCAACTGTTACAGCTCTGTCCCTTACACTCCTACTAAACGGAATTGCTTATTATAATTATAGGCATGTCATGGTAACCCCCTAGGTATAATTACGGCACGGAAAGAGAATACAAAAGAAATGCTACAAAGTGAGTCAACAGGCGGCCTTATTAACTGTCTATAAATTAAATGGAAGTAGTTCTCTGAATAGAGTCAACTATAATAAAATTAATTATACTTTTCAAATGTAAATTAGCGTTCATTATAGTCACATGCGATCATAGAAGAAGATAACGAAAGGTAAGAATAAAAAAAAATGTGCGTAGTTAAGGATTAAGACGCTTACCCATTACGTAACAAAACAAATAACATTTAGAATGTAAGAATTATTTTCGTTACGGAAGTGACAAAGTTAGCGTTACGTAATTAAGTCCTTCAATACGTACAATCACTTAAGACCACACCCAAATAATAACAAAAATCTTATTAATATAATAACTTACCCCTAATTGGAAAGAAAACGTACATTGTTCCCGTCCTTAGTTTAACAGTATAACATTTAGAGGCCTAAAATTAAGCATTTGTTGGACAAGTATGATCATACGAGTTTCAATATTACAAGTCCAGCCTTCCCCACCCGTTTTAATTAGTGCTTAATAAAATAAAATAGAAGTCTTCATAGTCGTAAATAAACAACCAATATTTCAATTCTGTTAGAAAATCTGTCTCCTAACGCAAACTTACCTTCGGTTAGCGCGTTAATCTGAAGTGTGATGTGTGGGGTGAATTGCAAAAATATTGTCCATAACTATAATTAGTCATACAATCGTATTGTTAATCTTCGTTACACAAAGGAAAAATAATTTGATTCAATTAAATTTTGACATCAATTAGGTCTTTAACTTTGTACAATAATTTTGCAATTCACCCTGTGTTGTAAGCGTGGCAAAAAAAAATACATTTAAATCAAAAATAACCTATTAAATTTACAATAAGACTACACTAAGTACATCTTCCGTTGGCCTTCCCACTATGTGCCACGGCCCTGCGCACAGCTCTCTCTGACATCTCCATAATGTCCGCCGTAGTTTTATACGGATATATGTATCTGCAGGAGATGTTTTCTTTTAATACTCATACATAAAATATAAAATAATCTTTTTTTTATACGCCAACAATTCTTCTTTACTTTGGTTAGGTTGTTTTCTAATTGTTTCCCCTATTGACCACGCTCACTCATTATAATATAATGTACCTATATAATCTATGAGAAATTGTGATAATGAATGTAAATTCTCTGAAGACTGCACCGAGCGTCTAGTGGCGTCCTCATTACTTATATTGTGTTTCATAAAAAACTAAAGTAGTCTTGAAATCGAAGAATGTTTTTTTTGTTGTACAACTCCGTGCGCACGACTCTGTCCACGTAGTGGTCTCTCATCGTTATTCCCTCTGGAACTTTCCAATTTCTTGGTATAAAAATTAGCCTATGTCTTATTTCAGATTATAACCTATCTGTGTTTCAAACTTCATTAGAATCCATTGAGCCTGTCGTGCTTGAGTAACAAACATCCATCGATTCAAAATTAGGAGGATTTGACAAAGTTTTTAACCTTCGTGCAGTTGATTTAACGGAAAAGGTAGTCACTTTTTTAACCGACTTCAAAAAAAGGAGGAGGTTATACGTTCCATTGTATGTTTTTTTTAATGTATTTTCACCAATTACTCCGTCAATTGTGGGCCGATTTTGTGTTTTTTTTTTGGTTTGATGAAGTATACTTTCGAAGTGGTTCCATTGTTACCAAATCTGAATCTGATGAGGGGATCAGTGAGGAATTGAGGGAACTCTTTAAATATTGTAGGCAAACATAAAGCGATTTTAGTATATTTTAGTAACGAGTTTAGCATTTGAATTTAGTAAGTATCATTTGGGGAAGTGGAACTGATGATGAAGACCACAGATGGCCATCGGAACTCCTCAACCTACCTATTTCAAGGGTGGCGATCAGATATCTCGATTAAGATAGTTGAGACTACAAAGAAGAATATTTACTTGTTAATATGACTATGACTTTCCGGCGGCGTTGCTTGTAGCGCGCTGAAACTTAGTTTCATATCAACTAGTAAGTGGGAGTACGAAACAGCGTATTATGATCACTAAAAAGTCGGCAACCACAATATTTTCACCAAAAAAGCCGACTTCAGTTGGACTAACCTATTAGGTACATAGGTGCCTACAATTTTAAAAGAAGTTATTTTTTGCGTTTTTGAAGGAGGTTTTTTGTTTTTTAAAGCACTTATTTTATTCCTCTAAGTTACTCACTCATAGATAGTTCTATTATGTCATATTATATTATTTACCCTACAGATGGTGTATTCATTTGCACAGCAAAAACTATCCTTCGGTCTCAAAACTACGTATAAGTACTTTAGTTTATTAGAAAACACAGTAATAGTAATGAGGCGCCACTGGACGCTCGGTGCAGTCTAGCTTAAATTATGACGTACCTATTAAATGGTAAACTAAAGTTTCTCCCGTAAGCCGGAGTTGGGTACTTAGTTTTTTACCTAGCTGCTTCCTCGAAGTTCGCCAGAGAAACCTGCCAACAAGAAAAATGTATACTACCTATATAATAATACCAAAAGGTTAATATTAATAATGCTTTGACGGAACAACAGGACTACAGGTTAAAAATCTATTTTTTTACAATTGAAAACCGAATCATTATAAAACCTAGTCCCTCCTCCCAGCTTTGTGATAGCGGTCGGCTGAGTATCGCTGTCCCACTTGGCACTCGTGTTTTATAAAAAAACGAACATTGCCGATGTGATCTGGTAGTACTGCAGCAGATAAGAAACTGCCTAAAGGCTGGCAATTATGTCTACCACCGAATCGTGTATACACCGTGAGACGTATCTATTTATAAAGGCGAATTAGAACCTTATTATACAAAATCGCACCATTTTTTATATCTGTAAAATAAACATTATTGTATAAAAGATGTGCTTACTCATACAACAAATTAACTCTGCGCTCTGACCACGCTGCGGTCGCTTTACTCCTGCTATTATTTTATATCTGTCTGCTCATCGATTTTCAAAAGTATGTGATTAGAGAGTAATAATGGTACAAAGCAATATTTCTTAAAATAACCTCCGGGTCTTTAGGTACTTCCCTTTCACTCGCTCTCAAACGCTCTTATGCTAGTGTAACCGATGTTGGAGATCGTGTAATGTAAAACTGAAGGCCCCGCCACCAATCGACCTACGAAACAAGAATCCAAATGGACGGGCGTTTAGCTCAAGACTACATGCATACATACATAACATCACGCCTTTATTCCCAAAGTGGGGTAGGCAGAGCTACAGAAATAATAACAACTAAAAAAACTTCTTGATAATTCTGTAACCACATTTTGCACAATCACGCCAAGATATTCACCAGTGTATTAGTGACAGCTTAAGACTAGGTAACCTCTTATTCGGTGTGTTTATCTTGTAGGCCGTAATCAATGATTTCAAATCAATAATGAAAACTAATCGGTCGGGTTATTCCGATTGAGGGGTAAATGCGTAACTTTTTAAAAGGAGTATAACGTTTTATAGTATACTTGCACCCTTTTTTTTAAAGTTAAAGTAGTGAAATGTCTATAAAAGGCAGCAAAAATTGTTTTAAAAACGTTGTTTTCTTTTGAAATATTTTAAGCTCCACGTGACCTTATTGAAATGTCTAAAATAATATTTCAATGAGTGTAAAAAATAAAAAATAAGAAGAAGCTATTGTGCGGGATTTGTTAACCGTCAGGGAGGGACGACCGCCAGTAAAAAAAGTTCGGGATTTACTTTATTTACTGATTATACTCTTACTCACTTAAGAGTGGAGAAATCACTACGGAACCACATTAAATAAAAAATTAAGCTATTGTGCGTTTAAAAATGACAGAAATTACAGGATAAATCTTTATTACTATTAAAAAAATGCTCTTTAAAACTTGAAAATTGTACATGTCGCACTTTTAGAATTATAGTGACCTAATTCAAACATTGTCAGCTTTCGATTTTGAGTCATAAATTTAGTATTATAGAGACCTAAGTCGAAATTCAAAAATGTGGATTAATTAGGTCGCTATAATTCTAAAGATGCGATGTATTCTAATACCTACCATCCGATCTTCCACAATACCTTCGCTTTGCAGAAGCTTCATAACTATTCGTGTTAATAATGGAATTCGATGCTTATTCGTGCTCTCCTTTTGCAACACATTAGCGTAACAGAGACAACAAGATGCTTTATGATTCGGTTCCGTCAGGCCGCTTTAGAGCTCATTACATTACCGATTGCCACACGCCGCCCACGCAACGTTGCCGCACGTGTAATAAGTAAAACCTGGTCACTGCCGCAGGTGGAACAGATGTAAGTAACACTAGATGGGTTATCACAATAAAAATGTATCACTCGACACTCAGTAGCGGACATAGTATTAGCGATTACGACTAAATTCATACCTATACTGCCCTGCTAACATAAAAGGCAGTATCTTAGACAAAACTCCTGTAGCAAATGCAACCTTTTTACTGATATCATATGATTGAGTTTGCTTTTACCATTGAATTTGAGATACTGCTTATTGGCTTAGGAGGGCAGTAGAGCTCTATGATTTTTAAAGTCATTTAGGGCCGGGAAGATGTGGTGGGCTGATCTTAAAGACCCTGTACGAAATTGACAAAATCACCGAGGGTTCCGTACCACCACACAGTAGGTATAATTATATTGCGATTTGAATTTGATTTCAAACCGAATTAGCGCGAGTACAACTCCCGCCTTACCTTTTTTAGTAAGTTAGGACGAACGGACAGACTGACAGCGGAGGCGTAATTAATAGGGGTCGATGTCCACTAAATGCCGATGTCGATGCCCTGCCAATGCAAATGCCATTCCATATATTTTATTTGCTTGGTCCTCAAAACTAAATATACACCGTGTTTTTTTTGATTTACGATAACTTCGGCATATTGTTAGGTACACGTATAGAAACTACGTGGTACATTAGATTTTAAAATATTGCAAAAAAAAAAAAAAAAATTGTTTAGACCAAAGTAATTAAATGTTGTGTCTTCAATCATTCTAAAAGGGTCTTTAGAGTTAACTCATAGTTAGTGTCAAGTCAGCGTGACATACACACACACAAGTAAAGATAACACTTGACAGGTGCACGATCGCTTGACTTGGCGGGAAGTATCTTGCTTACTGTGTAAGAGGTCACCGGTTCGATTCCCAGGTGGGTCTCTTTTATTTATTAGAGTTTTTTTTATAAATTGATATTATAATTACCCAGTATTTAACAATAACGTGCGTATCATAATTACATTTTAGGATAGTTACATTTTTATCGTCGGTTGAGTGCAAACAAGCACCCTAAAATAACAAAACAAAGTGAAAATTTCTTTATTTCATAAATGGGTTTAGCAGATTGCTCTAATTTTTAATATTCTCATTCATCATAACTAAAAAATTACTTAATGGTTTATAAAATGAAAAAAAATCGTTGCGTTGTTTAAAATAATTTTATTTAAAATTTAGAGTAAATGGCCGCACAAACATCAACAGTCATTTTATTTATTAGGCACCTTATGATTTATTACAATGAAAAACCTAGCAAAGTAAAACTGTAAAAAAACATATTATCAACGGTATCAAACAATGAGTATAAAAACAAATAGTGTGCGTATTTACAACGGATTTCACAAAACTGTTTAGAAATCCTTCAAGCGGCATGGTCTGCAGATCATAAGTTATTACAAAGAACGAAATCACCTTCTGTTGAGTAACAACTTTTCAAGTATTTAATTTTAGGTGTACAAATAAACATACGGGCACTTTTAACACAGGATTAGCCAAGCAAAGAACGATACTGTGGGTGACCGAGGCAGAAAAAACAAGAGCTTTGAATAGTCAATTATGTACGTGTCTCGAACAATTTTTTTTCTAAAAGAGCACGAAATTTGGTCAGAACATCTTCGTCCGTGTGGAGCTCGTTTAAACTGTTCCCGAGGGATCAGTGTAGCCTTTATTCATCCTGAAAGTCCGTTCTAACTGTTGGTGACACAATGTTTGAAATCGGCACAGTAGTTTTTGAGTTTATCCATTACAAACATACACACATACAAAAATACAAACCTCTCCTCTTTATAATAATATGTTTATCCTGAAAGTCCCTTCTAACTATTGGTAAAAGATTTTTTTAAAATTGGCACAGTAGTTTTTGAATTTATTCATTACAAACGTACACGCACATTGGATAGCTACATTATTAATACGTTAACCAAAGAACCTTTTATGATAGCTAAGTACCTAATGTGAATATTTGAACCATCAAGAAGCCTAAGCTATTCAACCTAAACAACCAAATTAAATTTATTTAAACTAATGTGAATGATTTTCAAAATGACCACCTTCATGCTCTAAACAAAGGTGTAATCGTGTGCGTATCTGACGATTTAAATTAACTTCAGTAGCACGCATGTCATCAGCTACTTCCCGAATCCTTATGAGTAAATCTTCTCGTGTTGAAATTGGTTTTGAATATACACGCTCTTTAAGAGTTCCCCAGACGTAAAAGTCCAGGGGCGTTAGATCGGGAGACCGAGGACACCAAGCAAGGGTTGGACTACCGCGTCCAATCCACCGGCCGGCGAAATTTGTATTTAAATATTCTCGTACGCGAAGAGCAAAATGTGCAGGTGCCCCATCATGCTGTATCCAATGTGTACGTAGCGTTTGTAATGGTAATTCTTCAAAGTAATCCATAGAATGGAGAGATTGCAAAAATTCCAAGTAAATTTCACCGTTCCGTCTGCTTGGAATTTCTACGGGACCTATCAGTTGGTTATTTAAAATTCCTGCCCACATATTGACCGAGAACTCATGCTGAAAAGAAGACTCTCTGGCTGGTTTAGGGTTGTGCTCTGACCAATGATGGAAGTTTTTTGTATTCATAATACCTGCTCTTGTAAATTGTGCCTCGTCCATCCACAATATTTTCCCGATGAGTTGTGGATCTTCTGTCAAAAGTGCGTTCATTCGTTGGCAGAATGCAATTCGTGAAAAGTTATCGTGCGGCAAAAGGCCTTGCACTTTGCGATAATGATATGGATGTAGACCATACCGCTTCCAAACTCTCCAAACCTTATCGTGATTTACATTGTAAATTTGCCCCACACGTCTTGTTGACAAGGTCGGATCTTCAATTATTGCGTTCATGATCCCGTCTTCGTCCTGTACTGTCAAATTAATATCCCTTTCGTGAGGAGTCTTTTTTAAACCCTGTTCTCTAAATCGTCGGTGTAACTGTAACAATAATAATTACGGTTTGTTTAACATAAAATAATCTTAACATAGTATAAATTAAAGTCGCTTCCGGTGTCTGTCTGTCTGTCCCTATGTATGATTATATCTTGCAAACTACGCAACAGATTTTGATGCGGTTTTTTTTAATAGATACTTAGAGTGATTCAAGAGGAAGGTAAAAAAATAATAAAGGAAGGTAATATTCCCTCGGGAACCGCGTAAACGAGCTCCACGCGGACGAAGTCGCGGGCAACAGCTAGTTACTAATAAATTAAGGAATAAAGTACACATTAGAAATACTTACATTTATGAACGTATGAGGGTTAGGCGTCCGTCGGTCGGGATAACGCCGCCTATATTCTCGTGCCGCTTCAGAAGCATTGCCGTCACATAAGCCGTAAATGAAGTGCATTTCAGCTTCTTCCTCAGGACGATAATTAAAACGAGGCATTTTTTATTTATATTATTTACATTTCCTTGACATTGTCAGTTTACATTGACACGTAGGTATTCAATATCATAGACATAATCATTAGTGTGTTTATGATTATTCGTAAATAGGTTTTACTAGCCCTCCTAAGACTTCGTGAATTAACGTAAAGCAAGATAGAAGATAGGGCGTCGTTATAGGCGGTTTAACCCTCTTTGATGAAAAGAGACAGCTTTCAAAATACAGCAGTTACTGAGGACAAGGAAAACCAACTTGAATTTCATTCAATTTAATGTCATGTGAATACTCGTATACGTAACATAAGATTCCTATTTTCTTTAACCTTCGTGTTGTACCTATAAACCTAACAATTGAAAACTCTTTACTCATAATAGGTAATTAAAAGAAAATTGTTAGGTATCAATTAAGAGCCTTTTACATTAGTTTAACGTGATTAACTGATTAATTTTAATAATTGAATATCTTTATAACCGTACGAGTTATCATATGTCTGTCTTCGGGAAATTACCTTAATTTGACTTGAAGAACGTGACCTTAAAGTTATCGTAAATCAAAAAAAACACGGTGTATATCTTCCACACAGATAGAAAGGGCTTGCTATTAAAAAAAACAAGGAAAAGAGCATTTACATCCTCTCATTACAAATAACTTTAAAAAATAGTTGTCCATTTCACAATTTAAACCTAATGGAAATATAAGTAAATTGCACTAAAAATTATTTTAAAATAGCACTTCATATGAGCCACTTTCAGCCGGTACTCGTAACGTATCTACGGTATTTATGCGTCGTAGGTGTAATCTAATTGCAAATATTCGGGCGCGCGCGGGCCGCATCCGAATTAGTCGGCGCGGGAGTGTCCTGCCCACTCGCTTCATGGGAGCTTTCGATGTGATTTGTTTGAAATTGCTTTATTTTGAGCATTAAACACAGATTGATAGAATGGTTAACATTGTCAACGCCTTACGTCAAATACAAATGCGTCACTCACACGCCAAACATGTATTAAATGTTATAATTATATATATACAGGGTGACCCACGATAAATGACTTTTGAGTTAAGGGGTAATAGAGTAGGTCAAACTGAACCTAACTACAAGTTTTTTTTTAATTTTTTTTTTTTTTTGTTTTAGGCTTCCTCATAATTTAATTTAAGCATCAATATTTCCTAGTGTGGTTATGCCCTTATAACCGATACACTCAATGACGGACATGTGGGTTCCATTCATAGCTCAAAAGTTCATTAAACTTTAACCTTGACACCAACGGAATTTTGACATCGTCAAAAAGGATACATCTTCATTGCAATACCTGAAGGATATTAAACTCTGTACGATTATAAATAAGGTTGAATCTGGAATATTTTTTTATAACAGATGCACCATTTTTAATAAGGAATTAATTGAAGTTTGTCTTCTGTCACAACAATTCAATTAATAGGCACCTCTACTCAGTGAAAAGCAATTGAAAGATAATTTATTGGAAATGTTACGTTTATTTCTTACACAGATAAAGTTATTATTGTGTTAATGTACCTAGGAAGTAAAAATACAAGTAAAAAACACTTACTTCGCCTGAAATTTTACCTAATTTCTCAACTAATCTTGAAAGTTATTTGATGAATAACTACTATTTCTTATGTCCTGTGTTTATATCAACAGTTTAAAACTCAAATTACATGAGACACAGTTGAGTAAACACTGAATGTTAAGATTGACTAAGTCTCCACAAACTAAGCACATTAAACCTACGTCACTGTAAAAATCGCAGACATCGATGTCCATCGCTCTTCCTAAAGTTATCAAAACAAGAATCATACTACTAAACCGTTTTTTACACAGAAATTAATAAAAAACACCGAATTATTTTAAGCAGATGAACAGTTAACGTCATTACTCATTAGTCAATCGACCATAGACCAAGGCGAGTCATGACAGATTTTTAGATCCTCTAAAGAGGTATTACGCTAACAAACCTTCACCGCCTGCCGAGCAACATAAACCAAGTGATCACTTAATACGGTAATTAAGGCTTTTAAAACCATTATTTAAAGAGTGGTTCATTTAATTATAAGAGTATAATTATTACTTCAACGGCAATTTAATGAAAGTCTGGCGGAAAAGTCGGCCTTACTGCTAAAATCGAAGTTTAACGCTACAATAGCACTTTCCCTTTCTATCGATTGCGTTAAAACTGTTGAGTGTAAAGGATATACCTAGCTTCCGAAGTTTCATATTTAGGAACAACCCTACCAGACTGCGATTTAAAACCGAATACCGATTACAGAAATCCTCATAGTCCTCAGTATCTTGGCAAAATAAGCGTAGAATGCTTTCTCTAAGTACGTAAAGGAAGATGTTTTTAAACTTCTTTATAAGTATGTAGTGAAAGAGGAATAGAGAAGTTTCTCAACATTAATAACGAGTACACTACTGACCTTCATTTGCAAATTACGCAGCCATGCACTCAGTCGCCCTCTAGAGTCTTAAAATTGAAGACAGACAGAAGACAAATAATTATGATCGTCCCAAGCCCGTAGGTTGGCTAAAGTTGACGGTAATGAGGAAATTAAGCGCTACCGGAGGCAACTGCGACGCACCTCGCAACAGTTGCCTTACATCTTTAAGTTATCCTGCAACAAGCGGCATACGTAGCATGGAGAACCGTGAAGATCCTGGCCCTTTACGACCGCACCGCTCCAGCGCATCAACGGCATGGCTGCGCTTACATTCAAACACAAGGCGCTAATACGCAGGCAACTTTCGTCGAGGCTACGCGCAGCAAGTTTACCATTTTAAGATTTACAACTAAAATGATATTCTTATGATGAACCTCTTTTCGTGTGATATTGATTAACGATGGATGACATGTCATACTTAAATGACACACATGGCTGCCATTAAAAGAGAAGAAGAAGAACTTTTTATGTGACAAATGTCACAGGAATTTTACATTGTTGTTCTCTGTTTTTGAAAAAGTATACATAAATATAAATACAGTAAGTATTACGATGAGTATTTAGTTAATATCGCATAAAATTATTCAAGGTGATCCTTACGTGGAAAACTTAAGTTCAGTAGTGGTTAGCCAATTTTATACAAGGATCTTAAACAAATATTTGTTAATGTTACAGCACAAAGATATGAAATTAAAAAAAGTAATTGAAGGGGACTGTATTCCAATGCAAGCTTTTAACGAAGAGAGTGTAAGTCGGGACTCCAAGGAACTATCTCGGAATCCGTTTCAGCCAGTTGCTCAAGAACACCGGAACGATTTAGTTAAGTACCTACTCACTCAGCTTGGCACAGATTTGCTTTTTACTCCTCTATTGTAATAATATCTTGTCTTCTCTGTCTTTTATTATAAAACGAATGCCAAATTTAGTTTGCTGGTTAGTTTGGGTGGATGTATATTAAGTTTACACGCTTAAACCATTTTTCATGAAATGTGGAAATAGTGGAAATAGTCTCTTTTTCTTGGAGTACGAACTGATTCACACTTCCATGCTAGTATTAAGAATGCGAAAGTAATCCTATTAGTCTGTTTGTATGTTTGTTTGTTGCGGTTTCACAGATCAACCGGTAAACCAAATTTAATAAAATCTGTTGAGGATATAGCTTGAAGCCCGGAGACCTGAAGAGGGTCATAGGGTACACGTTGTGTTGGAAAATTGCATAATTCCCGAGGGAAGAGCGACAAACGGCTTTTACGTGAACGGAGTTCAATTTTAGCTAGTTTCTAGTATAAAATTGTTGTTTCAATGTCTATAAAACCTTATGTATGTCTTGTTATGTGGCCGTCATCGCTACACGACTGAACCGATTTTCATATAAATTATAAGAAAATAGTTAAACCCCAGTTTTGGTCCTGGGGTATTTTTTATCCCAGATAGTTAAACACTGCACAAACTACTTTACCATTGGAAGACGGATATTGTAGTTCCTGATGAAATAGCGATTAACAACTTCTGCGCCGACCTGCGCGGGCTTTAGCGTATAATAGTATCTGAAGACAATGCAACATTTGGATGACTTAGAGCTAATCTGAAAATACAATCGGAAAGTGGCAATAGGATCTCCGCTGAATTTTATAAATGCGAATTTGTGTCTGTCTGTCTCACAAAGTATTACATTGATCCCCGAAAATGCCTTAGGCTCTGTGGGATAGTTTTTAACCATTCCTACTTATTTTCGCTACCCCTACTGCCCTAGTACCTACTTAGTGTTTGTTTGTTAAATTTTCAGAGTATAAGGCTTCAACCTATCGATGGAATATTTTATAGCCCGGATACGAACACGGGTATTTTTTTTCTCGAATAGAACAGTTCCCGAGGATTAACGAAAACCTACTTCTGCGCTGTTGAAGTCACGAGCGAAATCTAATGGTATGCGTAGTAAGTGGTATAAATACCAAGCTAGGTTTTCTGTTTACTAAAAATCAGAAAAAAAACTTAAATGAAAGAGCATATTATTTTAACGAATTTCACAGGAAAACTATCACGGCTAAGTAGACATCATTGGTATCTTGAGATACAGGCCATTAAAGATTTTATACCTACTAAAATCATGTAAGACGGCACCAATTAACTTTAATTAGAAAATTAGTTATTACTTGTTGATTTTTACGTGCCTCTACACTGAGCATGGTCCGGCATGCTCTTGCCCAGTCTTCGGAACCCTACAATCAGCATGGTCCGACATGCTCTTGCCCGGTTTTTATGTTTGTAGTACTTAACGGCTTCGGAACCCTACACTGAGCATGGTCCGACATGCTCTTGCGCGGTTTTTATGTTTGTAGTACTTAACGGCTTCGGAACCCTACACTGAGCATGGTCCGACATGCTCTTGCCCGGTTTTTTATGTTTGTAGTACTTAACGGCTTCGGAACCCTACACTGAGCATGGTCCGACATGCTCTTGCCCGGTTTTTATGTTTGTAGTACTTAACGGCTTCGGAACCCTACACTGAGCATGGTCCGACATGCTCTTGCGCGGTTTTTATGTTTGTAGTACTTAACGGCTTCGGAACCCTACACTGAGCATGGTCTGACATGCTCTTGCCCGGTTTTTATGTTTGTAGTACTTAACGGCTTCGGAACCCTACACTGAGCATGGTCCGACATGCTCTTGCCCGGTTTTTATGTTTATAGTACTTAACGGCTTCGGAACCCTACACTGAGCATGGTCCGACATGCTCTTGCCCGGTTTTTATGTTTGTAGTACCTACTTAACGGCTTCGGAACCCTACACTGAGCATGGTCCGACATGCTCTTGCCCGGTTTTTATGTTTGTAGTACTTAACGGCTTCGGAACCCTACACTGAGCATGGTCCGACATGCTCTTGCCCGGTTTTTATGTTTGTAGTACTTAACGGCTTCGGAACCCTACACTGAGCATGGTCCGACATGCTCTTGCCCGGTTTTTATGTTTGTAGTACTTAACGGCTTCGGAACCCTACACTGAGCATGATCCGACATGCTTTTGCTCGGTTTTTAGCTTTACATAATGTTTGTGCGCCAGTATTTTCATTTATTTCAAATGTTACAAGTCAATTTGAAAACATTTAGTTCAAATGTTACAAGACCTGTTATTGAAATGGGCCTTCCTTACTATCCATGTCTATATTCCATATTAACTCGTCTTTATCTTTTCTTTATTATTGCTATTTTATTACATAGTGCAAAACAAAGTCGCTTTCTGCATCTGTCTGTCTGTCTGCATATCCGCTGACTCCTCCTAAACCACGCGTCGGATTCTGATGCGGTTTTCAATATCAGATTTCTTTTTTCACGGGAGGCTTTTAATGTATAATAATTTCCGTTTTCTGTACGGTTATTACAGAAACACACGTAAACCGAAGCGAAGCGAACCGAGGGCGGGTCACTAGTACTAAATGCGAAAGTAACTCTGTTAGCCTGTTTGATTATTTGTTATGGTTTCACAGCTAAGGAGGAGGCAGGCACACAAGCACTCAGGCCATCTGATGGTAACTGGAATCTGAGAACCATAGTTATTTGAATTCTCAAGACTATAATCTTAAGACTGCAATCCTATTAAGTACCTCAAATGCGTTGCCAAACCTGAGGATTAAGATGGAATGCGTCTATGCTAGTAATTTCACCGTTTGTCGTATCCCCACACCGGAACACAACAATGCTAACACTGTTGCTTACTTTTTTACCTTTCAATTGCGAGGGAATAAGGGCTTACATTGTAGTACTGTTAGGCGATGGGCTTGCAACCTGTCACTAATACACTAGTAAACTTCTTGGCCCGATTGTGCATAATGTCATTAAGGAATTATAAACGAGTATTCTTAGAGTTGTTGGTGTTTCTGTATTTCTGCCTACCCCAATCTAGGAATGAAGGCGTGATATTATGTATACGAAATTTGAAAGAGTAAAATTTGATAATGCTATTTTATGGTATCTAAGACCTGATCTTATGATGGAGTCGGTTTGTGGCGGAATTTTTAATGTGGTCAAGTGAAACATGGGAAATGTATCACTTTTTTACATATTCTCGATCCTTACGTACATTGTCAAATTGTTGTTGTACCTATGCTTAGACTAATTGATTTTAATTTTAGGTTAACTGAAGAAGAAGGAGACAGTACGTATGACTATTAATTTTGATAAGGAATCATAAATAAGGGAAGAAAGAAGGAAGAATATGAACTTCAAGACTATCAGAAGAAATGTTAATATCATAGTTATAGTTCATAAATACTGCTGAAAATAGGGTAGTTAGGTGCGGTCTGTTAATTGCGCATATAAAGCAAAGCAATTTAATACCCATGTAGCCATAGGTTGTCAAAGGAACTAAGTCCGACGAATAATCCAAATGCGAGCCATATCGATCCTGCATAGCTACAGAACCGGTAAAACCATATTGCTTTTAACACCGTATCGTATTGTTTTTACTCGTCCGCCATTACTTTCAAGTAAATAAGAGTCATTCTAACATTGGCAATACGATAATATGTAAAAATCAATATTGTTTTACCAAGTATATCAGAGGCTCATTATGTAATGCATAATCATACGCATCGTACACTGTCGGTTAAGTTCGTATTCGTCCTGCTGTCTCAATTAGTTTATCGATGGGTAAGTACTGAAGCCACCCTGTAAAGCTAACTGTTTTGACCGAAAAAAGGTGTAGTTATGACTCTTCAATACATCTGTCTGTCATACTACTTCGGGCGTCATCGACCCCACGGCAGAAATCTGCAGAGATGCAGTCGCGATACAGCATCGCTAAGCCATTGCTACAACCGCGATGCAGCATCGATACAGTCATAATGCAAAATTCTTTAATTTTTTCACTTTTCCTATACTTGTCTATCCAAAACAGTGTCGCGCGTAAGTTTAGTAGCGATGCTGAATCAATACAGTCGCGCGTTTGCAACGATGCAAAAGCTATACTATTCAATTGCACTGTATTACTTCAGAAAAGAATTCAGATAAAAAACTAGAGTTAGAGGACTTATTATAGGTCACTAGTAGAATGACTCGGTCGCAAAATTACCGACTCGCAAAGTCCGAGTCGCAAAATGACCACATCGCTTGTAGCCTACTTCTCAAAATGTCTGAGTCGCAAAATGACCACTTCGTTTGCGTTACTAGGTAGGTTAGGTTCGTTAGGTAACTTCAAATGCCCGAAGGGCAAATTTCCCAAGAATAGCAGCCCCGCCATGCGGGGCTGCGTCGACTTTGCTAAGACAGGCATAAAATGAAAAAAGCAAAGTGGTCATTTTGCGGCTTAGTCATTTTGAGATGTGGGCTACAAGCGATGTGGTCATTTTGCGACTCGGACGTTTTGAGAAGTAGGCTACAAGCGATGTGGTCATTTTACGACTCAGTCATTTTGAGATGTTGGCTACAAGCGATGTGGTCATTTTGCGATTTGGTAATGTTTCGATCTAGTCACTCTACTAGTGACCCCTTATTATACGTGTAAAACAAATCGTAAATATACTGCACCTGTGGCACCCATAGTGAAGTGTCACCGGTGTGTCAGAACAATGATTGGTCGCCTGTTGTAAGTGCCAAAGAATAAGAACTAAAGGCATAGAAGGAGCGATAAAATAAAAGGTAACATACAGATAGCTGTTATACACAGTCTTTTTGGGATTCAGTGTGCCGAAAAGAGACTGCTCTGTAAGCTAAAATATCATGGTCGTACAATGTTGCTGTCGCACACTGTTGCATGTATAATCTGCGACCATGATGCCCAGTTGGTGTCGTTGGAGTCCAGTTTACGCAAGTTGACAACTGTGTACGGCTAGTAATTAGCAAGAACTGGGCCTCTATTCAGGTGCGTTAAAACGATATCGTGTTTGACACGTTTAAGAATCGTTTATGTCACAGTCGCCATTATTGTAAATGACATAAGAGTTATCAAAACGTTGACAATACGGAAACAGGTCAAAAACGATATTGTTATAACGCAGTTGAATAGAGGCCCTGTACTCTTTCCTTTTTTTAACTTAACGTATTGAAATTTTCGGATGGGTATAGATTTACGCGTTCGCTTTAACACGTTCCCTGTCCGGGTGCCCGCAATGTGGGGTCATGAACATGGGTTTTTGTTTGGGGACAGTGAACGTGTCTATGCCTTTAAATCTTATTCTATGGTAAGTGCACCTTAACGCTTTTCGGTTATAAATATTATTATTTAACCTTCTTTCGCTATTGTCCACTCAAATAATGATTCGTTACTTTTAGGTTTTATATCAATGTTCTTAAGGTCCGAAAGTGACAAATCACTGACTATGCAATATGTGTTTTTTGTACTTGATATTATTTACGTCAACATAATAAAAAAGTACCAAAAATGTCTCATTTTTATTTGTCCGTTAATCAAACAGCACAATGTAGTCCCCTCATTGAGGCCAAACTGACCAGGGAACGTGTCAAAAAACCAATGAATAATATCAAGGTCATTACGCACTCGGCGGTCAGGTCGCCCAGTGCGTAGCTGAACTTATGTAGGTAGGTGTGCTTACGCTAAACCGCACCACCGACTTCGAGGAGGTTCTATTCGTGAAATGTCGTTAAACAACGATAGTTTAGGGTTCAAACTACTTATTCAATACCTATTTCACGAAAAACGCCTGAAGCTGTCTAGTTAAAAGTAAATTATACTTACTGTCACGTAACTTTCTGTCATTTCATCATACTTCATATTTTGTTTGAATTTTGTTGAATAACAATTTAATTTGCTTATTTAAATAGAAACTTATTAAAATACTAAGTAATAAATATTAGTAAGTACACATATTATTATTATGTATACTTGTATTTATGAGAATGCAGTGTTTGAAATCGAGAAACGTGAAACTTATGAACGTGGTTAATCATTTCATAATGCTGAATGAGGATCAAATGGATTAACAAACGGTATGATGCAGTAAGAAAAATTTTACGCACTTCATATTTCTCGATATGTTGAAGAATATTTTAAGTAAATTGCGGTAAGTTTGGCATGTGTCAACAATGAGTGATCATTGATAGTGACCTTGATCTTGAACTGCTCTGACATTAAATACTACGATAGTACTACAAATAGTAAAGGTAGGAACACACCTATTTTAATATTTTATATTATGTTTTTTTTATATATTTTTTTTAGTGAGTAGCTGAATGAAAACTTCATAGGCCTATTCAGTATAACGTACTTTATCACCCCTTGACTCCAAAAGCGATTACTCGCGGGTCACCCTGTATATATATAATTAACTTAATCCATACTAATTAACGTCTCTTTTAAACTGTGTCATTCAAAGGGTTAAAGGACCTTTTACAGGGTCCGTCCAGATAGCTATCACCATCTTAACTTTAACCCGCCGCCAACGTGTTCGCTTTGTTGTGTTCCGATGTACGGTAACCCTGGGTTCCCATTTTCAAATCGTCTCGTTAAAAAGTGACGTCTCGTTAAAATATGTCACATTTTGTATGTAGCAAATATCAAATTTTAACAAGACGTCACATTTTAACGAGACGTTTTGAATATAGGAACCCAGGGTAAGACAACCGATGGAATGACTAGCAACCGTCCGTACATTTTGCTATGTTATCGTATTGTTTTTTACTCGACCGCTATTTACATGAAGTAGGCGTTTATTTCACTTAGTTTTTAACCATATCGTTATCATACAATATGGTAGCTCCTAAAGAAATATGATTTCGAAAACAAGGTGGGATAAATTTAAGGTAGAATAGATAGAGTCCTTGATTGCGTTGTCCGATGATTTACATCTATTTACACCGGCGCCGTAGCTCTGCTACGTTGGTTCGTAGCAATACGCGTGTCGTAGTACAGTCAAGTTCAAAAGTATGTATACACTTTAGTACCTTGTCACTTTAATAGCTTGGATAATTTCATAATGGCAGTTTAAACATGACGTTAAATAGACAAGGTACTAAAGTGTATACATACTTTTGAACTTGACTGTACCATTTTGGGTTACGTCAAGGGAGAATTGCAAAAATATTGTACATAGTTTCTATGGTTAATCTTCGTTACACAAAGGAAAAATATTTTATTTCAATTAAACTTTGACATCAATTAGGGCCTAAACTATGTAATTTTTTTTGTCAATTCATTCTCAACGTGATTTGATTATAATTGTTTATATGCTTAAAATTTCACATGTTATGGGTATTCCCTCGATAACTGTAAAATTTTCGATTTAAAGGTTTAAAGGTTGTCTGGAAGAGATCGCTATTCAGTAGTAAGACCGCCTGTTGTGTACCTATGATTTAAATGTGCCGTTCCGTGTTCTGTTTTTTTTTTGGTGTTCAATAAAGAGTATTTGTATTGTATTTTGTGGGAAAAAAACTACCAGATGGCTTTTGTAGTCTTTAATTCTTTATTAACCTTTTCAACGCCTCAAGTCAAATACAAATGCGTCACTAACACGCCAAACTTATATTAAAAATGATGCAAAATTTAACTTAATCCATAAGAAATAACGTCTCTTTTAAATCGTACCTGTGACAACTATAGGTGTCGGTGGCGTTGTAGGCACGACAACTCATGACTACTTTAGGCGTCGTTGGCGTTCAAAAGGTTAAAAACTCTGCGATACACTGTTTAGGATTTGGATTAAACTATATACTTACTCTTGCCTGATATTTAAAAACATAATAATATTTCATTAATGCTTTAGTTTTGCAAAATTTAGCTTACGAGTATATTCTGTTTTTGATAAATCACTAGAGTGTTCTATTTATTCCGTAGCCCTTGCTCAGTAATATTAATTACTTTGTAGGCAAATTACCCCCGAGACGGGAATACTCAACGTCCTTTACAAAATGTTTTAAGACTAATTGATTTCAAGTATTCCATCCTTAAGAAGACATTGCAAATTTAGTTTCCTAATTAGGGCTGGATTCGATCATTTCGCAACCATCCCAAAATAATTAGATCGAGGTATTATAATAATAACCGATGGGTCGAAGAGTTCTCGAGTGGCGTCCGCGTCCCAGAGGATGAAGCGTGGGTAGACCTCCAACAAGTACCGACGACAAGTTAACTGATATACAGACTGACAGAGAGACGAGAAAAGCAATTTTGTTTCATACTATGTAGAAAAGTATTGTGCAAGACACACTACATGAACTAGCGACTCGCCCTCTGTTTGAACAGAATAGAACAACACCTCGGGTATGTATGCATGTAAACTCTTGATTGCACAAACAAAAGATAACAAAGTAAAAAACGAAACAGAAACACAAAAGGTATGTACATAGGCGAACTTATCCCTTTAAGGAATCTCTTCCAGTTAACCTCTGAGCGATTGAGAGAGAAATAAAACAGCCGATGGCTAAACGTACAACAATTAAAATAGCAATCAAATAAGTATAAACATATACATGTAATAAACAGGATAAATACACAAATATACTAGTACTAGCGACCCGCCAGCGGCTTCGCCCGCTGCATTATTTTTTTCTTTCATGTCACTTAGGTTCGTGGAAAGTAGACGTTGGCCAATTCTCAGACCTACCCGATATGCACACAAAATTTCATAAGAATCGGTCGAGCCGTTTCGGAGGAGTATGGGAACAAACATTATGACACGAGAATTTTATATATTAGATACTCGTAATTCCAATTAAATAGATAACTATATAAATAAACAACTAAATATAATATAAGTATCAAAAGAAGAAAGGACATACAGTCATTCATAAGTCATAAATCAGGACCAAGAGTCAAGCCAGTACTTCCCCAGCCTAGATTTAATGTAACTTCCGATTAATAAAAGAGAATTGTAAAATATTTCAGTAGTTTAAAAAATTACCTCTCACATACACACACAAAGACAGTAAACACTACACAACAAAACAACAAAAAATATGCATGATCCCTATTATAACGGATAAAATAATTAATAAGAAAACGCAATCAGTGTTAGTGATTCTAAACCTTGTAATACCATGGTTATGCAAATAAATGAATATGAATAGGATTGGCCTTGATATTGCAAATATCTAGTCATGGGTCACAAAACCCACTTACCATCGTGGCCTGTGAGCCTTAGCCATGCCATAAAAATAGCAGTTGAAATGCCATTAATTGACATTACACACACACACATATATGCATCGTAAATTTATATATGGAATCTTTTAAACTTATCGCGTCAAATTGGCAACTCTGTGTGTAAATTACCTACGAGAGAGGCTAAGCCTAGTGTAGGAGACAGAAATATCTAGATTGTTAACTGTTAAATTTTTTGCATCTTTTTAAAGTAATTCTGTAAGCTGTATAGCTTGAAACTCTTAAAAATCCTTCGGGTTCGTACTTCTCTTTCACTCTCATACGCTCCTATGCGATTTTAACCAACCACTTATATACGAATAGCTTTCTAAGTCCGCGTAGCGAGATCCGATTTTTTTACTTCTTAGCAAAGTAGAAACTTGTTATTAAAGTGCGAAAACTATCTAAACGGAACGACACGAACGCGTTATTTTATTTACTGGCCATGCACATTTTAAATGCACTCTCCGCCTTTGTGAACTGTACGAAATGTTTCAGCGTGTTAAATAAGTTATCGTGTCGAACTTTCGCAGCGGCTAAAAGTTTTTAGAAAAAAATTCTGAAATGGAGGTAAATTGAGTCTGTTTTTTTTAAAGTAAAAAATATAAAATGGCAAAACATGCCACGGGCCGTTTTAAGATGCGTATATTTAAGAAAAAAATATTTGTAGTATCATTTACAAATAACTTATTGGTTACCTAAATTTAGTCGATATTTTTTTAGCTTTACTTCTTTTATTAAGAACTAGATGTTTCCCGCGACTACACCCGCGTAGTAGTCGTTTATCACTATTTTCTCAGGAACCGTGCAATTTTTCGGGATGAAAAGTACCCTATGTCCTGCCCGGGACTCAAACTATCTCAATACATCATTTCATCTGAATCGGTTTAGCTTAACAAACAGATAGAACTACTTTCACATTTATAATATAAGTATTGCTATTTTTTATAGTTTTCAACTTTTTTATTTACAATTTAACAATGTTCATATCATACCTTGTCTAAATTTGTTGCACAACTATTCAGATTAAGGTCGCGTGCCTGCAAATGTCCCACTTATGCAAAACCGAGTGCATCACGTCTAGCACCCGCGATCCTCAAGTGTGTGGGTACGCTAATTAAAACGATAGTGCCACTGAGACACTAACGAGTCTAGATGGCGCCCTAAAATTACTCCATGACTCCAATCCCGCTCGGGACGTGCGAAAACTTTCCCACTTTCCACCGACCTTTAAATTGATTACACCCCACCTCTGCCCCAGTTATGAAGGTTTTTTTTAATGCGAATAAATGAAAATAAGAATTCGTATTAATTGCTTGTAATTTCTCAGGGAAACAAATGAAGATGGATGGTTTCGGATTGCAGTTCCGTTCCGAGTTATTTTCGGGGCGGTGTTTAACTATGTAAAGGCGTCTCGCAGCCGATCCAAAAGTTTCCGGGTTCCAGAAGAAAGTTCTGTGTCATTCTGTATTAGGAGAGACTGGCCATCTGGTTCAGTTAGAAGAAAGGTAGGCCACTATTAATCACGTTTTGACACGCGTCTTTAATTAATTTTAAAAGAGAAGATAAATTTATACCCTAAGTTTCAAAGATCAAAATTTGTTGATCAGCGAAAGCAACAATACCAGTGGCGGCTCTAGAATTGAGCCAATACACCTACATAAACTATAAACCTGCCTTAAAATTACGTCTCTTGTCGAACAACTTTCTCTGAACCATATCAACAGCCTTTCAGGAAAAAACCTTAATGCAAGTATTTAAGTAACCTGAATCTAAATGAATATAAGTAGTGTTTTACTCGAATTTAATGTATCTACATTAAATTCATTTATCTTGTCATTTTTGACATAATTTGTCAACAACAAGTAATTAGACATAGGAGCTTTCGATAAATTCACGCCGCTCGGGAAGCAAACTTAATCCTGTTGAATAGAACTAACTGTGCTCGCAATTTGATTAGTATTAAATGAGAAGCAAGTGCCCGAGAACAGTTAAGCATCTTAAATGTTAATTTGAGTTAGTGAGAAAACTATACAATTGCACGGTCTAGTAACGGACTAGATTTAAAAGTGTGACGTTTAAATTACGTATACGTACGCATGCATGTACTATGTATTTTCGCTTTGGATATTATCATGATACTAGAAAATTAATGAAAGTAGATTTTACTTAAGATTACATTTATATATCTTAAATAATATTATGTGTATGTACAGTTTCAATGCTAAATGACGTCATCGAAAAATGGTTGAACAGCCATTTGGCTTGGAAGTAGAAAAAAAATATATTAAAAAAATTGGAAACGTAAAACACACTAGTGCGAAATATCTAGGAATAAGCGCTAGTTCGAAAAAAACAATTTTCCGCACGATATACAGCTACGAAATGTACCACTTTTTGAACAACTGTATTAAAAAAGTCTTGACATTATTTCATCTTGCGATGGCTAATTTTTTTACCACTTACTCCCAAACGAATGTGTCGCGACACTTTGAGTTAATACATAAAACAAACAATTTTTGTAGTTGTTGGTATTTATGTAACTCTGCCTACCCTACTCTGGGAATAAAGGCGTAATAGTATGTACATATGTATGACATGTATTAACAACACTTACCACGAATTGTAATGGATTTAAAAGTGGCTTTTAAAGCCATTATTATCGTTTTCCATATGAAAATTACTTCATCGTTAGCCATCACCTAGTTAAAAGTGGAGGCGAGCTATCTCGATTCGCTGTTATTAAAACTATTTACAACTAACGTACTTTCTATCGGTAAGGTGAAGTTAGGGCTCTATCACTTGTCTAAACTTTCCCTTCGCATTGGCTATAAACGCTCGGTGTTACCGTAAAACTATTTAAATTAACCCCTACATGCATGCCAGTCCCGTATAAACGGAGGTCTTTTAAACTGGTCGAACCCACTTGGGTATTCATTTTATCACGCCTAAAAGCATGTTTTTAAAGCCGTTATACGTCGGAACACTCCCATTGTGTACTTTCATAGTGGACACATAGGGGTCAAGTTTTGTAGCCTCCGGGCATTTTCAAATAGTTCGGAATTAACGACACTGACACAGAGGCAATTCCACTGTTATAATGTTGATGTTGCCGCCGAATAAAAGCATAATTAATTTATGTTTGCGATTTTAATCGAATTAACTTGTGACATGTGTTGTGCCGGGCTCTTTTGTTACATTTACAAACCACACACCACACAGTTTTATTTACCAATGATGATTACCGACAAATAATTTTAGTATTCACGTTATATTTAGGTAGCTGCAAGCGGTAAGTTATTAAGAGGCAGTGCACTTGGGAGCACAGCAAGTTTGTAGATCTTGGCAGCAGGCTAATGAGTTGCATGATCGAAAGTGGCTAGCTCGAACTTTGCTCGATTTCTCTTTGTTTAGTCAACGTTACGTAAAGTGGCCGCTAACTTGGTAAAATTAATAACTTCTTATAACCTGATAGCTCTGGGTATATGGTAAGAACTAGAGTAAACTGCTAAAGGCAAGCGAGGTAAGGTAAGAAATTTATCTGAACCAAATTAGATTCGTAATACAATGCCTAGTTTGCTAAAGTACCTTCTAAACTAGAAATTGTCTGAACGATCGGTTTCAAATCTTTATATTTGTCAACGTAAGAATAAACAAACAATAAAAAAAACCATTGCTTACCAATGTTGGCTATAATCCGTAAATACCCAAGCGTTGCTCAGATATATCTCCCGAAATACCTGCATTTTTGAATAGATTCACGTGACTGAAATATAAACCTGAATTGGTATTCTCCATTGCCTTATATTTCGCACAATGGCCATTGCAGTACCAACACATTTAGTCCTGACATTCCCCGAACAATGTTTAGCTCAAAAACAAGGCTTTGTAACAGAACGCCGACAAATAAAAAATGTCCAGCGGAATTTGGTCGCAGCTGTCCTACATAGAGGGGAATACGTCGGTTTTAAATTTGAGCTAGACTCTCGCATATATGAAACTGAATGAGAGGACACAATTCTAGTGACGTTATCGCGTTCCCCCTCCCATTGGGTCTGGACTTGTTTCGCTCGTCATTTGCGAATGGGATATTGAATTTTTATAACCGAGTTTGTTGTACGTATGTGACGTGATCTTAGCGGGTAGCGATTTTCCTTAAGTATGTTTATCTATCTATATAAATAAAAATGAATCAGTGAAATGTATGCACACGCATAACTTCAGAAAGACTCCACCTTATTGGATAATTATTTTTTTGGTGTCTTTGTTATTGTCAGGACAAGGTTGGTATGACAGGAAAAAAACCACCAGGAACGTCAATTTTAGATATCACAGTTGCCTTGGGCTTAAATTCAACTCGGTAAAACCATATTGCTTGGTTGCCATAAAGTCGGCCATCAAGTAAATAAGAGCTATTTATTGACAATACGATAAAATGACAAAGGCAACATTTAGCAAAATTACGGCTGATTTATCCATCTACCAGATAAGTTATGTTTCTATCCTTTTTTTATAGAATAAAGAAAAGGAGAGTATTAACTTTAACTGACAGCTATTTTTATTTAGGAATGGTATAAGTCGTTTAGTCTTATTGGTTCGAAAATAAAGTCATAAATACAATCTGTGTCAATTGAAATTAGCAAAGATGTAAATATTAGTACTGTTTGACACATACATACATAACATCACGCCTTCATTCCTAGAGTGTGGTAGGCAGAGCTACAGAAATACCAACAACTTTAAAAAGACTTGTTGATCATTCTGTAACCACATTTTGCACGGATAGGCCAAGAGGTTTATCAGTGTATTAGTGACAGGTTGCAAGCCCATCGCCTAACAATACTACAAGCCCTTATTCCCTTAGTCGCCTCTTACGACATCCACGGGAAGACATGGAGTGGCACTATTCTAACCCGGCAACCACACGGGCTCTCAAATATTCACTAAGCGTGTTTTTACTGAACATATCGTGTAATGAATAGTGGTCATTTTAAACTTTATATGAAAATAATTATCTAGTGTATTGTGAAAACCTCACTCGGTCTTTAAAAGTACGTGGTTATCAAGTAATCATAGTGAATTGGTTTGTTTGGTTTTGTTTACATCTCTGCCAAGTTCAATTGACACACACATAAGTTACAAAGTTAATCTCCTATTGTAATTAACCCCTCGAACGCCTTGTGCGCTCATGTGTGCATACAACGATTTTTGGCCGACAACGCATTCTATGCACATCTTGCAGACAAGTTAAGTGCAGGACATGCTGATAAATCACTACATAGTATAAAACAAAGTCGCTCCCCGCTGTCTGTCCCTATGTATGCTTAGATCTTGAAAACTACGCAACGGATTTTGATGCGGTTTTTTTTAATACATAGAGTGATTCAAGAGGAAGGTTTATATATATAATACTTTAACCCGGAGCGAAGCGAGGGCGGGTCGCTAGTTGATCTATAATTTGGTTAAAAAACATGAAATACATATCCACGTTGACCCCGTTACAAAAGAGAACATGCATGAAAATCAGAATTGAATTTCATTGATACGATTTAGGAGAAAATGTAAAAAAAGCATATAAAACGCAATACATTAAGTTTTGACCCGTTTATTAAGATTTTATATAAGTAGAATCAAAACTTTTCGGCGTCCTTATTTTATTTGTTATATATTAATTCAACGATATTGGCTTAAACATAGTAATTTACGAAATAAATGCAAATTTTTTAATAAGGTCCTTAAATTTTAAACATGGAACAACAGCTATGACGTCATTCCTGTCGTCGATATTGTATAAGTGTTTTTGCTGGGGGTCTGAATTATGACTTTTGAAAGCTTCATATCTTATGAAAAAATTATGCGACAATTATTTCGCGTATAAATTATTCCTCTCTTTCATAGTACTTTCCAGAGAGAGCGTAAGAAAAAAAAATGCATGTTCCCTATTATCGCCATTAACTTTCACCCAGGAATCACCTAAACTTCAACCACTTAATGTGCTTTAATGTATGTATGCACCTATTTAACTTGTTACCATCAATGACATCTGGAATCACGCGCATGATCGATGGCATGCATGGCACTGGTATTGAGCCACTTCACATTAACTCATAAAATTATTTACATGACCGACCGAGTAGGTACGGAAATACCTATCTTAGGAAACAGTAAGGTAAATAAATTGAGGGACGTGATCTTTGTGTGTAGTAATATAATCGATTTGTTAAGTGGGTTTTTTTATTTTTTTTATGGTCAGGTCACCTGATGGTAAGTGGAATATACCCATAGACATTTGAATTCCCAATAATCTTTAGACTGCAATCCTAAGACCCCAAAATGCGTTGCCAACCCTGAGGATTAAGATGGAATGCCTCTATGCTAGTAATTTCAACGGTTTTCTTATCCCCACACCGGAACACAACAATGCGAAGACAGTTGCTTGGCGGTAGGTTAATGGCTAAGATGGTGGTATCCGGACGCACCCTGCATAGGGTCCTACCACCACGAAAAACAAAAAACAGCATAGAGTAACAGCAATCTGTCGCACAAGATGCTTTATACGCGAATAAGATGTGCCTTTAACTAAATGTAACCACGTGGCTCTGTTGAACAGCCAATCAAAACTGATTTGTTAAACTGTGTCGAATACAAAAGACGTTACTCGGACGATTTCGCTGACCTTCGGGGAGGAAAGATGGTCGATCGAAAGATGTCCGGCTTTTACTTTTGATTTATTCTGTTTACTGTTTTACTCTACTCACTTGACATTGCCGAAATCACTGCGGAATGTCGCGGTGGACCGCCATTAATATAAAAAGAAGAACAAGAAGACGTTACTCACTCGCCAATGACAGCTTACACCAGAGCTAACGTCAACCTTACCCCACAGTTACTTAGGTCTATTTTGCGCTGTCAACCACGACGGAAATATCCGACGTCGGCATTGAACCAGTGGTGCGGATATATCCGTCAATGGCGTTGAAAAGGTTAAGCTTTGACGTATCAGTATCCTGCTTCTATTGGCTGAAAAAATATATCACGTGGTTCTTTGTTTGTATTTAGTTAAGTATCCAAACAAAACAAGTATACTCGTATCAAGGAGATTTTTGTACGTGGGAATTTGAATCTACCATCAAGGAAATAAAGTTCAATTACCTTTGCTCTTATATGCCATTTTAAATTTTGATACAAATAAAAGTGAAGTTTATGGTCTTTTCAATATGGTTTAAAGTAAATTGCCCTGATTACGTACCCCCTATGGCACACCAGGGGGGTTATTAAACCTAAATAACAAATTAGAATTAATACTTGATAAAACTAACAACTGGCTTAGTAATCAGAACCTAGAAATAAACTTTGCAAAAACTAAAATAATGGTATTCCATCCATACCAAAAAACATCTTTAGAAATAGACTTCTGCTATAAAAATAAAAAGTTAGAGGTAGTCAACGAGTTCTCATTACTCGGTTTAATCATAGATACACATGTAAACTGGAAAAAACATATTAAAAACATTAAATCAAAAATATCATCTTTTGTATATGCACTCCGTGAAATAAAGAAATCGACTGACTTAAAAACTGCACTCGCCACCTATTATGCTTATGCTAATGCATGGTTCAGCTACGGTATAATCCTCTGGGGCAATAGCACAGATGTCTCATCTTTATTTACCTTACAAAAAAAACTTATTCGAATTTTAGTAAATATTGACAACACAGACAGCTGTAAACCCCATTTCCTGGAGCAGAAAATACTAACGCTAACTGGATTATATATCTTGGAAATTTGTAAGTTCGTACGAAATTATCCCGAATACTATAAGAAACGCGAAGACATACCCACATCTCATCAGCTTCGATTTAGAGAAAAACTCATACTACCTTCTTCAAAACTTAAAATGCATTCTGATTCAGCCTATGCCATGTCTATAAAAGTATATAATAAACTGCCAGATAGAATAAAATTCGAGGAAAAACACTATACATTCATAAAACTGTTAAAAGAATTCCTTATAAATAAAACCTATTATACACTAAGAGAATACTTAGAGGATAAACTAGAACAAAAACTAAATAAATTACATCAAATATGTATATTCAACTATATAATATAATATAAAAATAGAAAATAATTTCCTTTTTAAAAATAACCAAAAATACTAAATGTGCAATACATAAGTAGATAAGTAGATAATTTAAGCAGAATAGATATCTATATAAATTTATAATAATACATAAATAAAGTATAATATAGAATATTAAGTAAAGTTCCTTATAATTTGCACTGTGTATGTAAACTTTAAGAAATTGAGCTTTATAGCATGTACGTACTCAAGTCGTCCTCTCCTCACCAATGTTGCGGTGCCCAACAGGGTCCACAATTAAGTTTTTAATTTATTTTACATAGTAACTAAAACTTAAGTTTACCTAATATCTTGTAAGCTTTGTGGAATGCAATAAATGATTGAGTATTGATTGAGTATTGAGTATTATGACCTAGCTATGCATTTAATTTTACGGTGAGCGTAAAGGACAGGGAAGGAGGGAAGAGGAGGAACTGTCATAGCTCTGTCTTTCTCTGAGCGTAAACAGAACTGCATTGTTATGTGATGATAAACCCCCTGGGGCGTTATCAGGACATAACAATGCAGTTCTGTTCAGAGAAAAGGATAGAGCTATGACAGTTATATAGCTCTGTCCTTTTCTCTGAGCGTAAACAGAACTGCATTGTTATGCATGATAACCCTCCAGGGGGATTATCATGAGCTAGCTTTGCAGTTCTGTTTACGCTCAGAGAAAAAGACAGAGCTATATAACCGCCATAGCTCTGTCCTTTACGCTGACCGTAAAATAAACTGCAAAGCTAGCTCATGATAACCCCCCAGGTCTTACGATGGTATAGCTAACACAACGACGATTCAGAATTAAAATGGCGCACACCGTCAAGGTGCTTGTCAGAGGTTAGAGGTTAGAGTTGTAATGTTAGGGAGGATGACTAACAGCGTAAATCAGCAACTTTTTTATAATAATAATAGTAAATCATTTATTATCATCATCAAATTAATCATTTATTTTTATTTTTTGCAATACGTCTTCTTCCTTTTTTATTAATGGCGGTCCTCCGCTGTATTCCGCATTGATTTAGCCAATGTCAAGTGAGTAGAGTAAATCAGTAAACAGAATAAATCAAAAGTAAAAGCCAGACATTTTTCAATCAGCCATCTTCCCACCCCGAAGGTTACCAGAAACTTTTGCAATCTCGAAACGATAGCTTACCTATACACGGAGATTTGTATGAAATAGCAAACGATGACGTCACGTTTTTAATACTCTTTATGGTTTTCTTCTTAAAATCTATAAGGAACGCAATCAAAATTCCAGTATAATGTAAGTGTATTTTTTTTATATCTGTCAACATCACGTATTAAACGTAAGGCAGAAGCGATTCAACTATCATTGACTTAAAGTTGTTTACGATTCAGTTTCCCAAAATGATGAAGTAACAGCATAGGGTAATAGTAATGTGTCGCACATGATGCTTTGTACGCGAGTAAGATGTGCTTTTACTTTTTTATAGTCGCCTTCGAGGCACACAAAGAGTAATAGAGATAAAACACTTCACCTCGCGCGACCGTGCACAGATGTCACGTCCTCACGCGTATTATCTCTCTCTATTATATCCCGTACTAAAGTTATTGTAGTTTTATTTTCGTAGAGTTATTCTCAGTGGCAGCTGTATGAAGGTAAGCTGCTGAATTAATGATCGCCGACTCTATTCCGCATCGTAGAAGCCGAGGTAGAACCAGATGGCTCATCACTTTATATTTTAATAGAACAATGGTTTAAACTCGGAGTCACAACAGCCGAGCTCAAACACACGTCACGGGAAATAACTGTTAAGTGCTTGACTTTTAAAAGCTAGGTTTTCCATTATTTTGCATTTAATATATCCACCACTAGCACCAAATTAGAAACAATGCCGAATTTTGAGTTATGGTTCACGTATTCTTTGCCAAGTTAACCTTCCCATAAAGAAAGAAAAATATCGTCTAGCCTTTATCATTTTTATCGCTCTTGCGTTGAGAATATTTTGAAGATTTAAAATATGAGTTTAGTTAGGAATACTTTAGTTCGCGAGACGTTAAATTAGATAAGTTTTCATGAACTTTGCAGACGGTGTCTCAGCTGTCACGCGATCTGTAAGATCACGTCACGGCATGCAGTCTAAATGTCGTGCATATTTCATTAATCTAGTTGGTAATACGAGATACTCGTACGGAGGTATCTTACTCTTCAAATAAACAATGAATTCATATTGTTTTTGAAATCATTCACGTTGTTTACAAATATATCAAAAATTATATGAATTCGCTAATGTCGTTTTACTTAAAAAATTATGTAAAAAGAGTTGGTGATTTTTATGCTAGAAGGGGCAAAAGCGCTATCAGATCACCAAGTGGTCACCGCTGCCCTTGGATACCTGCAACACCAGGAGAGGTATTGCAGCTGTGCAACCGGTCATAAAAGTATATTCAGCACGGCCGCTTTTACACATCAAAAATCTGTGAGCACTTCCTCAGAGGAGACCATTGACGACCACTGAGACGAAGCGCCGTGTTCACTTGTTAACATGTTACTTCATAATTAGTCTTTAGTCTTTTATTTAATGATTAGTCTCCTGTTTTACTTGTACAAGTACGTGTTTTTAAACCTTCAATCCCAACGTAGCTAAGAGTTCCGCCAGTATAGTTAGAAACCCTAAACACATAAGAGCGCTCTGAAATATTCAAGGCAAAGGATCTGAAATATGAGGATATTGTTGAATTCCGCTCGCTCTTGTATTGAGTCCGTGTCGATTTGAATTCATGTCTCGAGCGCCCGTTCCGCGTCTAAATCACACCGACAGCCCGACCAACCATTATACGTATGTATAGCGCAAATAACATTTGTAATTTCGGAAGTAGCCAGTATTATGGTTACAAAGTGGCGTTGGTACATGTTGTGCCTAAAGAAAGCAACTAACTATACAATGTATTTAATAATTGTTGGTTCATCATGACACCATATAAAGGGTCACTTACATACATACATACTATCACGCCTTCATTCGCAGAGTGGGGTAGGCAGAGCTACAGAAATACAAACAACTACAAAAAGAGTTGTTGGTAATTCTGTAACCACACTTTGCATAAACAGGCTAAGATGTTTACCAGTGTATTAGTGACAGGTTGCAAGCCCATCGCCTAGCAGAAAGGCCACTTAGTTTTTCTTATAAACCGCGGAAAACCGCTGGATGACAGCAGCAGAGGACCGATCGTTGTGGAAAACCTTGGGCAAGGCCTTTGTCTAGCAGTGGACGTCTGGCGGCTGATAATGATTATGATGAAGTTTTTCTTCAGGCAGTTACAGCGGTTAGGGGTTTGGGATTAGCATGTAATTTATAAATCAATATAAGTAATCTTTTGTACGAGTCTAAAACAGACAGAGAGAAACTATTATCTCGTGGTTCAATGATCAAAACTTAAGATGAAGATAAATTTACCATTCTATGCGATAAATTTATGGCTGTCAACACTGAGCTGATGCAAGTAGGTGTTATAAAGTAATACATTTGATAAATCTAAATGAATACCAAGGAAAACATCTTATTACTGATAAAGATAAAAACTATTTAAGGTAAGAATGATTCAGGCCACTTCAAGAATTTTAGATTTTTTAAGGTATACGTTGAAGTCAAATTCAGTACGTATTCCTACGCATACATGTATCTATTTACTTCGTTGCTTCTTTCAGATAAAATGATTTTTTGACGGAGATTATGTTGATAAGTTGAATACATTATTAAACAGAATAAACTTTGCAGCTAGCTTATTCTAACAACGATGTTAGACTCAACTGCAAAGGAACTAGTTCACGTTAGCCCAAAAATAGCCGTAACTCAGCTTAGGGGGGGCAATAACTCGTCCTGTAAAGGCTTTGCAGAGGATATATCATAAAATTAGCGGGTCCCATGGCGCCGCGGGCGCAGCGTGGCTAACTCCGAACTAGTGGAAGCATTCGTTATAAACTTTGCATAACATTTTAGGATATCATTTTAGTAAAAAATAGCAATACGAGCTATTAACCCTAGTTTAGTTGTTTTCAAGCGTAGATGTTTGGTTGGTTAGTAAAAACAGGACCTCTATTCTAATCGGTAAAATAATATTGCCTTTGACGAGTTATGGTATTGTTTTTACGCAGGCCGTCTTTACCGTCAGGTGACAAATGATTTGATAACTAAAAACCGTCGTCAAAAAGCTAGAAAAACTTCTTTTAAAATTATAGGCAATATAGGTCAGTCCAACCAAATTCGGTTTTTGGTTAAAAATATAGTGGGACGCCGACTACAGTTGGACTGACCTATCATATTAAAAGAAGTTATTTCTTGCTTTTTGAAGACGGTTTTTAGTTTTTTCAAACATTTATTTTATTTCGTAACTTTTAGTGATCATAATAATACTGTTACGTCGTCCACGTATATTTATTCCTATAATATTTGAGGAAATCCCTCGATTTTTTCAAGATCCCATCATCAGATCTTGAAGTGCTGGAAATGGGAACAACTAGAAAGTACCTATAACAAATCGAACAAAAAAAAAACAAATCGGTCCAGCGGTCTTTGTGTAATCGGGGAGCATACCTACATTAAAAAAAACCCCGACTAATTGAGAAGCTCCTCTTTTTTTGGAGTCTCCGTTAGAAAGAGCTATCAAAACGTCACCAATATGATAACATGTCAAAAACAATGAGGTTTTCCGTGTAGGATCTCAGCCCAGTAGACTAGCCTACTGTGTACCATAGCCAATCTAAAACAGTAAATCATTTGATTGCTAGCATTCGCCCGAGACTCCATTTACATAGAAATGACCTTTTTTTTGTGGTGTTGCCAGTTATCTCTTTATTGAAGACTAGCTTCTGCCCCCGAATTCGAACACGTAGATTTCGATTATCGTTATTCCCTCGGGAGCTTTAAAATTTTCCGGGATGTAAAGTAGCCTATGTGTTGTTTATTCGTTAAGTAGGCCGCACGGGCACTTTTACGCGTCAAAATTGTACCAGCGCTTCCCAAGAGGAGACCACTGCTGAGAAGAAGCGCCACAAGAAACTCAACAGTCAGTCTTTTTTTTAATATTGCTTATTACAATGATAGAACTTTTATTATACATTTCCCTATTATAAGTAAGTTTATCGTTGATATTTAAGTATACATTTCTCTATATAAGTTTATCGTTGTTTAGTACCCATAGTACAAGCCTAGACCTTTGTTAGGTACTGAGTCAATTTGTGTGACAGTGTCCCGTGATATTTACATTTATATGTATCACGATTCACGATACGGGTCGTGAACTGAATAGAACATACATTCTAATAGCTAGTCCTCATTAATTAAAGACCGATTGACTTTATGTGTAGAAGATACACTTAAAACCAGTTTATAGTATTAATAGTTGTTGCCAGCGACTCTGTTCGCTTAGAAAAATAAAACAGCCTACATATGTAACTTAGCGATAAAAAGCATTCTGATGGTATTTTTTTTTTTAAATTGGTCCTGTTGTTTCGTAGCCTATTCAATGAAAACAAACATACAAAACTTTCCTCTTTATAATATTAGTATAGATGGAATACCGACCGATATAGTAAAGTGGATTTGAGTACGGAATCCTAAAAATTAACAAAAGCAATTTTTGCAGTTTTTTTTTTTTTATAATAACAAAAATGATCCAGATTGGTAGTAAGGTAATTTATTCTTTTGAGGATTAATTTAATTTCAACCTTATATAATTATTCTGAATTTCAAGTAGTTTGGGGAAAAGGTTGTGGTCAGCTTCTGCGTTTACACGGGATTTATTTATATTTTTTTGGGAAATAGCCTGTACATTCTATTTTTATCCTAATTTGTACTTAGTTTAGGTTAAATTTGATGATACCGTTATATACTGTTACATTTATATTTTTTTTTTCTTAATATTGGGTAAATTTTGAGACTATTAAGATTAAGATATGGTCCTATAAATGGTCCTCACACGAATTGACCTAGCTCCAAACTAAAAATAAAAAACAAAAACATAGAAAACATCCAAGACTCAGAAACAAATACTCACGCTCATCACACAAATATTTACCTATACCGGGAATCGAACCCGGGACCGCTAGCTTCGTAGGCACGGTGTTAGTGAGACTTAGACTACCGCGTCGTCAAAATTAAAACAAAATCGTTACGAGTACTGACATATAAGTTTGCGTATCTCACTAACTTATATCGCTACCTATGCAGCTTTACAAAATTAGGTACACACAACACACAACATATTATAAAAGTGTTTAACTTGTTTCAAACGTAATCTTCAGTCCCGTGTAACAATCGTCGGCCGTCGTTGGGCCCACAACACAACAAGCGAACTAACGACGACAAAATGCAAATCATAAAAAATAAACTCGACGAATGGCACAACTCCAGGCAGTACGTGATCAATTTGCTTCTGAGTATGAAAATATGAAGTTTGGTAAACGTACGTCCCCGGGGAGTCGACCCGGTGGAATTTCAAATTAAAATAGGTTAGCATTGCGTCGGCATTTTTTGTCACCGTCGTGTAACTTGTCGCATACCTACCTACATTATTATTATTATATACGTTGGTCGACTTAAAATGATTAGGCGTTAAAACTTAATTAAGCTGTTTTCGTTTGAACTAAACAATACTTAATAATTAGTTGCCCTCAAAGGCTACCTGGGCGTTTCAGGTGCGTTAAAACGATATCGTGTTTGACACGTTTAAGAATCGTTTATGTCACCGTCGCCATTATTGTAAATGACATAAGAGTTATCAAAACGTTGACAATACGGAAACAATTCAAAGACGATATCGTGTTTACCTTGTAGAATTCCAGCCCTGTTAATGATTCATTTACGACACACATTTAGTCAAAATATGTAATAGTACATATATTGGACTGCTCTAATTATAGTTATGTGGACAGCGCTCGCGCCAGCAAAGGCTTTTGACATGTGATCGTATTTTTTTAACTCGGCCGCCATTACTGGCAAGCAATTAAGAACTGTCATAATGTCACGATACAATAACATGTCAGAATCAATATAGTTTTGCCGAGTAGAATAGAGCCCCTTCAAATATATATATAGGTTGAGCTAAATATGTAATTATCAACATTCTAATTACAAGTTCATATTTCCTGCATCCAAAACTCTAACTTGAAAGTCATAATAACCATAGAAATTACATACATACATACATACATAAAGTCACGCCTTCATTCCCGGAGTGGGTAGGCAGAGCTACAGAATTACCAACCACTCTAAAAAACTTGTTGATAATTCTGTAACCACATTGTGCACAAACAGGCTAAGATGTTTACCATTGTATTAGTGACAGGTTGCAAGCCCATCGCCTAACAGTACTATAAGCCCTTATTCCCTTAGTCGCCTCTTACGACATCCACGGGAAGACATGGAGTGACACTATTCTAACCTGGCAACCACCAGAAATTAATTTATTAATATATATATCGTACATTATGAATTCACTAATATTATTTTTTAGGGTTCCGTAGTAGACTACGTTCCTAGATAGACTAGGAACCCTTATAATTTTGCCATGTCCGTCCGTCCGTCCGTCCGCAGCCTAGCGCAGAGACCCTTAGTACTAGAAAGCTATAATTTGGCATGAATATGCATAATAGTCACATTAACAAAGTGGTACAATAAAATGTACAAAAAAAAAAAATACGGGTTTCTGAAGACAGTTTTTTTGATTAAGTTATCCATTTATGAAATATAGCGACCCGCCCTCGCTTCGCTCCGGATTAAAGTATTATACATATAAACCTTCCTCTTCAATCACTCTATCTATGAAAAAAAAACCGCATCAAAATCCGTTGCGTAGTTTTAAAGATTTAAGCATACATAGGGACATAGGGACAGAAAAAGCGACTTTGTTTTATACTATGTAGTGATTAAGCTTTAAAGCGCAAATTTTTGCTAGACTTAAGTGTCCCCTACTACAGCCAAAACTACAAATACTAAAAAAGTGAAAAAAAACTTATATGAAAGAGCATATAATGAATTTTAAAGGAAAACTATCACAACTAAGTAGACATCATTGGTTCTTGAGATACAGGCGATTAAAGTATTTATACTTACTAAAATTATCTAAGACGACACCAATTGATTTTAAATAGAAAATTAGTTATTACTTGTTGATTTTTATGTTTGTAGTACTTAACGGCTTCGGAACCCTACACTGAGCATGTCCGACATGATCTTGCCCGGTTTTTACTCATACGAATACCTTTGTGCTATAAAATCGATTATCTAGTACCTAATCACTTATATTTAATTCTCTTACATATATTCAACCACTTCTATTAAGGTTCATACCGAGTTAAAACAGTTCCCTAATCATTTTTCCGCATACTCGGTAGCCTGCAGCGCGAAGACATCAATAAAGGACGAGGGTATCAATTACTTGCACCCCGTCTCGGCGGTGATGGATGCCCTTCTCGTTTATCACCGCATTTGTTCACTCCAGCTGCTCCGTAATTGCTATAGATTTAAAGCAAGTGCAGCACGAAATTAAATTACGTACGTGGTATAGGGTTAATAAGATACAGGGTGAATCAAATTCATATTCAAAAAAAGCAAAATTAGAGCTCTATAGCAAAGCGTTTATCTCTCTGTTCGTAGTGATTCCTATTTATTATAAAACTTTGGAACTTCTACAACTTTTCGCCGTTTACATTAAAAGCAAGAAAATGAAGAAGGCATTGACGTAAAAATAAACGTTACAAGTTTTTTTCTAGTAATTACAAATAATTTGATTTATGCTTAAATACAACTTCACTACAGCTCTAAGATTGTTTGTAGCTACCATTACCTACACTAAACAATACAGTATTACAATAATAATTTATTGATAGCTCGTTGAAATATGTCATATAGCTGCTTGCGCAGCTGTAAACCTGTAAACGCTTTCAGAAAATTAACGCGTGGATCCTATTTGCAAGGGCCGTAACCGCATGGCGTCTACCCACGTATAAATGTGTAATATACGCCGCATTCACCAGGTAATGTATAGGGTTCAATTTCGTTAGACGCGGCTGATGACACTTCGGGATGTGACAGGTGACGGATGGCAGTGGATAATTTAATGTACGTCCCTTACTTTGTTACTGGATAGAGTAATTTCAATGACAAAGCAGTTACCGTCATTAGGTACGCTTAAGAGTGTGGGTGGTCTCGACGCAGAACAAGCGAAATTTGAAGCATCATTTGCTCCTTTCATCAGTCGCCGTTTTGTTTGTTCAGCATAAATTACGGATTGTTTTGAAGCCTCTAATTGGGTGAATTAATTCTAGTGGCTCGCTAAAATATTTTTAGTAAGTGGGTACTTACTTTGGAAATTAGGAGGAATTGTGCGCTTCAGTAACGATTGAAACAAGAAAAATGATATTTTTGTGTTTATGTGCGTTAAGTGCTCGTTTATTAATAATGTGTATACGTATAAAAAAACCGGCCAAGTGCGAGTCGGACTCGCGCACGTAGGGTTCCGTACAACTATACATCTAAATAAATGTTTTTCTTTATTCTTTATTATATTGGAGTTGATTGAATGAAAGGTAAAATGCGGTTTAGGATTTGTAACGTAGATATTAAAAATACATAATATAAAAGTTCTTGTACCTCGTTGTAACTTTGATCGATGTTTTAATAATAGTGTTTTTTTTTTAAATAAGATATTGATAAGTAAACATTATAATTAGGTACTATATGCGAGCCCATATAGGCTTGTGATAGCTAAACAAGCTAATATATATTCCAGTTTGACAATAACTCCGCGCACACGAGTGTCAATGACGGCTGCCCTCACGTGGCTGCCCGTTCGGGTAAGCGTAGTCGGGAACCTCCCCGCGCGCGCTCCCGCTACCGATTAAGTCACGCCCCAAGCGAATTGTTGTTTACTTGGGAAACTATTACCGATTTCTTACTCGTATTAGAAAATAATGGTTCACGGTTTATGCATAAGGTTTATGTTCATAAAATTAAATGTTTTTCTTAATTCTTTATTATATTTGAGTTGATTGAATGAAAGGTAAAATGCGGTTTACGATTTATAACGTATTAAAAAAAAACTACTTACTAGATCTCGTTCAAACCAATTTTCGGTGGAAGTTTGCATGGTAATGTACATCATATATTATTTTTACATTTATCATTCCCTTATTTTAGAAGTTACGGGGGGGGGGACACACATTTTTCCACTTTGGAAGCGTCTCTCGCGCAAACTATTCAGTTTAGAAAAAAATTATAATAGAAACCTCAATATCATTTTTGAATACCTATCCATAGATACCCCACACGTATGAGTTTGATGAAAAAAAAATTTTTGAGTTTCAGTTCTAAGTATGGGGAACCCCAAAAATTTATTGTTTTTTTTCTATTTTTGTATGAAAATCTTAATGCGGTTCACCGAATACATCTACTTACCAAGTTTCCACAGTATAGCTCTTATAGTTACGGAAAAAAGTGGCTGTGACATACGGACGGACAGACGGACAGACATGACGAATCTATAAGGGTTCCGTTTTTTGCCATTTGGCTACGGAACCCTAAAAAGTGGGGTTACGTGTGAAATATGCAGTTGCAGATCATTCCCGTAAAATCTGAATGTTCTCACGTAATTACCTACTGATAACATTCTCGGAATTATGAAATATTTGAAAGCATCAAGCATGTTGTTTTTATTAAAAAAAGAAGAATATTCTTAGAAGTTACGGAGAAATTATAAAAATAAACTTACTTGTCGAAGACGAATATCTTCGATCGTAACAAACACTAAAACTTCAATTATGTATGATCTTCAAATTTTGAACTGATTACTAAGGTACGTATTTTTTTAAGAAAGACTAGTTTTTTGGCTGCAGGCCGAGGCACGTCGCGGGGTCGGGGCTCCACGAGTCGGCGCGGCGATAACAGCCGAACTTGCGCTAACGCCGCTAACTGCTCTTTGCTCGAGAGCGCGCCGTCTTGTCGCGATGACCCTACAGATTTGGCTTTTGCACAATGCTCCCACGGAGTATTTATATTCAATTGTCTTGTTAGTTTCTGTACGGTAAATACACTCGACTTAAAGTAAGTTAAGTTAATAAACCCAGAAAACCAGTTATTGTCATAGTGTTTTGAAAAAAAAAAATTACGTACCTCAAAAAATAAGTGTAAAAATAGTTTTAAAACTCCATTTAAATTACTTAATTTTTCAGTGTCGTGGTTGAAATTAATGTAATTAAACTTCGGTGTTCACTGATTATTATTTGTGGTTTAATTAAATATAACGTTACACGTACAGTATAATTTATGTGATGCATTAGTGTTATAAAGACGGGTAAGATATGTATGCAGTTAACCTCGTAAGTCCCAAAGGCCTAAATTTAGGACATTTGTAAAAGTGACTTTAAACTTTAAATGCAAGATTTACCAGTTTTTTTTAGTCCTTTTATGTGTGCATTTCCTACTAAGAGCCTGTTTCACAATCGACAAGCAAAATCATCTGTCAAATAAAGATAGCCCTCTCTTTGTCAATTCTCAGGTGTAAGAAAGGGAAAGGGCTAAATTTATTTGACAGATATGCTTTACTTGACGATTTCTTTTGAAACAGGCGGTAAATTTAATTACCTACCTACGTGTGGAGCAGACCAAGAATGATTAGTGCGTCTTTAAAACATGCAGAATAACTTTCCTCTGGAAAAAACAAAGGCACTCGATTGCGTTGCGGCATTAATGGCATTATGCATTGCGTTTCCTTTTTATCCGTTTTTATTTATTTATTCAGTGTGTCACAACTCGGATAAATTGCCGAGGTACATTCATATCAAGTTAAGGAAAACCATACTAATAGATACTGCAACCATTACTACAACTGCAATTGTGGCTTTCTATATGAAATTACCTCTTAATTTTACTTTACATGAATATCATATTCTACCATTTCAAAATCTCTAAGATGCGAAATCTACAATATTAAAACCTATTAAATCATTTGATTTATGTCTTACTTTCTATAATATTATTAAACCTAAATTATATGCTATATGTAGTGCATGTATGTATATGTAGTGGTGGTAGGACCCTGTGCAGGGTCCGTCCGGATCGCTACCACCATCTTATCCATTAACCACCCGCCAAGCAACAGTGTTCGTATTGTTGTGTTCCGGTGTGGGGATAAGACAACCGGTGAAATTACTAGCATAGAGGCATTCCATCTTAGACCTCAGGGTTGGCAACGCATTTGAGGTCTTGGGATTATAGTCTTGAGAATTCAAATGTCTATGGGTCTCAGATTCCACTTACCATCAGGTGGCCTAAGTGCTCGTGTGCCTTCTCCTTAAAATAAAAAAAATAAAAAATGTAACATTTATAATTATAAAAATCTATAAATTTGGTAGATGGTTACCCTCCAAATTAATAGATCGCTATTGGATATTACAAAATCTAACCTAAAAAATATGACATACAACCTATGAAGTTTGAACGTGCAATAAACCTATGCTTTATAGACAGAACAACGGCATCATAAAACGTTCAAAATCGTGAATTTTCAATAGAGGCGTTGGAGCTCCGTAATGCGGAGCATCTATTTCTAACTAACTAACTAAACTAACCTAAACTCTTGATTTCTGGCTTGTACGTAACTACCTAATACGAGTAACATGTGAGTTTACAAATTATTTAAGTAAAACAAATGTTACTATAATGTTTTGACCATAATTAGGTATATTTTGATTTAAGAAAAAACAAGTTTCGAAATTATAATATTTATATTTTCAAATGAAATGAAATCTAATTCATTTATTTTGCTAAAACATAACGTACATATATATTAAACAAGTATTATAGATTTTGATCCGTATAGAATCTAATTTTAGTGATTGTGATGGTTATTATAAAAAAAATTAATTCGAAAAGTTTAAATTAGTTTAAAAAGGGAGGGTTTTTTAAATGTAATTTTAAGATAAATAATTCCCAAGTGGTTTAAGAAATTTGACTCGTAACTAGCTTATTTTAATAGCTCGTAAAATGAAGAAGTCACATTGGCAAACGCTCTTGACGTCAAACAAACTCAATAACTAATCGTGACAACAAATGTCTACCTACCTAGGTTTTTCTTCATGTTCTTAAGAACAGTAGTAGTCTGAGGCAAGAACAATCAAAAGTATTTTCTTTTGATTGTTCTCAGGTGTTGCCAATGTCCTCGAACGCCAGGGAACGATGAGACGGCTCGTCCACAATGACCGACGGTAACAAGCCGGCGTGCTCCGAACGACCGACAGAGTATATTAGGTAATACGTATCAACAATCCTTGCAAAACCAAGTTAAAGAGAAGGTAAGAAACAATAATATAAGAAATCAGTCGGGAAAGGAGCGAAATTGGGATAAAATGTGACAGTGATTTTTTATTTAAATAACCCTTTTCACCCAATAAACCAACATATGGCAGCCAATGCCCAAATGATCGCCTTTTACGTAATTTGGAGTCTAGAATACTCGTACTGGTATACCTTTTAAATTTATTTCATAGAGATAAGTTCTTGAAATAATAATAAAGTAAAATTATACTCATATTCACCTATTGCAAATTTAATAGATAACCTATAATTAGTAATTACCTTGATCATCTCAGATATTCAATAATCCAATTATTTATTTTGTTCTATACAGGATGTCCCAAAATTACTAGGTCAGAGTTACATGGAAGACAGGTTAGCCTTAGATCTGTCAAGTAAAATGAAGATGACTCTGTTAAAGTTTCTTCGTTTTCGAGATACGAGTATTGTGATTTCATTGATTTTTGTAAAACCGGGCAAGCGTATGTCGGTCCATTGTAGGGTTCCGAAGCCGTTAAGTACTACAAACAATAAAATAAACAAGTAATAACTAATTTTCTAGTTAAGTTCATTTGGTGCCGTCTTAGATGATTTTAGTAGGTACGAGTATAAACACTTTAATCGCCTGTATCTCAGGAACCAGTGATGTCTACTTAGTCGTGATAGTTTTCCTTTAAAATTCATAGTATAGGTGGTTACATTTAAGTTTTTTTCTGATTTTAAGTATTTGTCGATTTATAGTGCTGTATTTGGGACACTTGAATCTAACAAAAATTAGCACTTTTAAGCTTAATATTTTATAAACGGATTGCTTTAAAGAAAAACTGTTTTCTCAAATCCTTAATATTTTTAAAATACCTATTCAACGACACCCCACACTATAGGATGGACGAGAAAAAAAATACATCCCTGCGTTACGTGTAGGGGAGGTAACATTTTTTTTTACATTTATTGTACCATTTTGTTGTAGTGACTAATGACTAATTTTGTTGATGCCAAATTTCATTTTTCATGCGGACGGACGGACGGATGGACGGATATGGCGAAACTATAAGGGTTCCTAGTTTGACTACGGAACCTTAAAAGGGGTGCAACAAACACTATATTTTTAACGCTCGTCCTTGAAATAAAGTACTACCACGATTAAGGAACATAAACGTACAAACGTACATATTTAATGCTGTTAATAAGTTATCCCTTAAAAAGTTACAGGCAGACAAAGACGTCGTGTAAAATAGTTTTCAATTTTGTCCTATTTTTTATTTTATTTTATTAGGTATTATTGTTTTGTGCTTTTCACCAAGTAAACGATCCTCTTTCATTATTTCTTTGTTAAAAAGAATGCCATACTGTTCTCCGTGTACTGTGACTTCATCGTACTATTCGTTCTGGATTTCTTCGGCCTTCGGAACGTGTTGCTCTCTAAATTGTAAGAATTATTTACCGTTATTTTTGTTTGACATCAATTAGAAGAAAACAGCGGTAAAAGACGGTCTACTCTCACACCGGTCCTTTGAAAGATTTCCAGTTAACTACTTACTAAGAAAGCGTAAGACTTTCTAATAGGTATTAAATTAATATTATGTTTCTTAACGTAATAGCTTAAAATATCAAGGTCTTGTAACTGTTATGTTTAAACAGCAGTATTATTTTACTCATAACAATTTAAATAAATATAAATTTACTTACGTGTATATGCTCAGTTTCGATTTATATACTCTTTTGTAGTGTTAAACTAATTAGTTGGGTATACAATCCCTAGTAACGAGATAATTGTTAGAACTTACCTTACACAGACCGCGTCCGAGGCCAAATATTTGTTTCACTCTAATTAGGAACAGCTACAGTAATGTCAACGACCTCGTTATTAGGATTGCTAACACAGTAGGTACATGAATAAATGAGTTCTTGTTCTGTTACTAACCGAATTATTTGTTTACCCTTGGAACATTTTCTCACGGGAAATTATTAGTCGTTTGTAGTATCAGAAAAAATGTGAAATGTCGAAGCAATAAAAGTAAAAACAAATAACTTTACGTAGGTACCTTTAGTAATTATGCCTATTGCCCAGGGGTACCTCTATTCAACTCAATAAAACAATATTGCGTTTGACGTGTCGTAGTATTGTATTTAACTCGGCCGTCAAGTAAATAAACGTTATCAAAACGTTGGCAATATCGGTTTTACCGTGTAGAATCTCAGCCCAGATAATATCTAATACGAGTTTATTATACTGGGCGCATTTCTCGTAGCGAAAATCTATGCTGCTACGGCCTTCGGAATAGCGTTCGTAGCGTTCGTAGCAGTTATTAGTGTGGTTTGGGGCCGAACAAGAAGCTTACTTATATAACACTGGAGATTGCCCGGCGAACCATGCTTTGAAGCGAAGAAAAGTGACTTGAATGACGTTGTAATATGTTTTTGTCCCTTTCTCAAAAACTCAGGATCACCATAAGCGACGTAATTCACGGTCACTTTTTTTTGCTTCAAGGCTTTTTTCGCCGTGCAATCTCTAGTTCTTGGGGCCGAATAAGCTGGCGATTAGACATTAGTATCGCTCCCTGGGCGCCTGGCACCTTTATGACAATAGAGGTATAGCAAAGTGCATGCATTTACATTTTATTTTAGGTTGTCTGGTAGAGATCGCTAATGAGCGATAAGACAGCCTGTTGTTTACCTGTGTCTTTTAAATTGTGTTATTTCTTTGTAATGTTTTTGTTTCGTTTACAATAAAGTGTTTTGTATTGTATTGTATTTTGAGAAAGTCTTCCGTTATCTGACCACATTGTTTCTGCCGCAAAACAAGCAGTTTCATAGTGTTTACTATCGCTACCCCGTATATACGCTGTTTGCATTAACATTGCTACACCAAAGGCCTTTTAATATTAGGGTTAAAAATCAAACATTATCTTTATCTCTATATTCAACTCTAGAGAACAGAAATCTTGTTTACCAACCCCGCCTCTATAAAGCTAGCAAATATTTCACTTGTAGAAAGCGAGACCCAAGCGCTTTCGCAGGCTTTTACATGCTGGGACATGGTGGAGGTGCTCTTGGCAATAACAGCGGCTACAACGCTGGAATGTTATGTTATTACCGTTGCCTCACCAATCGCAGCCTGTGTGATCAAATACCTATAAATATATAGTACTTAGGTATATAATTAGAAAGCGTAGGTTTTAAGATCTCGGAAAATATAGGGTAGGTTAGGCCTAGGCCTAACCAATAACGCCCTTACTTATAATTCTTATAAACGTGGAATAACAGGGGATAGCTTATGCAATGTTTTGTCACTTTCTGTCAGATGAAATTGTCATAATTGCAGATAAGGACAAAGCATGGCATAAGCTACCCCACGCTTATTCCACGTTTATACCTATAAGTAAGGGGAAAGAGTTTAAGTTGAGCGACTGATATTTCAATGTGGCAAACAAAAATAACCAGTTACTTTGTAAGACTTTCAGTACAATCTGGTTAAATAACTCCATTTATTAATTATACCTATAAGTAAGGGGAAAGAGTTTAAGTTGAGCGACTGATATTTCAATGTGGCAAACAAAAATAACCAGTTACTTTGTAAGACTTTCAGTACAATCTGGTTAAATAACTCCATTTATTAATCATGAAAATATAAACTTGCGTATCCTTGTACGTATATGCACAAATAGGTACTTATCAACCCAATAGAACCCTGACTCACCGTAGAACGGTGCCACAATGACATTATGACAATTTGTTTGACTCTTCTTACGACTTGAATCATAACGACACTGCGACACAGTTTTATGGAAGCTGGTCAGGATTTCATTGGGTCGATGGTACCTATATTCGGGCATAATAAATTTTTCCGGCTGAGAGCTTACAGTTTAAAAGATTTCACATTTAAATTTCTAGGTATGTTCTGCAGATCTTCGGAACTTAGATCAGTTTAAAGTTCAGTTAGAAATTGAATAGGTTTCTTTGTTGCACAAAAAAACAGGAGTACAAATAAGCTTGGTTGTGGTGTTATGTATAAAAACTTTGCCGTTATCGGACCAAGCACAGACTTACGTATAAATGATAAAAGAAATGTAAATCCGATCAGTGGGTTTCAAGTTGTAAGCCTACTAAAGAAAACTTCGCTACCAACTTGAAGAACTCGAGTTTCCCAAGTAAGCTGAAAAGATGCGTGGAATTTTCCTTTTTCCGGTACTTTTATTTATATATCATTTACATTTATATTCATATAACATTATCTATATGTACCAAAATAATAATTTCTTTTGGCGTCCGATTATTTAAAAGGATACTCGTACTTAAGCACAACACTACCAAAATGTTAGTGGCTTTCGGAAAAAAAAGCTAAATCTTGATTTAGTTTAAGATCGGACTAACAGTGTTGAACTGTTAAATTTAAGTCCGGTTAAGGCATTCTAAATTTTTGGTTTTAGTGCAATCCCGCCTGGAACATTAATTTTTACATTCTTGAAATCGTAAAATTATGAGTTAACTCCTCATGCCTCAACCTGATATTACAGGATATTATTATTTGTATAGTAGGTCAATATTTGAGAAGATTTACGACTACGCAAAGGTACCTACAACTATGGTGGCGTCTCAAAACCTTACAAAAAAATACGGCTACTTTGCCATTTGAGACGTTCTCATACAGACGTCACTACTCGCAATGTAGCCAATACTAAATATTCTAGACTAATTTCATGCACACACGTCTCGGTACTCGTATGAGATTATATGCCAGATGCAGTACATACTATCACTCGCGCATGCTTCCCAACATTACTGACGTCAATGGTTCCGTATTCAGCTTCACCTCTTCCTGAGTGCTTTCACACTAGTTTATATCACACATTAATATTTCATCACTAACATGCTCGCTCGAAAAGTACAAATAATTTTCGTATGTGATCTTACCTTACCGATAATTCATTAAAATACGAGTAAGTACTAGGCAGAGGTGCATTATGCAAACTTGGGTTTTGATGACCACGGCGCTACCTCCTAAGGCCCACCAAACAACGTTATTTGCCAATGGAATATGAACCTATTTTGGATGCAATAGAGACAATTTTTTAATTTAATTGTCAATCACAAAAACAAGGGAAATTCTACTTTATCTTCTTTGCAGCAGGGATTGTAAAACCGGTTTTATTCAATACCTGTATTTAAATTGACAAATTGTTACCGCTAAAAAAGTAATACCTATATTCAAATTAGAGGTATTATTGTTATTCCGCTTTTGTTTTTATCGCTATGTATCACTATTTACATTATTCAATACCGCTATTCATTGCACCTGTTAAGTAAGATGTCAATTAGACTGTAATTAATTGTAATTTCAGACTTGTCTAAGGCGTGTCTGAGTTTTTTGTAATAACACCAAAAACATTTACATTAACAAATAAACGAGTAAATTGACACTGCCATTACTGGTTATGGTTTTTAGGGGTAAAGTATCAAAAAGAGGTATTGTTCTCAATTGGCTAAACCGATAATATACTTGAATACCGGTATTCATTATACCGCTAATCAAAGCTTTAGCGATATAAATAGCGAAATGCTTCATTTAAAACCGGTAGTCAGAATACCGGTAACGATCCCTGCTTTGCAGTGTATATTTGTTTCAATGACCTTATTATGTACGTACAACTTTTGTACGCGGGGCCTTACCAGATTAAATTGAACAGGGCCCCTATTCAACTAGTTAAAACCACATTGCCTTTGATGTGTCATGATGGTATTGTTTCAACTCGGCCGCCATTACTGTCAAGTAAATAAGAGCTATCAAAACGTTGACAATACGGAAAATGATGTTTTGCCGTGTAGAATCTCACCCCTGGGGGGTTATTATAACAGCTATAGCAGAGCAATATAACTGATACTCTATCCTTTACGCTCGCCATAAAAGGAACTGCCTAGCCATGTCATATTAACCGTCGGCCAGCAAAGATCCATTATCAATAATCATTTAAAAGCAAATTGCCGTTGGATCAATGAACGCTGATTGAAAGAGGGCACTGGCTGGTGATTGATTACGTTTACTGACTACGCTATTGTTCTTATGTTACTGTGACGAATATTGATGAATATTCAACTGCCCATTTTTTACAACTTGTCATTAGTAAACAAGTTGTAGAGTAGACGCATGCAATACCTAAAGTATCGCTTGCGCGTTAACGACCGTGAAAAGAGATAAGGTGTCACGGTGTCATCTAAGCCTCCGGTACTCATACTTAGCGAAGAAAATGGTAAAATACCGCTAGTGCTCTTACGTTGGTTTAATGGTTGAGCCCGTCCATTAGAAAAAAGTCACAAATGAATTAAATTTTACAATTTAACAAATATAAAACTATCAAGTGCCACACTGTGTAAAATAGGGTGTCATTTAGATAACTGCCGTGGCGAGTTACGGCGTTGATTTTCAGTGGCCTGATATTAGCATTTGCTATTTGAATTTAAAACAGAACGAACAACTGGGAACGGCATGCTTTTACACTCTCTCAGGTTATTTTTTGCCTGAAGGGTGCCAATGGACCCTATAACTAAGGCTCCGCTTGCCATTTGTCGGTCACAGGGCTGAATCTTTTGAAAGGTTTTAGATAGACACTGTGTAATTTATATTATTATAGAGGCCTTCAGGGTGCTGTTGGGGCTGCCGTGGCGTTGAAGCGCGTCGGGGATGTTCGCGGAGGCGCACACTGACAGCGTAGCCGCGATAATGCGCAAGCGGTCCGCCTCCCTCCTGGAGAGGCTCCGAGCTACTCCCAACAGGTTCCTGAGCGTGTTCAGGGACCGCTGGGACTCTGCGTCGCTACGCTGGTGGACGCAGCTGCATTTTTCGCACCAGCGTGAGAAATAGTCCCTTTAATATTAATTCCTTTTTTATTTGTACACTAACATTACGTTTTAAATTTAAAATTATGTGACAGTGCAAATTAACCAATGATATGGCTTTATCCGAAGTAAATGATTTTGATTTGATTAACCAATAATAAGAATAAAAAAGTAGAAATGATTTCCCATACAAAAAAGTGTTATATTCGGCGTGTTTTACTCGATCTTAAAATTGTAAAGTGGTGTGAAACTCGTTCCGATTGGCACTTGGCCGATTTGAAAGAGTCTACATGCTTTGATATTTAAGTAAAAAGAGGTAGTGGATAAGTTACAGATACCTATAACACAAATAACAGATGACAAGTGTCGGTACGGGGTAGATAGTACGGCATATCTATTACCGAGAGCTTAAGAGCGACAGGTACCTATCGACTGCAGAGATGGGCATTATTCGAATAATTAATCGAATAAAAATAATTCGTAATATTTTTATTCGCGAATAGTTTATTCGTCGAATGATTTATTTGCGAATAAATTATCCGCGAATGAATCATTCGACTACTTTTCGAATGACGAATAATTTATTCGTTATTTTATTCGGAAAAATTCACTAATAATATTTGTAATTTTTTGGTTATTCTATTCCAATAACTAACATAAATTAGAAATAAAGTGACTCATTTATGAGTACTGCATATTTCAACACCTTAAAGATTGACAACAAGGTTAAGGGATAAACTCAGGTAGTAAAATAAACAAAGGAGCAGCGTAGACGTCGGATTAGTCACACGTAGTTAGTATAGTTATTACTTTCTAGCCTGGCCTAAAAAGAGATAGATGTATGAAAGAGTGAGATAACAACGTTTTCTTATCAGTTGTTCATTCCTGAACGGATCTAGTAGTTTACATAAATTATTCGACGAATAATTTATTCGAATAAGAATAATCATTCGAGAATTTCATTCGTTATTCGCGAATAATTTGGTTATTCTTATTCGTTATTCGTCATTCGTATAAATTTTGCCCATCTCTGCTATCGAGAGGCTGAGGTCAGGTTTGCTAGTTAGGAACGTTCCAACGTACCATTTTCTGAAAACGTGATATCTTTATCTCCGTTTAATAAATTTAAATTATAATTAAGAGAATGCGATAGTAAATGTCGGCTGACAAGAAATCAGTGTAATAAACGAATTAAAAGTAAAATCGCCGGTGGATCGCCGGCGTGGTGATGTATGCGAACATGGGCTTTAATGAACACTGCGCTTTAAATGGAACAGGAGATTTTACACGGTTAAACTTTATTGTTTTCGACAATACGGAAACACGTCAACCCAAAAGGTTTTACCGTGTAGAATCTCAGCTCAGTTTTTTAGATCATGCTCGTGATGATATTGATCTTTAGTGTTTTTTAATTCATTTTTCTTACATGAACGTCGTTTCATTATTTTTTAAAGGTCAACCTCAATAAGACGCCGACGCTAGATCAATCTAGCATCGTCCTCTGCGTAAGGAAAAGTCTGGGAGATAATATAATACTGAACTGCACCGAAGTATTACATCAAATATGTTACATGTTTTTTATGGCAAAAGAAAAGAAGAAACCCATAGACATTTTAACTCTAAAGACTGCAATCCTAAGACCTCAAATGCGTTGCCAACCCTGAGGATTGCTCAGTGGTACTATGACAAGATTCTACGTTTACGTAAACGATTTTCGAAACTATCAAAATGTATGAAATTGCCATAAGCTCTCGACGTGACCGCCCCTCAAACCCATACATTTGCGAGGACGATAAATATCTCGCAAAGCATCTCGTCAGCCTTAGTGCAAGAGGGCTTTAAAAGGCTCACGGGTTCGGGTAAATTTGGTAAGACTCGCATAAGAGCATATCAGAGCAAGTGAGACCGAATTATCCGTATGTTCTGAAATAATGTGGAGAATGCCTTGCTATAAGGCAGGGCATCCACCAGAAGTAGCGAAGCGGGGTCACGGGTCAAGAGTTAAGAGCAGGAATCCTACACATATCCAGGCTGACGCAATAGCTTCTGACTTTTTATATATATAATGTATAGTAAAGCCAAGAATTATTAATGTGCTCTTACATACGAGTATTTGTTACTCTGAGTGCCAATAAAACCTTTTTAAATAACAGATATCATTACACCAAATAAAGAACATACATTAAAACTCACGTTAATGCATGCAGGCATGGCACGTGTTATTTAAGAGGTCGTTTACGAAATTTTGCCGGTATTGCTTATTTTCGTGATTTTACAGTTTAAATACTGCTTTTCTATAAGTTTTAATGCACAATATGAAATTTCATTTCAGTTATGATAGAATAAATGAGTTACGAAAAAATGAGCTACTTTTTTATTTTTGTCGAGTATTATAATGCGAGATATAGGATATTTTAAAACATTATAAATTGTTTGTTTTTCCATTTTTTGGAGGTTTCTTTTAAGGTAGTGGATTGATTTTGATCTGGAGTTTATTACTGTTGTTTTAATTCGTTCATAAAACGAGAGTTTTAAGAAGCCAAAATCAACAACATTTTTTTATCTAATTTCTATAAAACTTTACTAAGTTAATTATTTTTTACACAAACAAATTAAGTAAAGGTGGTAAAAGTTATTCCTACATTTTTTAGACGACGTTTACAGGAATACATACCTTTTAGACGTCAAAACGATTCGTGAATTTGCGATATTCTAAACCTCTTATAGCAAAATCGTCGTGGTGGTAGGACCCTGTGCAGGGTCCGTCCGGATCGCTACCACCATCTTATCCATTAACCACCTGCCAAGCAATAGTGTTCTCATTGTTGTGTTCCGGTGTGGGGATAAGACAACCGGTGAAATTACTAGCATAGAGGCATTCCATCTTAGTCCTCTGGGTTGGCAACGCGTTTGCGGTCTTAGGATTATAGTCTTGAGAATTCAAATGTCTATGGGTCTCAGATTCCACTTACCATCAGGTGGCCTAAGTGCTCATGTGCCTTCTCCATGTCATAAAAAAAACACAAAACAGTCGCCGGTTTTAGGTCAATTAATCAAAATAAAATAATAAAACAGAAAAGTAGCTCAAGCATTCGTTGAAAATTTAAGTTATCTTTCATGTCGCGTATTAAAATTTGTAGAAGTAAAGTTTTTCAACTGTAAAATCAGGTCTGTAAAATCAAGTAAATCAGCGAAATCGGCAATATTTCGTATATGGCCTCTTAAATCCATACGTATAAACTAACTGACATTGTCGTGTCCAGTAAACAATAAAGATTTCCCTTCCAGCTCCCTATTTTATTTACTTATATTAAAACATCTCAGTTAAGTGCCCCACTTGAACCGGTAACGACTACTAGGTATCTCATGCGCTCGTTGGACGCCACTTTGTTAAATGTCACTGCACACTGCACACTGCAAATGCAGCTCCAATGTTTATCTTTAGCGCTTTAGACGTTACTCAGAGGTCGATGACCTGGGCTTCTATTGTACTCATACATACATACATACATACATAACATCACGCCTTCATTCCCAAAGTGGGCTACAGAAATACCAACAACTCTAAAAAGACTTGTTGAGAATTTCAGTAACCACATTTTGCACAAGTAGGCTAAGGATGTTTACCAGTGTATTAGTGACGGGTTGCAAACCTAATAATAATTATAATAATCAATTATATCAATCAATTATATCAATTATAATATCAGGGGACAATCTTACACAAATTGATCTAGTCCCAAACTAAGCTCTAGGCTTGTGCTATGGGTACTTGACAACGATAAACATACTTAAATAGAGAAATACATACTTAAATTTATAGAAAACATCCAAGACTCAGGAACAAATATTCGCACTCATCACACAAATATCTGCCCTTACCGGGATTTGAACCCAGGACCGCTGGCTTCGGAGGCAGTGTCACTCCAAACTAGGCCAACGTGTCGCCAAAAACCTATCGCTTAACAGTACTACAAGCCTTTAATCCCTTAGTTACCTCTTACGACATCCACGGGAAGACATGGAGTGGTACTATTTTTACCCGGCAACCACACGGGATATTGTACTTATTGTCAGTAAAACCATATTGCTTTTGACATATCATCGTATCGGCAACGTAACGATAGCTTTTACTTGACAGTAATGGATGGCGGCTGAGTTAAAAACGATGGCCAAAAGGCCGAGCAGAAATAGGTAACCTGCTTGTCACCAAAACCTCATGAATTATTTCGACATAATTAATTTTTGTAACCTGACGCTTGAGTATAAGAGTTGGTGGCAATTAAAGTGCGTGATGATGATGCACTGATAAATAAAACAGAATATATAACCTCAACATTCAAGATGTTAGTATAATCATTTCTTTTTCATCAAAAGTAAATGTAAAACCTGCTTCAAAAATCAATGTTCTTTTTCATCAAATAAGTGCTTTTCAATATTTTCGCGATCGAGCTGAATTCCTATTAAATTTATGGTATCCGTATCCTTGTTATCTTATTGTCATAACGAGAACAAAATTTGAATTTGAATTAATTCGGAACTCAGTATCGTTTGTTCATTATTTCTGCGACTCTTCAGGGAAAAGATTAAGTTGGTTTCACATTAAGTCGCCGTTCGTTCGTGCAAACACGTCGTAAAAACGAGCGACTTCATTTGCGACGATTTAGCACATAGTACTACATTCCTAGACTTCTAACATATACGGCTGACGTTGGATATATTTCCTGTGGAATTTTATGGATTATTGACCGGTAGTTTATAGAATCTTGCAACTGTGTTAAGTAAAACTTTGCATGATTGTTTGTCTTGTAAATTATTTCAACGATTATCGATATTTGAACAGGGCCTCTATTCAACTGCGTTATAACGATATCGTTTTTGACCTGTTTCCGTATTGTCAACGTTTTGATAACTCTTATGTCATTTACAATAATGGCGACTGTGACATAAACGATTCTTAAACGTGTCAAACACGATATCGTATTAACGCACCTGAATAGACGCCCAGGTTAAACTGTTGTCAGAAGTCACAAAATTGAATTAAGAAGTTAAAACCGAAGTTCCACTTCTAAGAGAAAACAAATGCTAACTTTGTTCACGATGAAATGAAAAACAGAATTGTTAACCATGAAAACATTTTCCAACAGAGAAATAATATTAATATTTCAGTTATTGAAACGGTTCATATGTGTAATAAATACTGAACTGTCGACGTAATAAAATAGGGTTATCAGATCTGTATACAATAAAACAAATTGAATCCACGCTCATTTTAATTGAAGATCACACGCTCTTCCGCATTCACTGGTGACCTACTTCCCTAAACTACACTGACGAGAAAAATAACAGGGTCATATTGTATTGAATCGCTATACAAACTGCCCCGCTTTTTTGCTAGCCAGTGTATGTAACCCGAAATGTGAAACTTGAGTCCAAAAGTTAACTAAAGCTTTGCGGGCTGATGCACGATGCATATTCTAGTTGAATCACGGGCGTCCTACATTGTTAGTGGATAAACCGGCAGTTTTTGATGGAAACGAATGATAAAACTAGTTGCAAAGCAGTTACATAGCAAAGAAGGATTTTATATTTAGCTTTATTATCTACTATTACTATTTTCTACATTTACCAAAGATTTATAGCGAGTCATGGACCTCCTGTACAACATAAGCAATTAATATATATGACTATGACTATGGACATCATGTGTCATGACATTCAATGTGTCATACAAACTACAGCTAAACATACAATGGAAGCAAACACAAAGTAACTTGCTTTTTCAACAGCGTATCACACACAGACACGTAATGTTCGCACTATTTGTATGTAACGACATCATTAAACCGATCATTACAACGACGAAAAAAATACTTAGTGATTCGGTTCGAAAGTTTCATCAAAATGACAGACCATTCGCATTTCTGACGAATCGGCGGTAAAGTAAAGCGATTTGAGCGCTCCCCCGTCGAGGAAGTTTTCGCTTTAGCCGCTCTCTCCGGGCCTGTCACTGGAATCGAAGGGCTGCTGAGACAAATTCGTGATATTTCCATGGACAACTAATTCCGCTTAATAAGAAAATGTCTAAAAATAGACGCAGACATCAAACTATCCTCTCAAAGCTGCGAATATCTCTTGAAACTGCTTTAATGAATTTTCATATTTAGATGTCGCCACAATGTTGTTTACTGTTGTTTCCCTAGAAAATATCTGTAGATCAAGAAGTAAATGCCTTGTCCAGTTTATTTAGTACAAATGTAACAAATATATGATATAAAGGAAAGATTTTTATTCTCGTATGTTTGTAAAGTAAAAACTCAAACTATAGGACAGTTTTCAAAAAATATTTCACCATTATTATGTTTCATTATCACTAAGTAGCATAGGCTATGTTGTATTTTTTTACGCGGACGGTGTTGCGGGCTACAGCTATACGTTATAATTATATAAATGTGCATTTGAATGCATTAGTCATTTTATTACGCGAGGGGTTCGATTTTTGATTTCACCGACGACAAATGAATAATTTTAATAGTAGTTTATGCAACTGATGCATAATGAGAGGCCTTTAAATACGAGTGTGGTTTTATGAAACGAGCGTCAACGAGGTTCATAATAGGATCACACAATTTTTTTAACGCCTAATTTTGTACGGTTGCATACACTACTTTATCTACATACATATACACAACAAACGAACATCTTTTCACAATCCTACTTAACTAATAGCAAAAAACCAACAAACAAATAACAACAATAATGTCGGCAATTCGATCCACCGTCGGTCAAGACGAATGTTTTTTTAAAATCATAAACAAACGAATGGAGTCCCTATTCTCATGTCACTCGAGATCAAATGTTAGGCGGTTTATATTAAAAAAAACATTCTAATTTGACGTTTCGTATCGATAACAGTTTTAATATCTATGGATACTAGAATAGAGACCCTCTTGAGTTTTGACAGCTGTTCCAAATGTAAACTCATAACTTTACAAAAATCGATACTGTTATAACATTACAGTATAGATTTTAACCTACTACCACAGACAAGAAAGTTCTCATAGTAAAATTGGTTGTAATAATGCTGGTCATTTCCTACCGTTTCTGTACGCATTTTAGAGTGCTAATAATATGTGCGTAAATAAAATCAATTACTCATTTTATCATCAGTGAGATACAAAAATCGAATCCCTGTTTCGGCACTTAACCCTTGTACTTTCTCATTTTTATTGCCATCATAGTCATAATTTCGGCCTAAAAAATTGCTTGATATTATCCTGGACACAGCCACTGGCGTCTTCCAAGGAAGGAATGGCTAAAACGAATTATTGTCCACATTGGAAATATTCCTACGACCATCATCAATTTGCCGATCCACCTCCTATTATAGATCTGCCCACGCGCCTCCCAGTACAACGACTACAAGCTTATGCAGTTAGATATTCTTTGGGCTGTGTCGATAGTGTAGTTCTTCAACAAATTCCATTTCTAATTCGATGTTTGTTGCGACAACTCTAAGCACCTAGCTCTCACCGTCGCTCATTATAGTCATTATACTGTTTCCTCTAAACGAGAGTAACCCATTGCGACGTTACTCTGGAAACGCCTTGACCCGGCAGATAAAAGGACTCACGAACCAGTTAATAAAACGTCCGTATGACAGCTCTCAGCAGCGCCGTAACGTTGTTTGTGAAGATGGATACCGCGCGTTAGTTTACTCGGCGTAATAGCCAGCTGAGTCAAAGTATTAAATTAGAGGGGTTTGAGCGCCTATTCGTCACATTATGTCATACGAGTCCCCAGGGCCCCGTTCCCTTGTTTAGCCGCTGTGATTGCGCCAATTTTCCACCCCTTAAAACGCCCATTTGCCAACACAACGTACACGTACTTACGGCGTTTTCTTCTTCAGCGTTAATCTCCGGCACTCCACGTTTAGAACCATACTTGACAATGTTGTATTTTAATTTCGTTGCTTATTACGTTCTAAAATATAATTTGAATTTATTTTGTTTGAACAGTGTTTTGGCGAAGTACGAGTCTCGTTTAATTTCCGCTTTGATGTTTAGAATGGATTCTTTGTAAGTCGTTTACAAAATAATGTTACATAAAATTGTTATGCGTGAGATACTTTACTTTGGTTTAGTGTGGTAAAATGAAGTTAATTAAATATGAAATAGGTGAAAACAAATAATTAAGTAAGTATCCATCTTTAAGCGCACCAAATAGAAATCATTTAGAGATAGGAGAATGGTGTATTATTTACTAAATTCCATTACTGCAAAACGTCGTACGGGTTCGTTACATAAATACCTTATTTCGTTTTTGGCCGGGGGCGGGCGATATGAAACGATATTTTGTCGTTTTCTTCCACAACCGTTTTGTTCTTAAATAAAAGAAATACAAATGGACAATCGATGTAGCTTATTTGTTCGCCTACGCATCAATAAAATACTAGTGACATCGAGTAAACAGGAAATTGGAAGTTTCCTGCCCTGTCGTGTAAAGGCAGCGTTCGTCGTAGGTCGCTTCCCTAATTACTGTAGGAAGGGTGGGGAACCAGTTGAACTAGATTATTTGGTATATGTATTTTTACAAAGCTTTTAATTTAACATAAGTACCTACGTTTTCAGAAATGATTGTCCAACATAAATGAGGGTGGATGGTTAGACGTCACGCATTAAACTAATAATTATCTTTATGACCATGGACATGGTTCACCACTTTCACTGTCCCATATTGCACAAACCAATCTAGGTACTTTGTGGTACAAACCTATCAGTGAGAGCTTGGTGATCGGTGACAGATCGGAATATATGTATTGCAATTGACTCCTTACTCCGATCTAGTTAGACTATGAATATAATTGCCTTCTGTCAATGTCACTGGTGTTCATAATGGGCCCAAAGTACCTACTGGAAATCGTCGGTTGGATCGTTCTATGAAATTATTCATTGCCGTTTACCCACCGAGGAACTAAGGGACTATGTAAATGTTCTCGGTACGAGGCTCATAATCCCAGAAGTTTAACAAATTCGCGTTACAATTCAAATTTCGATTTTCCGTTACATCGCAGGATAAGCGTAAGCTTTAGAAATCCCGGCATCGTTTTAACCTCTGAACTTTCCGGGCATTGTGACACTGGCAGCGAAATGGAAGGCAAATATTTTTCAACGTACACGGGTAAAAGATTCTCCTGTGAAAATATTTCTTCAGTTATTACGCCGCTATCGCCACGTTTTGCCAAGTAATGTTATGTTACACGTGACTTGTATGTCTAGAGTTCTTTGAATAACGTTAAGGTGTTACTGAAACGTCGCAATCTATCCATTTTCGGTTTGTAGTACGGCGTTTCAGTGTAGTATATTTTAGTTATTTTTAGGGTTGCGTACGTCCGAATCGCGAGGATTACTCGTGTAACTATCTATCCATCTGTCACAGCTAATTTGCTGCGAATCGACTGGACCGATAAAGTCGAAATTATGGAACACATATAAATTTCTATGACGCAAACACAGAAATATATAGGTAATTAATTAATTTTAACATGGAGGTCACTTTTGCGGGCAAATTATACTTTATTTTAACTTTTACGAACGAAACGAAATGTTCTGAGGGTTTCGAATATTATTATTTAAAAATAAACAGTCTTAAAATACTTTAAGTAAATAGGAAGAAACTAACCCCCTCACTTATTTCCGTAAGTACTGAGCTTAAAATAAACAGATGATGATTTCCCAAGGAAAATAGAGCGGTTGTCCGCTGGCAGAGAAAATAATGGTCCACTTGTGTTTTCAACTCACCTCGTCCTGCCTCACGTGCAATGTTAATTACCGGCGCGGCCATCACGGATTGGAAACCCTATTCTTCCAAATGTCACTTGTGTGTCAAATGTCAGTTACATTCTGCTTGTGCATCACACCACTACAACCAAAGACCGCATTCTTTAAGGAATTTGTCTAACAACAATGAAAACGTATCAACCCTGAAGTATGGAACAAGTGGAACTTCGCTGTTTCTTGTACAAAGTTATCCAAAACCGCGTCGTTTTTTTATAATTTACATATTATGTGTTTAGGTAGGCGTGGAGTAATCCGCGCGGGTCGCAAGATAAACTAGACGAGCCGGCCGTAAATCTGCCAAGATTGATGATCCGCCTGACCTTTGCGAGCGCCTTCTTGCCGCCCGCCTCGGCCAAGGAACTGCGACGCATGTAGCTGGATCGCCGGTTGGCTGGAAGAAAACGTGCTCCGTGGAAAGAGCACAAAACTATACATGAAATGAAAAAAAAACTCACGTAATCTCAGCGGTTTTGAGAATTGAGAGCTAATTTTGTTTTTTATGACTTAATTTAAAATTAAGGAGAACATCTTTCTCGCAACGTATTCCTTCATCTATGAGTACATACCTACATCTGTGAAGCTGCACAATGTTTTGTAAAGACCCCAAACCTGATTGAGAGAATTTGAGGAACAAGTAAGCCTGTAGTGCGTAAGAAGTGAGAGGTAAATTATTTATGTTATGGCCTCTTTATATTTTGATTATTGTCGAAAGTTGTTTAATGTCAGTCAGTATGTTAGTGTCTCTTGACATTGATGAGGTAACCAATTAATTACTTAGTTTTAAAATAACTGAAATATTATTGAAAATTATACAGAGCTGCCAAAAATTTAGTTCACTTATGTATTTTTTTCTATAATACTTTAACAACAGATATTGTTATCTATTTCAGTTCACAAGTAAAAACAGTTTGTTATAAATGTGGTACTTTTTGATTACGTTTATAGAGCGCACAATTGTTGCTAAAAACTTACGACTAACAAAACTTTCCCATTCAGTTTACTCCGTCATAAGCAATTAAAACTAATGCGAAAAGATGATTTGGTCGCAAAAAATAGCATTTCTAAAAGTGTCACAACACTAATATTAAAATGGTACTGATTGAGTTAATACGTACCTAAAAACTTCGTCTCGTGCAGCATTTTAAAATATAGGTATTTATGCTAAACTAAATGTAACCTTGAGTATATTTAGTTTAGCTTAGTTATATTTAGTTTAGTTTTAGTGATCATAATAATACTGTTATGTCGTCCACGTATACTTATTCCTATAAAATTTGAATAGTTCCCTCGATTTCTGCAAGATCCCATCATCAGATCTTGAAGTGCTGGAAATGGGACCAATTAGAAAGTACTTATAGCCAAACGAACAAAAAAAAACGAATCGGTCCAGCGGTCTGTGTGTAATCGGGGAACATAGATATAAAAAACCCGACGAATTGAGAACCTCCTCCTTTGTTTTAATGTCGGTTAAAAAAAGCAAATCCTTACTAATATTATAAATGTGAAAGCGTGGATGTTTGTTATGCTTTCACGCATAAACTACTTGACGAATCATCATGCAACTTTGTACACATATTCTGGGAGGTACTAGAAGTAACATAAGATATTTACTTTTTTATTGAAAAATATATTTTTCCAAAAAAAAAAAAATTGTCTGAAAAAAATTTTGCAGAGGGTGAAGCCGCTGGCGGGTCGCTCGTAATCTCATAATAGGAAAATACTTCTGCGTAATGATTACATACGTGTATACATTCAAATACTTAACAATTCAATCTCACACAAGCACTGTGATCATCGTTTTGAACAAATGTTTTTTGTTGTTAATACCTTTGATTTAGGTTTTTCACTAAGTACACCCAAAGATTGCAAACCGCAAATATTTTAATTAAGTATACTTAACGGTTTAAGTAGGCAAAATAACTTATGAATTCTGTCTTTGAGAGATCTTGCCAAGTCCTGAGAACATCTTCGCGCTCGTGGTATATAAAGTAATTTTGCCTACCTAAACCATTAAGCGTAGGTAAGTAGGCAAAATAATTTATAACGAGCACAAAGACTTTCTCATGATTTGGCGAGAATTCGCAAAAACCCTTCTGCAAGAGACGCTATTTTTTTCATAATTCTCGAGAACGGCATATCTCAAAGGATGACATAGTTTAGCAATCCTCCTCCACATATATTGACCAGCACGCTGCAGTTCTTTGACATTGATCTCATTTGGGGTGTAAATTAATTTGGGATTACCATGTTGATTAAAACGATCCATTACTAAGTTTCGGGTCCTTAACACTATTTACAGTATTCAGTGATATTAACGACGGATCTTGGATCTTTAGTATCACGACTTAGTTATAACTTTACCCCTTAAAGTGCACTTAGGCACTGCAATTAGTGAAGCAAATTTCGAAGCGTATAATTAGTAATAGTGATTTGGTAGGCTTTAAAGTTAAATGAAGAGGAGGAGGAAAAGTCCAGCATAGCAGGAAAATGCCTTCGGTTAGTGTCGTAATTAAACCTTTTCATAATTTTCCTAAACTAGCCGAAATGTGGGGTTGGTTATCTCTGGAACTACTCGTACTGAACGGATTTTAAACATTATTTCACTTATAAAGCTACATTATCCGTGGCTAATGAAGCCAATTTATTTTGTTGAACTTGAAACGAAGTGAGGGCCAGCGGCCCTAGGCAAGTTGCGTTTAATGATCGTTACCGTTTATGTTGAAAATTAAAGTTATGATATATACGAGTATGTGTTGACGCCTTGCATGTGTGCGCTCAGCAACCCGTCACGCACACACGCGCACGACATACGATACAGCGAGCCGCTGGCTGCGCCCGCGGCGACCACTCGCCCATAGACCTCAGAACTCTCATCACGTACTTCATATTATTATACAACCTTTGTAGATCGGTTATTAAACCATTTTTTTATACATTCAAGAAGTCGTTTTTACTAGCTACTGTTCCCTCCGTCTCACTACGTGAAGCAAAGTACCGGCGTTCCCATATGCTAACCTCGTCATGTTTAGCCCGTGTGGTTGCCAGGCTAGAATAGTGCCACTCCATGTCTTCCCGTTGTCGTAAGAGGCGAATCAGGGAATAAGGGCTTGTGGTACTGTTAGGCGATGGGCTTGCAACCTGTCACTAATACACTAGTAAACTTCTTGGCCTGATTGTGCAAAATGTGGTTACAGAATGATCAACAAGTATTTTTAGAGTTGTTGGTATTTCTCTAGCTCTGCCTACCCCACTCTGGGAATGAAGGCGTGATAGTATGTATGTTTGTAAGTGACCCTTTATGTATGTATGTATGTATGTAATTTTACCGATGTAATGTATTAAATTCGATGTAATATCGATTCATGTAAGAAATTCCACTATGTTATACTATAATTTAATCATTCCAACGGCAATATATGGGCAAACAGGACTGACTCAATCTACTTTTGCTGTGATTTAAACCTCAATTTTATGATTATAATCATATCTGTAATAAGTTATATAAAATAAAATTATACGATGTATACCAAACGTGCAATATATATATATATATGTATTAAGAGTTACCTTTGCCAATAGTATACTTTTATTTGTTGTTTTATGGGTCGATATGCACCCGTTCCAAACACCCAACGAACTATGGTCCGTTAGCACTGCGAACAGCATATGCTCTGGGCTGAGATTCTACCATAATGGTATACACAACAAGCTGCTGTAGGGCTTTAGAGCCAATCTGACTATCTCCTAAGGACGTTCTAAGGGTACCTACGCGTTAGAGCGTACGCTGGCTGCAGCCCTAGTGCAGCCGCTATATTACCATTTTGGGCACAATTTATGCAGCCTACAATGCCATAAGAGCTTCAACCAACGACATAATAAAGCTCTTATTCATTTATTTATTTATTTATTTCAAAAAATTACAATTGTTAGCTTACAGTAAGGCACCAAATCGCTTACAATGTTAAATTAAATAAATTATATCTAATCCTAACTAATCAAACTACAAAGGCAGTTAATTTTATACAGTAATGAGTGCCAGCTGTCGGCAAAAACGTCGGCATCCCCTGGCCCCTGTACTAGCGCGTTGAGGAGCGCGGGGGCGCGCGCTCCGGGCGCGTTGCCGGCGCGTCGCGTGCGCGCCTCCCGCGCCGCGAACAGTGGCCGGCGCCGCCGCCCAGCCCGCCCGTACTGTGCAGGAACGAATAGTCGCATACCTCCCAACGCCGTTGGGTTGTCTATTTGGCCCCTCAATAGGAGACAATAATGCACTGCGAGGTGAAGCTTCCGTCTAAATTGAAGGCTGTCGAGCCCTACCATTCCGCCCACAAAAAGTGACGGGTAAAGAAAGGGATAATACCCATATTGCCTATTATAGAGGTGTCGGGCGAACTTGCGCTGGACTCTTTCGAGCAAAAGTTTGTAGTTTGCTTCAGCAGGGTCCCATATTATTGAATTAAACTCTAATTTGCTACGTATGAACGCATTATACAGAATGATTGGCACCGTCGTAGTTGAGAATTGAGGCGCAGTACGCATTATAAAACCTAGCGTCTTGTTCGCGCTCTTAGCAATGGTACTAACATGACTATGAAAATCCAGTTCGGTATCCAACTCAAGACCTAGGTCACGGACAGTAAAAACACGGACTAGAGCTTCATCCCCTAAGCGGTAAGTATTTAATATCGGAGTTTTACTTCTAGTAAATGAAATTATTTTGCACTTATTTCCGTTAAAGAACAATCTATTCCTCGAACTCCAGTCTATCACCGCATCTATGTCGTGCTGCAACTTATTACAGTCTGAAATCGAATCAACGGCATAAAACAATTTCAAATCATCCGCGAATAACAGGCATTCCACATTTTTGACGTGCAACGGTAGGTCATTTATCATCATGATGAACAGTATCGGCCCCAGCGTACTGCCTTGACTCACCCCAGATCTGGTAAAGTATTCCTCCGATCGGTAACCGGAAAGCTGTACAAATTGTCTACGATCTTTTAAATAACTTCCAAATAGCTTAAGCAGTGCTGGCGAGAATCCAAACCCGGAGAGCTTAAATAACAGGATGTCATTATCAACCAGGTCAAAAGCTTTTTGGAAGTCAAAGTAAGCAGCATCCACCTGCCTGGATTTGTCCATATGACGAAGTGTATAGTCTACGAAGTTACCTAAATTAGTAGTGGTGGATCTACCTAGACGGAAACCATGTTGAGCATCCGTCAACCGACTCCTGACTAGCGGTGCAATGTACTTGCTGATAACACCCTCAAAGATCTTACCGAACATCGACAAGATGGCAATCGGTCGGAAATCAGATATTTCCAAAGAAGACGTTTCTTTTGGTACCGGCGTCACTCTTGAGACTTTCCAGGTATCTGGATATATACCTTCCCGAATTGCCATGTTGAAAATGAAAAGAAAAGAAAAGAAAAGAAAAGAAAAGACCTTATAGCACCTTTTATTGAATGAGTTGAACGGTAAATGAATTATTGAACAAATGAACGAAAATCAATGAATCATTTTAATTTTCGTTGCGTTTGTTACAGTGAAAATACCGGGCAAGAGCATGTCGGACCATGCTCAGTGTAGGGTTCCGAAGCCGTTAAGTACTACAAACATAAAAATCAACAAGTAATCACAAATTTTCTATTTAAAGACAATTGGTGCCGTCTTGGATGATTTTAGTAGGTATAAACAATTTAATCGCATGTATCTCAAGAACTAATGATGTCTACTTAGTCGTATTTCTAGTTTTGGCTGTAGGTTTGACACATGAGTCTAAAAAAAAATTGCGCTTTAAAGCTTAATGTTTCACAAACGGATTATTTAATCGAAAAACTATTTTCACAAACACGTAATATTTTTGAAAGACCTATCCAACGACACCCCACACTATAGGGTAGATGAGAAAAAAAAATACATCCCCAAGTTACGTGTAGGGGAGGTACCCTAATAATAAATATTTTTTTACATTTTATTGTACCTTTTTGTTGGCGTGACTAATATGTATGTTCATGCCAAATTACAGCTTTCCAGTACTAATAGTCTATGCGCTAGGCTGCGGACGGATGGACGGACGGCCGGACGGACATGGCGAAACTATAAGGGTTCCTAGTTTGACTACGGAACCCTAAAAAGGGAGTGAGATTAGTTGATGGTAAAGTGAAGACGGCCTTGTTGCGGTATTGTCAACGTTGTGATAACTCTTAGACACTTGACAGTAATGGCGGCCGAGTTAAAAATGATACCAAAACACGTCAAACGCAATATAGTTTTAACCCAGTAGAAGAGGCCCTGAGTCATTTATCCTCGAACCTTAACGTTACAGCATTTTAAGTATACATAGCCTTAGTAAGAGTGACGTCATTGTGGTAATCAGTGAACAGTTCATAGATTCCTACAATCATATTAAGCCACGAATAGTCATGATAATAAAATTATGCTAAGGCCTCCTCGTATTTCCGGCTACTAGTCGTAAATGTAAATCGCAGACGTCACGGGCCGCGTGGGCGATACCCCGCACGAGCATCACGATGTAAAGCCCCCACGCCTACGAGTAAGTACGATCATGATGACCATATGGTCGTAACATAAACTTTGAATATATTTTATAGGGGACGTAATTTTAAACGAATTCCTTATCCATATAATAATATAATATGGTCTGCATTGATGCAAATTCGCGGTCAGTGTATTAGTTTTTTAGTACCTACTTAGATGTATTTTTCTTATTCTTTGTATTTGAGCCAAAATATTTAAAAAATATATGTGTTCCATTATTTATACATAATAATATCATGTATACAGTCAAGGCAACATTCACGTGCCTCCATAGACTAAGTACGTCGATGAGTGCCAGGCGTTAATACGTCACTTCATCACAAAAACGTTTTAGGCTTAGTACCAATTTCATCATCAATGTTAACTACTTAAATTAAGCAATTAGAGCCAACAGTCGGTTAACTTTTATTAAATGTAACATCATTTGGTGAAATTGGTAATTATAGTGCCTGGCCGTTGTGAAGTAAATCCTGACACCAGTACAAATTATAACCTCTAACCTAACAATAGGCAATAAATTGTACTGCGATGACAGGTGTCAGGATGGACTTCTCATCGGCCGGACTATAGTAATAGTCAATACATAAAAACCGGTCAAGTGCGAGTTGAGACTTCATACATAAAACGCCAAGATAATTTTTTGGGTAGGTACTATTTTTTCGCTGCAAAAATAAATAATTCTAAATAGGTACTAACTATACTGATATTCCACATTCCAGCGCGAGAGCTTCAGCCTTTTTAAGGGGCTTTGACAGACAGGCCGTACCAACACTTGTTTTATTTTGGTTTTAAAGTGGTTCCATTTTTGAGTATCTCGGACCCTGAAAATTTGTTCATTAACCTTCTGGTTTGTCAGTTTATTAACCTCTCTTACTTACTCGCCCTCATATGCTCATATGCTAGTCTATCCGACTTTACCCAAACCCGAAAGACTTTATGAGCTATGGTACAGGGCCTCTATTCTACTGCGTTATAACGATATCGCGTTCGACGTGTTTTAGAATCGTTTATGTCACAGTCGCCATTATTGTAAATGACATAACAGTTATCAAAATGTTGACAATACGGAACCACGTCAAATCACGTCACGTCACGTCACGTCACGTCGTTATTACCTTGTAGAATCCCCGCCTTGGGCCTCTATTCTACTCGCTAATACTGGCTTAACTTGACACATTATCGTGTTGCCCACGTTACGACAGCTCTTATTAAAGTGATGGCAGCCGAGTTAATAGCAATACTGTGACGAGTAGGTATTTATTTATTTATTAAGGATCACCAACAGATACATCTTTAAAAACTCTTAAGTATCTTATTTAACCTTTAGGTGACGCTTATCTAATTACAGGTAACCACATCTTATTTAAGTATCTTCGAACATATGATACAATATTCTAAATAGAAGATACATTGTAACTTGTAAGTCATACATTAAGGAAGTAATCTACGACTTACTAGCATTTTATTTAATTTAGTTAACAATTTTTTTTTTAATGAAACTATTACTACACTATGGAGAAGCAGGTGTAAAGTTACCTGGTAACCGATGCACATCATCATTTCGCCACATCCTGAGAGCGACAACGCCCGAGCACCTTTCTTTTAAAGCTCAAAGGGCCATCGCATAGCATATCCGTCCCCGAGGAGTTCGGGAGATGGTTGTAGAGATGAAACATTCTCGAAAGAGCAGAGTTGCGGCTCAAATTTGTTTTTTTAAACCGTTCCTTGAACAACTTGTAGATACCAGGGCGCGGCAATCTGGTGGGCACGGTTAGGTAGGTAGGTAGATTAGAATCGACGCGCCGACTCAAGGACACCTCTATTGTTAACGGGTTCAATCGAGTTCAAGGCCAAGGCCGTCGCTATTGTAATACAAGACCGCAATGAGTAGAACCTTCCATTATCGAACGTTGCCGACCGGTCAAGGTCCATCGGTCATTCGAGAAGGCATTCTGGAACATTCGGCGATTGGGTGTATAAAAGGCGAGGCGCGCGTGCGGCGATTCATTCCTTAATTGGAGAGCGAACAGTGCGTACGAGTGAACCGAGCGACCGTCTAAGTTTATTGTGCGATAGTTGTTTGTAACGATTAAGTGAGTGTATTAATTAAAGTCTGCTCTTAATGATACGTGTGTTCGTGCATTTCTATCAGTTACGTACCCCCACGTACGTAACAATACCATAACACTTCAAAAGCAATATGGTTTCACCGTGTAGAACCTTGGCCCAGAGGTGTTGATTGTCTATTGAAATGTAATCAAGGTAAATGAAAAAAGCAAAACACTCCTTTTATTGGACAGTCATAAAATACGTTCCAACGTACATAAAATGTCCAGGGCTGGAATTCTACACGGTAATAACGATGTTGTCTTTGACGGGTTTCCGTATTGTCATAATCGATTCTAAAACACGTTAAACGCGATATCGTTATAACCAAGGAGCGGAATTCTTCATAGCAAAAATCAAACTGTCAGAGGGATTGACCAATTTTTTTTATCGACAATTCCACTTATCGATGTTACGGAATATTATCGCATATCGACTTATACGATTATTTTGTAACATTTGACCTATATGATAAGCAATTTGCATCTACATATTAAAAATAAATCGTGCCCACGTCACGTATGTCATTTACGTCGCTTCATATATCCAAAAGCCTGATTTCATTACTTTGACATTATTGGCGACTGGAATTAGGTGTTTGAGGTTCTCGTCACTGTCTTGAGTTAAGTGCGTGCGTATCCATGTTATAAAATGAATGGACTATGGCCACTTATTCCTGGTTTTTCGGAGTAAATCGGTTTCTTAATTTATTGAAGATCCATTTATGAGTGGAAAATGATCGATCTACATCTACCGATGTTATGTTAATGACTCATTAAGTGACATTTATCTATCGATAGTCGATAAAAAAAATTGGTCAATCCCTCTGACAGTTTGATTTTTGCTATGAAGAATTCCGCTCCTTGCTCATAACCGTTCTCTAGTTTTAGACGAAACTGACCAAAACACAAATTCCATAATTAGGTACGTTTTCCTACTCCTGTACTTTTATCTGTCATTTATATAGTCACCAACACTAATATAAGAATACTTATAACGCAGTAGAATAGAGGCCCTGCTTTCAATACTTATATTTACACACCTGAGTGTCATTGAAAATAAGGTGTGCTTTTTTATGGCATGGGGAAGGCGACCGAGCTCACAGGCCGCCTGGAGGTAAATGGGATCAGTGAAATCCTGTTGTCAAGCCTGAGGACTAGGATAGAATGCCTCTACGTTAATAATTTCACCGGTGGTCTTATTCCCTCACCGGAGCATAACAATGAAAACACTGCTGCTTGGCGGTAGGTTAAAGGATGGTGGTAGCGATCCGGACGGACCTTACGCAAGGTCCTACCACCACTAAAACATACACATACATAATTTGGTATAGGCGATATAGATATTTATGGCCTCGACGCTTCAAAGACAAAGTTGGATTTACACCAGCAATAATTAAAGATTTACAGTTTTTAAAATTCGCAGTGAACTAATAAACTTACTAATTTCAAAACTACAAAAAAACTTTATTTGCTACTAATTACTTTCGGTTCGCTTGCGGGGCGGAGCCCAGCCGGAATGTCATTATCATCACGCTATCCGTGAATAAACCCAAGTAGGCACTACAATTTAAAGGAAACCAGTATTATTTATTAAAACTTTGTGTTTAGGCTACGTTGAAAGAGATTAGGTTAATGTTTGGCTTATTTTAGTAAGGCTGGCGCCCTCTATTCTACTAGGTGTACATATTGCCTTTGACGTGTTATGGAGTTCAAAATAAAAAATCAAAATCAAAATGTTTATTCAGTAAATAGGCCACCATAGGGCTCTTTTACACGTCGGTAATATGAAGTGAATCTACTAGCGCTTCGGACAAGACCATCATTACGGAGAAGAAGCGCCGCAAGACACTCCAAAAGAAGGTCATTTTGCAATCATAAAGTACAATAATATTTAAAAGTAAGTTACAAGACAAGTACTTAAGTAGTAAGTTACAAATACAATCATTACAAATGTAAGGCTAACATTAAACTAAAAATAATAAGTCTAGGAGAAGAACACGACGAGGTCTCTACGTCTTAAATTGTTTTTAAAGCCGCCATACTGTCTAGTAAATAAGAGCTAACGTAACGATAAAAATACGATAACACGTCAAAGGTAATATGGTTTTACAGTGTAGTATAGAGGTCCTGGTTTGTGTGCTTGAATGTTTTATCATAGTTAAACATTCTTAATTAAAGGCCTATATTCGACACAGCAAAACGATATTATTATCAATCGTCCCCTACACAAAAAGTGAAACCGATAGCAAAGGAGAGAGATAAGGGAAGAACGGGGTCCTAATAATTAAAAACTTCTATTGCCAGGAACACTTTACCTCTATAATATGTATATATTTTCTGTTAATTAATTAAATCCTGCGATGAAAATGAAATAGCAAAATATGGACGACGTTCATAATTCCGTACTCAAATAATAGATCTGGTACTCCCAAAACTACATTTACTTACACAAATTAAGTTAATACAAGATGGCAACAGAGCAAGAGACAGAAAGACGCAAACAGAGGCCCTAGCCAAGATGCGTTCGCTAACTAGCGTTTCTATTCGCTTGGTTTTTTAACCAATCGCGTCACTGGTAAGTCACTTTTCGTATGAACCGAAATACCAGTGACGTGTGGTTTAAAAGAAAACGAATAGAAACGCTAGTTAGCTAACGCATCTTGGCTAGGGTGTCTGATGGTGTACGAGCAAGACGAAGTATCGCTGCTGTTACTCGTTTAGACAGTTATTCCGCAACGTTCGGCAACATTCGGCGAGGTCATTTGGTTTACTTATATATTATAACGTCGAAAAAAAAAAGACATCCGACAGAGTTTCTTACAGGTTCTTCTCTGATCGGTCGCGATTTGAACCTGCAGTCAATTTAGGCTAAGTCGCTACTATGACGTTTCAAAAGAGTTTATTATTTGTAAACCTACTTGAATAAAGATTATTCTGGATTCTGATTCTGATTCTATTAGGGTTGTAGCCACGTGTCGTCGCTGGCTTTCCAACTTAACTTGTCACTCACTTACGTATTGCGTATTTCTGTCCCGTTCTGCAAAATGGCGAACGCTTGCGCGAACAAAATGAAATAGATCTAGACATATTTAATGCTGTAGGTTTTTTTCCTAAGTCGTTTGAACAACAAACGAAGGCATAATCGCAAAAGTTTCCCAAAATCCCAATCACGCACGCGTGCGACGAAAATGCCACTCAGATTGTGACTGAGTCAATTAGGTCCACCGGACCTGATTTATGTGTTCTGTGCGCTGAGTCACCTATCTTCCGCTATTACAACACAATACTAATACTCTTTATTGAACACCAGAAAAACAGAACACGGAACAGAACATTTAAATTACAAAATTACCACTAAATAGCGATCTCTTCCAGACCAACCTTAGACAAAGAAATAATTAACGACATGCATGGCAAGGTAGGCGTTGTAGCTATTTTACCTTTATCAAGGGTAAAACCTCAGCTGTGTATTTATTAAAGCTAAGTTTGCTTGATATAAGTGTTACACCGATTTATAATCCTTTCCCGTTCCTCCGTCCCATGTTTGACCACCTTATAATTATTAGCATCATCCCAGAATTAGTAGGTCCAGTTTAACGATTAAGTGACTGCCATTTGACCCCTGCAACTATTGGGATGGAACCAAAGGGGTCACATCGTTACAGATTAAGTTACCTGTACGTGCAGAAGTCTTTCAGAAATCTTTGGATTTTACCGCTCAAGCATCGGTTACCACATCCCTCAGCTTATAATTAGGGCACGACAGAGGATTACCAATTACATACATAACATCACGCCATCATTCCCAGAGCGGGGTAGAAAGACCTACAGAATTACCAACAACTGTAAAAAGACTCTTGATAATTTTGTAACCACCATTAATAACAATTTAATTTTGATTTCATAATTTTAACACCTTCTTGGCAAAAGGCAGGGAAGAATATAAAACATAGTAAACAAAACACAATCTTTCCCATTGTCAGTACAAGATTAATAAATGACGACTGCTAGCTGGCACTTAACACAGTTTTGTATGGAAATGAAAGCTCCTGGCACTGAATGCCTCAAGCGTAAAACTAAAATCAACCCCTATTAAAATAACGTTCCTGGGTGATTGGTTTTCTTATGAATTCCAAACTGTAATCGAATGAATCACGTTCGCGTCTGAGGGGGCGGAGGGGGGAGATCGTAGCATTTGATGTCGTAGCCCGTAGCGCGTAGGCGTAGGCCGTCGTAGTGCGTGGGCGGCCATTCATCCCGAGCTACGAGCGGGTGCTGTTCTAAAAGATTATGGCTGTTACTTAGTTGTATAATGTTCGAGTTATAATTGTGATATTATTATCACATAAAAAATAATTTGGTTTTGTGATTTACGAAAGGTAACATTTATAGTGGTTTTCTTTTTTTTGCCTGGGCCTCTATTCAGGGGCGTTAAAACGATATCGTGTTTGACACGTTTAAGAATCGTTTATGTCACAGTCGCCATTATTGTAAATGACAAAAGAGTTATCAATGTTGACAATACGGAAACAGGTCAAAAACGATATCGTTATGACCTTGTAGAATTCCAGCCCTTAACGTACGTTTTACAACCGAAAATTTAACAAACTTTTCTTTACCAAAAACATGTTTGTATGTAAGTTATGATACTATTTTTGTTTAAAAGTTTGTGAAATTAGGAATAAAATTATACAGTTTGCAAAATGGTGATTTAGTGAAACATTTGTGTAGTTAGTAGTATAAACACACTACATTTTTTTTACAATCACCGTTATATTCGACTTGAATAATTAAATAATAGTCGACTGATCTCTTCCAGTACCACTTATCTATTTCATAAGAAATGTAATGGCTTAAATTCAGAGAACATAGCAGCTTTCAGAAAGCCCATTTGTATAATATAATATGTAAATTACTTGTCTACACAAGAATACGTATTAAGTTAAGTTAGGATTATGGATTCTCAGTAGATTGTAATAAACAAGTTTCATAATTAATAACTTGAGCTAAGAGTAATCGGATTGAGTTTAGCTTCATTAGCTTAGCTAATAGCTATCGTAAGCACACTCGGTGTACTTGTATTAACAAAGGTAAACTAAACTTCCGAACGTATTTTAACGTAAGTTAATTTTTAATGGAGGCGAAAAGAAGTTGTATCACTACATGCACTTCAAACACACTCTCCTTTGTAGGAGAGGAAGTTTTTTCGGCTATTTAGGCGTCTAAAAGCGAAAAGATTAAAAATTGGTACATTGTTGCCGGGAGTACAAAGTACGCAAATTATGGACGATTCATATAGAAGGTCGAAACGTAGTTGGAACGCTTCTAGTGCACGAATCGATTAATTGCACTTTCTGCCGAGGCAGATATAGTTATAATGCGTTTCTCAACTTCTATGAGAAAATATTTTTTGATGTAATGAGTACGAAATAGGCCAACAATATTTTTATTTTGTATTCAAACGGTCTGTCCTAAAAGTCATATTTTCTGACCCCAAACCAGACCAAAAATATTCATATTTCCGAGCAGTGTTGAAGAAATAGTATAATTAATGTCTGCCATTTAGTGGTGGTAGGACCGTGTGCAGGGTCCGTCCGGAGCTCTACCACCATCTTATACTTTAACTTGCCGTCAAGCAGCAGTGTGCATTGCTGTGTTTCGGTAAGCGGATAAGACAACCGGCTAAATGAGTAGCATAGAGGCATTCTAGCTTAGACCTCAGTGTTGACAACGCATTTGCAGCCTTAGGATTGGAGTCTTAAGATTGTAGTCTAGAGAATGCAAATATCTATGGGTCTAACCCCACTTACCCAAATGCCTGAGGGGCGAACAGACCGTCCTTCCAACTGACGGTTTGCCTCTCGAGCAATCCCGTAGGAAAACATATCAACATTAGCATAACACGCAACATAAACTCACCAACATACACTCGCAACACTCCAACACGGTTCTCTGTCTTTTCGCCGGCAAATCTTTGACAAATGCATCGTTTCGCAACCTATTCATTTGCCAACCCGCTTTTTTCCTGTATCTACAAATATTTCAGGATTCTACGATCCTGAACTATTATTTACAGTTTCGGAAAAAAACGCGGGTTGTCCAATGATATGTTTGTGAAATGAATCATTTGTGAAACGTTGGTTATGAAATGATAGGATCCCCTCCAACACACCCAGGAACAGTACACTACACAGGGAGGTTTTAGTCCGTAGGTCACTGGGCCCCATTCCCAGTGCAGTCGGGCATGCAGCCAGATTCGGCTGGCTGTATGCATGATGTATTTCCTCCCCCACGGAAAGAAACGCCACTTACCATCAGAAGGCTAGTGTGCTCGTTACCACCACAAAAAATTTACAATTCCGATTATCTGGCCACGACCGATTCAAAATATTCGCACAAAAATCACGCTATAAGTTCTCGACACAATCCTTATAAACTCTGTGTAGGTACTTAATGAAGGGTGTAAATTTAATTAAAGCGTTAGGGTACACAAAGGCCACTTAACATTCTGTAAAATAATACGTGGGCACCGAAAGGTCAGCAGTTAACTGCTAATAGTCTAAAGATGAATAAATTATTTTATTCAGTATTGATTATATGAAAAACATGGTTTTTATGGAATTAATATGAACATAAAATGTAGTTCTTGAAATGTACGTATGTCAACGCTTTATTGTACATACAAAATAGACAAAATATAGCAGGAGGGGTGTACAAAGGCGAACATATTCTTAACCTTGTGGCATTGAGAAATAATTAATGACAACGAACGATTAACGATGACAACGATTTGGATGCGAAAAAAAAACAATATTTATGCGAGTGAGTTTAACACTTAGAGATAAAATAATATAAACACGACTCGTTTTAAAGAATGTCTGTAAATAACCGAAATGGTAATCCAAATCTACTGGGAAATGGTTAATAATGTGACAAGGAAAGTGAATACGGATGAAACGCTAGAAAAACCCCGACTACACTCAAAAAATTACACATAATTTGGTATAGCACATTGATTGGGTTTCTTTGATAGTAACAGTACAAAACAGAGCCCCGCTTTCGATGTGAAAGTAGGTGAAGTGCGTTCTTTAATGTGTCTAATTATCGAAAGCTTCAAAGCGGGGAGTTCGACAGACTAGCGAGTGGAGGCAGGAGGTCCCCCCCCCTCACTAATTAAACTGTCGTCTGCCTATTTGCACGGCATCTGAACCGATAGGGTTTATTGATAAACTCTGATTAATTTACTAAACGAATTCCTTTGCAAAACATCGATAACGGCACTTTTAGGACTAAGATATTGAGCGTGTATAAAATATTTCCGACTCCGTGTGGTTGCCGGGTTAGAATAGTGCCACTCCATATCTTCCCGTGGATGTCGTAAGAGGCGACTAAGGGAATAAGGGCTTGTAGTACTGTTAGGCGATGGGCTTGCAACCTGTCACTAATACACTGGTAAAAATGTTAGCCTGATTGTGCAAAATGTGGTTACAATTTCTGTAGCGCTGCCTACCCCACTCTGGGAATGAAGGTGTGACTTTATGTATGTATGTATGTATAAAAAATTTGGGTGATCATGATTACGGCCAGGCAAGATTAGCCCAATGAGAGAACTTTTACAGGGCCTTTACTACTGGGCTGAAATGATATTGCCTTTGAAGTGTTTCCGTATTGTCAACGTTTTTATAAGTATTATTTACTTGACAGTAATGGAGGCCGAGTAAAAAACAATATCAAAAGCAATGTCGCTTTAACCTTTTCAACGCTATGTCAAATACAAAACCAGAGCGAATGTCAACTTTGCCTCGTTGACGGAAATATCTGTCAATGGCGTTGAAAAGGTTAACCCAATAGTACTCGTAGAATAGAGGCCCTAAGGCCCTATAGATAATATGCAAACGCTCCTAACGTTCTTCTTTTCTATCGCTTAAAATGTATGGAATGACAGTTGACCACGGGGCTTATCGTAACGCACGAGAATGCTATCCCATACATTTTGAGTGATTGAAAAGAAAAACATTGAAGCATGACTTGTCAAGTTTGAGCGACATCTACGTGTTATTTTCGAGAGAGTTACAGGAGGCGGTCACATATCAGGGCCTTCATTCCACTTTTGTAAAGCCTTCTTGATTCGGTATTATTAGGGTTTGGAGTTTTTATAGCGCGGTAAGATGAGATTGATATGGATTATCCAGTAATATTAAAGCTGGTCTCATACAGATTCTCAATTATTCATGGCATTCCAGAATTGAATTATATAACTAATAAAGAAAATTAAGATATTTAATTTATTTTCCTTGACATTATACGTTTTCGGTTCAAGATGATTTGCCCCGCCGCACAAATAGGTTGCGTCAAGGTCCGTAAAGTGAAGTACCGTAAGAAAGTATAGGGATTCCCTTGAAACGCATAAAATATTCTCGCATAACACCTTTTAGGCCGAGTTTTAATAAACATATATTGTGTAGATTAGGTTAGGTTAGGTTAGTTTTTTATAATAATTAAAATAAAACCGTTTCTATTTTAAAAACTTATATCGGCCAAACGATTTTATGTGTATTTCTACCGTTCGTCAGGGTTTCACATTTGGGACAAAATCAAGTGGTTGTCTTACATATTTCGCGAGCGACTATTTTTAAATGTTGTCTTATATACAACAAAGGTCGCATATTTTATATTTTAGCAAAAGCAGATACTTAATTAAATATAAAATAAAAACATACATAAGAAAAGATACGATATGCGTAAAAAAAATGCCATTCAATAGAGAACCAAAATTATAAGTAGTAATTGTGCTGAACTGTCCCGATTAATAGTTTTAGTAACTGTGGAAATCGTGTTAGTTTAAAACTAAGTAGTATTTTTTCGTTAATGTATTTCTTTTATTAATCTGATAATTAAATAAAAACACTTTAAACAATAAATAATAAAATTGTAGAATGCAATAAATAATTAAGTATTAGTATGTGTATGACGCGAGTTTAAATCCATATTTCGCTTGACGTACCGTGCTACTAAATCTCTGAACCCTAGACATCATACTCATACGTTGGCCTAGTTGGGAGTGACCCTGCCTCTGAAGCCCGCGGTCCTGGGTTCAAATCCCGGTAAGGGCAGGTATTTGTGTGATGAGCGCGAATATATTTTGATCCTGAGTCTTGGATGTTTTCTATGTATTTAAGTATGTATTTCTCTATTTAAGTATGTTTATCGTTGTCTAGTACCCATAATACAAGCCTAGAGCTTTTGGGCCTGGGTCAATTTGTGTGAGATTGTCCCCTCTGATATTTATTTATTTACATTGGTGACGTTCTGACGTTGTGCGATTACGATATCGAAGCAAGATGAGGTAAAGTAAGAGGAGTAAAGTATATTAATAATGGCTACGTTGCGCGCAATCCACAGTTTAATAGCGATCCCGAACCCACCGCCTTTATGTTTGTTAATGTAATTGACAACGAGATATAAAAATACCCAAAAAAAGAAATTAAGTATCAAACTAAAAAATAAAATACAACCCTAGTACCATCTCGGTCAGTCAATGACCGAGATGACAGATAACTAGGGTTGACATTATTTTTGGCTTTGATAAACAATTTCTTATTTTTGGGCATTTTTGTAACGCGTTTATTTTATTAGTTAGACACATTTTTTTAATGTTTCAAAGTTTGGACTAATAAGTGACAGTTTTCTATTTTGGCATTAAGTACGAGTATATAAGTGGTTAGTTATGTTCTTTTAGTATTTTAGTATTATTTTATAGGTCAAAACCATTCTGTTTGATCCTCCATAAATTATGTTACTACTACGAGTACTCGATCGTGTTGAAAATAATTGTAACAGTGTGAAAACAGTTTAGCCATCATTGCTCATTTGTTATTCGTTAGAATTAATTACCTATTTGAATACTATTCGACTGTTTCGACAGATTTTACGAGTTTCATTTGAATTATTGTGTAATTCCTATAATATAAATGGGAAGTTTACCTTTTTTTTATGGAATAGGAGGCAAACGAGCAGACAGATCGCCTGATGGTAAGCGAATATTGTCACCCATAGACACCTGCAGCACCAGAGGAGTTACAGGTCCGTTGCCGGCCTTTTAAATGAGAGTACGCTCTTTTCTTGAAGGTTTGAAGGTCGTATTGGTCCGGAAATACCGCAGGCGACAGACCATTTCACAGTTTAGTTGTGCGTGGCAGGAAATTCCTAGTAAAACGCACAGTTGTGGACTGCCAACCATCTAAATGATTTTTGGAATTATGTTAACCTTTAATATTGTTCTCTGATATTTTATATAGGTATCAGTTAGTTCCAGGCTAAGATGTGATCGGGTAATGTTATTCAACAATACTCTGTCACATTTCTATCCACAACTTCAAGGAAAACCCAAAATCAATGTAAATGAGACTTACAACTTGTAGTGAGTAGAAACAAGTTACGGAGAAATAATTTTTTAGTTACCCAGGGGACGCGGGGAAATACGGTCGCTGTGTGGATTCCGCATAGTTTTAATGTATACAAGTAAATGTACGCAACATGTATTAAATTGCTTCCTACAACGATCTGGCTGTCTATTCAAATGGGTAAAACCACATTGCGGCTGACGTATGTACCTATACATGTTTGTATACACTTTATTCTACAAAAGATTTTTTATAAACACGAACTTATCTCTATAAGGGATCTCTTCCAGCTAAGCCTAGAGAGATTGAGAAAAGTGAAAGGTTGTGCTTTGAGTAGGCAAGTGGTCCACATTTATTAAAAAAAAAAGATAAATAAACTAACAATAAAACTTATAAAAATAAACGCAATCAAATGTTTACGTATACATATATATACACACTTAAACTTTCATAAACTACATATATAAGTACGTTAATGTAGACGGAGAGATAGTTGATAGTTGCTACAATATTTAGGAGCTAGAGTCAAGCCATGACTTAATTTTTTCTTAAATGAACTCTACTCATTGTGAATGCTTAATGCCGGCCGATAGCCGATTCCGACGTGTTATTTGTACTGTTTTATCTAGCCTTCCTTTATTACTACGTAAAAAAAAAACCATCGTACTGTTGAGAATACGAAAACACCTTAAAGTGATATTGTTTTACCGCTTAAAATATAGGCCCTGTGGGCATGTTTAGAATAGATTCAAGCGATGATGTGTCACAGAGACTTCCTAAGATTATATTCACATTTACCTACAAAAAATGATTTACTACCCTGTAAACCCCCTCTACCCTGTGTACCCTGTGGTATGTACTTAAAATGGTACCCCATTTTATAGAATTTCACATCAATTGTATAATTTCATCGAATGTTATTTCATCTAACGTTACTTTCTGCTGAAACCATATTTTTTTCAGGATATATTAAACATTCATGTCGTAGGTTACCCAGGTTAGGTTATGCTTGTGACTAACAAAAAAAGTTAATCATGTGACGAGAAATGCCTTTCGATAAGTAATGATACGTCCGTTAAAACATGTTTTAAAAATAATAGGTAGCTACTCACTTAAAATAGATACTGATTTTTATAAACGTTAAACTCGACATTTCCGTTTTCAGTATTCTCCTTGAATCATCTTGCACTACAATTTTAATTGTACTTACTTCATACCAACAGTTTAGAAAAGACACTCTGATGAAAAAACCGTCTTCTTAAAACAAGAAACAACTTCTTTTATATAGGTCAGTTCAACTGAATTCACCTTTTGATTAAAAATATAGTGCGACGCCGACGTCAGTTGGACTGACCTAACCTATTTTTTTAAAAGAAGTTATTTCTTGCTTATTTAAGGTGTTTAGTTTTTTAAAACTTTTATTTTGTTTCATACCCTTTAGTGGTCATAATAATACTGTTATGTCGTTCATGTCGTTATTCCTATAATATTTGAGGAGTTCCCTCGATTCCTCGAAGATCCCATTATCAGATCTTGACTTGCTGGATATGGGAACAACTAGAAAGTATACCCATTCGATCGAAAACATTTTTTTTCATATAGGTCCAGCGGTCTTTGTGTAATTGAGGAACATACATAAAAAATATCGCGACGAATTTAAAACCTTCTCCTTTTTTTCCAGTCGGTTAAAAAGTCAGTCTCGATGCAGCTGGGCGTTTTGTGACCCCGCAACTTTATCGCGACACAGCATGACCGCTTCAAAAAAAGTGTGGTTACACGGTGACAAAGGTATACGATCAGAAATCGTTTGGGAAGCTTCGAAAAAAAACTTGTAGGCACTTTCACCCGTATTTATAGACATGAAAAGCAGCAACAATTAAGCAAAAGTAATGACTTAAGAAACGGTTTTAGTTTGACATTTGAAATTACTATTACTCAAGTAATTACTTTTCTCGTCTATAAATACGGGTGTTAGACCCCATGGACCTAAGGTCTCGACCGAATGCAACAAAATGGTATTCGTTGCCGAGACCTTGACATTGTATTTTATTTCTATTCTCGGCCGTCTCTGCTGCCGCGCCAGCAGCGCTTGTATAAAATACCTAGTTTTAAAATAACACCAGGGCGTCTATCAACACGGCAAAACAATATTGTTTTTGACTTGTATCCATACTGTCAACGTTTTGATAGCTTTATTTACTTGACAGTAAAGTCGGCCGACTTAAAGACAATACCGTAACACGTCAAAAGCAACATTATTTTTCCACGTTGAATAGAGGCCTCGGTTCAGGGCCTCTATTCAGGTGCGTTAAAACGATATCGTGTTTGACACGTTTAAGAATCGTTTATGTCACAGTCGCCATTATTGTAAATGACATAAGAGTTATCAAAACGTTGACAATACGGAAACAGGTCAAAAACGATATCGTTATAACGCAGTTGAATAGAGGCCCAGGTTCAAATATTGGTTTAATGTGTTCAGCAATATCCACACTATGCTTATATTATACATAACTGATCAAGTAACTAGCTGAACATAGCGTGATTTAGCCGAAATCTCAATAGCAGACTGCGCAGTGCCCGGAATGTTCATTTGTTTTAATTGATCAGCAAACAGTTGTCTGAATATAACAAGCTTTGTTTTTCGAGCATAATAATAATGGTCCTGGTAAATATATTATAAATATATATTGTAAATATATTGCTGAGATTAAAATAATTGAACGTTATTGCTGGAGCGATTTAATCAAAATTATATGTCGGATTAAAATAACATGTGTACAGTCAGTAGCAGAAGTAGGTGGACCGTCGCAAAGCTCACTAACTTTTCTGCTAGCAGAAAAAAAAACATTGTGCCGTAATAAAAGTTTGCTGTAGGATTGTAATGGTACATAAAATTATGTAAAACGAAAGTCAGCGAAAGTAATATTTTGCTTAATAATATGCTATACAATGTAGTATGGGCAGTGATAGTAATGCCAAGTATCTTTATGCAAAATTATCATTCGACTAAAAGTGTTTCTGCGATACATGTTATGCGAAGAGTCTTTTGAACGATTAATACTCGTATTAGGCCAGATGATGAATGGATGACATTATCCTGACTGTGACTTGGGGCTGGGATTTTATTACCAGGTTTTGACAATTATCAGCTCTTCAACTGTTCACTTACTTCTGCTGCTGACTGTATGCGTATACGAGTAGGCATAGGTTATTCTGCCTAAAAATTATAAAGCAACTTTTTTATTAGGTTTTCATGGTAGACGGGGAAGAAATCACTCTGGGTTTGTATTTTTAGACTATCTTGTAAATACTTGTTCATTATGTAAACTTTGTACAACATAGAGTTTACTTATATTTTAACATTTTAACGACAGTAATCGCGCAGGATAGAGTTCTAAATCAATAACCTAGTTTTGATATTAATTGAATCTGCCTTAGTGACTGCGTGCTCCGCCATTCTTGAAAGTGTTAGCAGGGAACGAGATTGCAATATTAACTATACATTCGACATTGACTGAGCGATATTAGATCCTTTAAGTAAACCACTATAAGTTAAGGGTTAAGTTGGGTTTGTTTTTGAATTAAAATTAAGAGTCCGCTTGCTATCAGCTAGTCAAACGCGTTTTCTGTAAAACGAAACGTGTCAACTAGATGTAGGTTAAAATCGACTTGTTATATTTTGATTACATTGTTAATTACAATACAAGTGAATCTAATTATATTGTATTTTTTGAAATTAAATTGGTATAACATTGAAGCGCATACGTTCGACCATCAAGACGAATGTAATAATGTATCATTTATCAAAATCAGTTGAGCCGTTGAGTAGTTACGAGAGGACATAGGAATGGACTTACATTACATAGAGGCCAAACACGTAACTCTTTTTAGTTTCACCGCTGTCGTGTAAAAAATGCTCAGCATAACACTCAGCGTGTTATATTCTACTTTGTAAAACAATATTGCTTTTGACATATTATCGTATTGTCAACGTTAGGCTAGGTTCACACGGCATTGTCGTGTTCGTTTTTGCCATACAAATCTTACCGTATTCGAATACTGTTCGATATTATTAATATGGAAAAATCGTGCCGGACAATGCTGTGTGAACCCATCCTTATGGTAAACCTTATTATTTTACTTGGTGCCTATAGTAATGGCGGCAGGCCGAGTTTTACCGAGCACCTATAATAGAGCCTAAGCAAGGTTGCCATAACTTCATTATTCCACTCAGTTTGGATTCTGCTCAGAGTAGAAAATCAAGAGTGGATCTTAAAGAGTCAATTTGATTGGAACATCTGATTGCCTCGAATTCACTCACCATTTTATTGTTCATTCACACGGACACAATTGCATCACAAATTTCATTTCTTTTTGACAGCGATCAATCGAAACTGATTCGATGTATCTTGATTACTGTTAATCAGCCAACATCGTCACGATCTACATAACTTGAACGCCTTTGATGCCAATCTAGTCAAATTGTGCATACAATTATATTGTGTGAGTGCCCTTTACTCCTACTAATGGTGCTTACAGACTTGAGTTCATTTGCTATTCGAGCAACTAATCGTAACGCTCATTTCGGAGAGCATTTCAGCGTATGCTAAGATTGCTAAGTCTACCAGAACCTTAACGTTTTATATTTATAAGTAGCATAAACATTTCTGTTTTTAAATAATAAAAAATACAAGTTTTATCAATTTTGAAATTCAAAAGTTGATACTTAATTTTATTCTATTCCTTTAAATTTAATATAACGCAAAGTTTTAAGTTAAACTTATAACTTTAAGCCTTAATTAATACCAGGTATAAACCTAGGTATAATTGGCAAAAGCCAAAAAACATAAATTGCTTGTCTCATAATTACCTCATATTTATTCCTCAAAAAGGCATTATAATAACCGTGCATTGTAAAAATACAGTGAATCCTAATTGTAACAACTGGAACGGTGAACTGAATCGTAAATGCACAATGTGCACATTATATACGGAAATTATGTAGATGTGGGTATTTTAAGAGCCGTTTCTTTTATGTTAATGGTTTCAAAGTACATTTTTTTTATCCTTCACCTGACTCTTTCAAAAAATTGCGATTTAAACTTTAATATTTCACAAACGGAAAATTGTTTCCACAAACCCGCAATTTTTTGGAAGACCTATTTAACGACCACCCACGCTATGTGAAAGACGACAAAAAAATACATGCCTACGTTACATGTTGGGGAGGCACGAACACATTTTTTTTTTACAATGTTTTATTTTATCACTTTGTTGGGGTGTTACTAAGATTTTCTAAACTAGGCTGCAGACGAACGGACGGACGGACATGGCGAAACTAAAAGGGTTCCTAGTTTGACTACGGAACCCTAAGAAGGATTCATACAAGACGTTTGAAACTTCACCCCCTTATTCATAAGCGAACAACAAGCCTATTTTAGTTAAAGTATTCTTTGTCAAATTCAAAGGTCACATTAAAAGATAAGGATAAAGCATAGTTTATGAATAAGAGGGGTTTTCACTTCTCTTGCTCTAAAATGACTCGTAAATCTCGTAATAGCCATAGGCGGACTACAGTGATGCATTTAATCCCTAGGGACGAGAGTGATTTTTCTTTTTAATTAACATGTAAGTAAAAGCCTTGGAAAACCACAAACAGCATGTTGCCATTTGATGATGTTGCCCTTGATATCGGAGTGCGCGGTGGAGCCGGTGCAGGACAGGGCAGGCTGGGGCGGGGCATACAACCTCCACCGCCGAGGTCTCAATTTCGGAAATGTTATCTATGGACTATTTGTTTGTTCTAACTCCAAAAACAACCTAGTTGTTGTCTCGTTCTGAATTACAGTGACGGGTTAAGAGTAAAAATTAAAGCTCTATTATATTGTAATTTTTACATGTCTATGTTAAAACTCTAAACTCGTAGTGAAAAGTAGAGTATTTAACTTAAGGCTAAAAATTCATAATGACACTACAGCTTCATCCACTCTCGCTTTGCTCTGGTAGATAATGTGTTACTTTAGTCCTTTGTTGAACAATCTACTATAACGTGAGTACATTTTTATCTTTAAGGGAACCCTGAATCCACTGACGCAAGTGTGAATATAGAGAAAGTACATCGACTATCTTTCGATGCAAAAACTTCCGGCTACGGGCACTTTACCCGTCGCAGGATTGTTTGAAGGGGACCTGAAAGTTGCTGCTTTATTTCAATCGAACTCACTTGCTCTTTGTTTCCTTTGTCTTACACTGTCTCATCTTGAGAAGCATTCGTATGGGAAAACCAGCCAAGTCAGCCCTTAGACTACATATTTGGATTTTGCATAGAACTTGGCACTCAATTTCAGATCTCCATTCTTTTTGCGGCGAAGCCCACAGCAGAGAATAATTTTTGTATTGAACTTGGCTCTCCTTTTTTACATTTATGTTTTTGGTGGGATATCATTACTTTTTGTAGGTAAGTCTTACCTACTTACTAAAAAATACAATTATTATTTATTTAAACTATTGCCTATACTATACTAAACCTACGTACCTACTTATTATAGGAATTGTAATAATAATAAGTATATACACCTACCTACTTATAACTATTAAATTATTATTTATTTAAACTATTGCCTATACTATAATACTATACGTACGTACCTACTTATTAAAGAAATTGTAATAATAATATTACTACAAATTATAAGTTTTCCTTAAGAAAACTTAGCAATTTCGCAGCATAAATCGCAACCTTATAGGTCAGATATCTAGAGACAACCGGACAGCAAGACTGCGCTCGCGCTTATGAGCGCGGCTGCCGCTCGCTCGTCCACGTTCGCGTCAACGGTTCGATTCGGTTGTCACAGCGCCCCACCCACCCCGCCCGCGCCGCTCCGGCGTCACTCGGCGCGCACGCGTCGTGTATATACCGAAAATCTAAATGCCTATTATTTTGTCATTATTTATGAGTAGGTAATGATTTTAAACTATTGATGTGCGCTAAATATAAAAATAATAATTAATCCCAGTTAATAACGTAGGTACCCTAAGTAATATTAGGTATTTATGTTAAGCGTTCATAATAGAATCTAATTATTAAAAAATTGACAGTTTTTTATTTATTCCTTTGTATTCATCTAATTACCTATCTGCATACCAAATTTTAACTCTCTAGGTCATCTGGAACTGGGTTAGAGTTTTGGTCTATAGGTCAGTCAATGATAAAAATGAGGAATTTTGGACATTAATATCTAAATAACCGTTTGAGATAAGCTTATGAAATTTAAAACACATATGTATCTCGCAAGTCTCAATATATGAGCCAAATTTGATACGTTTATGTTAAATAGTTTTTGATTTATGAGGGGGTTAAAAGTGGCTCCAAATGGTTCGTTTAATATTACACACGGTGCGGTGTCTAGATACACATTGATCCTGCCTTCGAAGCTAAGGGGTCCTGGGCTCAAATCCCGGAAAGGGCAGAAACTCGTATTTTAGTCATACACAGATTTAGGTTACCGTCTTTCCTGTGGTCACACCGAAAGCCGAGGCCTAATTTTCTGGCTAAGGGCATTACCGCAAAAACGCCGTCAGGACTGCTTTAGACCTATCATATAAAACAACTTATATGCACACAAGCTTTTAACGATTGACCACAGGAGAGACAACTGTTGATTTTAACAGTGTGTATAACCCATTTGTGTGATGAGCACGAGTATTTGTTCCTGAGTCTTGGATGTTTTCTATGTATTTAAGAGTGCGCCGAGGCAACGATACGTAATTACGAAAAAAATGCGTTCGTTTGATCGCCTGCTGCATTGCTTTTACTGAAGCTTTAGTTATGCAATTCATATGTAAGATATTTAGGGAATCACTCTATCTATCATACACTTTAGAAACACGATTACTTGTACTTCCCTCGATAGAAAAAACATCCAAAGATACCACTACATAACAAAATAAACACTTAGTACGGCGTAATTACTTCACGGAAGATCATCAGTTTTGGATTTACAACAAAACTACACGTCTTCTATAACGTCTACACTTTACATTTTAAAATGTGTTTTTATTTTACTAATATGAAGGAAATACCTAAATTCGCACGCTTTTCGTCCATTTTAGCCAGAGCCGTCACGTTTCCCCCATGTCCGCATTAGTCAGGCTTCGGCCGTCGGAGGTGGAGGCTGTGTCGCTTTTTGGTTGGTTGCGTTTATCGCGATTTTTGTGATTATTCACTTTATTTTAAATGGGGAACAAACACAACCAAAAAAGGAAGAGAAGGGGTGGGCAAAAGCACAATGCTAAACGCTTGCGTGAAGAAATGAAGTAAGTTAAAATCGTAAACCTACTGATAGTGGAGTCGTTATAAGAAACCTGATTTGACAGTTGTCAAAATGCCACGCTAGGGAGGAGAAAATAAATCGGTAGCAACATAGACTGATTTTCGAGATGTATCGATTTGTATTACTAAGACTTTGTAATCGTTTAGTTGTAGTATTGATGTTTTGGGCCAAAATTGGTTTATTGACACAAGTAATTTTAAACAACACGCGAAGTGATTTCAATTAGTAGGTATATAAAAAATACACTTCTATGGTGAATATTTACCAAGATATAAAAATAGTTTAGCTAAAAAAACACATTTACAGGCAAAACTGGCTTCTTAGAACGACCCGAGGTTTTTTGAACTATAATTAATTATATAATATTGTTACTTCTTGGGATGCTTTCAATATTTCTAGAGCAAGGCATCTCCAGAAATCTGAAGACAAAGAGAATACTCCGTAAGTATACTCATTAGCTAACAACTATATTTCAACAAATGAGTAAAATTGCAAAATTATTTATATTTTTTTATTTATAAGCTTAATGTTCCAGTTGTTGGTACTTCGCTACAAAACGAAGAGTTACCTAATGAACCGGTGAGGTAAGTATGCGTAAAAATAGTAAGAGGTGTATAGGAAAACATTTTAATAAATTTAGTATGAATTTCCACATTATCTTTATATTTTTTCAATTTACAGAGTAAATGAATTGGTTGACATCGATTATAAAATTTATCACACAAAGGAATTGTAAGTCCCAAATACGAATTATTTTTATAGAATGCATTCTATAAAAATAATTCGTATTTGGGACTTACAATTCCTTTGTGTGGTATCTTTAGAAAATAAAATTAGGACACAAGAAACAACAATAATCAATATCGGATTTTACTTCACGGCATTATTTTATCTGTGTGAGTAAGCAATGTAATTGTCTATTTTTCCATCCACTGAAAGACAAGAAATTTGGTCCATTGGCATCCTGTAATAAAACAGAATGTTTTGATTTAACTATAATTTATTTATTAACAGAATTGGTTTTTGGATGAAATTTTGTAATCCTCATGAGGAACTTGAAGAAGGAGGAAGGAGTGGGAACTTCTAAATACCTATGTGATTGATACAGCGGCTTTAATTTTTTAGTTTTTTAAAACATCAATTTAATTTTATACTTTATAGTGATCAGAGTCAGACATTGAAGTTTTTGCGGAAATAATCATGGATAATCATTCGTACATACGGGTCAAACTAAGTCCCTTTTTTTAAAGACGGTAAAAATACCAAAACCTTCTCCTATGTGAAACAAATACTTTTCTGAAAACCGCATTAAAATCGGTTCAGCCAAACGTGAGATAATCGCGGACAAACATACATACATACATACAGGTCAAACTGAGAACTTCCTTTTCTTTGAAGTCAGTTAAAAATAATAACTTGAAGAAAGGGTCGATGACTGGGATTTTTGCCCTACTTAGCCGTTCTATTACTTTACATTAGGCATTGAGTTCACTTTATTTTGTGCTTAGAATATTGTCAATAAAGGTAATTAGGTTTTATTTCATTTCAATATACAGTCACATTAAATCACGGGGTTGTTGAGCCACCATAGAACTCTGGCCTAATAACAGCGTCAAGTCACGCAAAATAAATTATTTACGTCAAAATTTACCGTCAACTTTCTATGAAAGGGTTCTCCCGGTAACCTTCGGAGAGGGAAGATGGCCGATTGGAAGATGTACGGCTTTTACTTATGATTTATTCTCTGTAGCCGAACAATTGCCCAATAAATATTATAAATAACTTAACACTAGCTAAATACACCTTAGATGTAAAAACGACATTAATTAAAAATTATCTATCTATCTGTGAGAGGGTTCTAGAGTGGCTCAACAATCTCGTGATGTGACTGTACCTCATATAAGTAATTCAATCCTACCTTACCTACCGACAGTAAACAACTAATTTAAAAAAAAATGTAGGCTGAAAAAAGTTTTTAACTTCTTATAGTGAATATTTTAATAAAAGTATTCGGAATCGATTATGTTTTTTTTTTTTGTAAACATTGGTAGCAACCTCCGCGCCTAGTGGATCGGCGCACGGCTCGTCAGGCGCGGCGCGCGGCCGGCGCATGGCTCCGGCTCGCTCCTTGCTGGTGTGCTATACGCACACATACACAGAGTGCATAAAATACCTAAAGTTAATGAGCGCAAAAAGCTCGGTGCCCCCTTAAGTAAATATTTCTCTATATAAGTTAGTTTATCGTTTTCTAGTACCCATAGTACAAGCCTAGAGCTTAGTTTGGGACTAGGTCAATTTGTGTGACATTGGCCTGTGATATATATTTATTTATTTTCATCTACCAGAATAAAAGATTTCGTACGTATTTAAGTATATATTTCTCCATATAAGTAAGTTTATCGTTGTCTAGTACCTATAGCACAACACAAGCCTAGAGCTTAGTTTGGGACTAGGTCAATTTGTGTGACATTGGCCTGTGATATATATTTATTTTTATCTACCAGAAAAATTATTTTGTTAAATAAACGATTCCAACCATTATCATAAATAGGTACCTATTTTAATAGGTATAGTAATGTAATATAACTTACACGAGCATATCACACGAACTTTGCACGAGAATCGAACGACCCGCAGCAAAGTATGTAGATTGCTCAATTACTAAAACCACGAGTTAGTTTTTAATATCTATATTTAAAAATAAGAAGGATACGCATTTTGCTAATGCTGAAACGTAAAAAATAATGTCGGACTCCCCTTTTTTTTTTTTGATGTGTTGTAAATTTATTTGGGCTACTTTTAAATAACTTTTTAAAAATTTAAATTAACTCGTTTAAAAATAAATTCAAAGAAACAAAGTAAGCATCTTAATATTTATTTATTTGATCTTCTTTGCACAATACAAATAAATTACGGACTATTAAGTCCGCCATTTGTATTGTGCGTAACCGGTGCAATTAGAGAGATGTTAAAAACTAAGTTCAACCTAAATGGCTAATTAACATTTAAAATATATAATACATAAATAATACTTAAATACATACGATGAAAACAGTGGGTGATGAAGATGATGACACTTTACTTAAGTTCTAAATAATGAATCTTATCTTGCGACTTCCTGTAGTTCTCTAGATTTACTACTGCCGTATGTGTTCCTATGCGGAAAATGTGCTGATTTCACATTAGGTTTTGTGCCGCAGTCCCGGTGGCTTTGTCCCAGCATAGGTAATATATAAGAGAGGCGGCCTGGTGCATAAAGCATTGGGTACGCCATTGTATTAGCTTGATTGCATTGCCTTTCCACAATTGGCTAATGATATAATTGGGCTTTGTTGCCGGCGACTGAGACTGTACTCCGGTTGGGATAATGAGTCGTTATTAAGGTTATTAAACTTGGTGGAGCTACTGATTATACCTACACATTTAAATGGTTAATTATGCAAGTAATTTTGGTAACGGGCCGTTTTAAAACGTAATACGAAGGTAGACATTTTGGTTAAAGTAAATAAATAAGTATATATTAACGGCATCCTATACCTAAAGCCTAATGCATAAACATGTCTTTGTGTATTATGTTGGTCAAAACGTTCCAAAGTTTTTTGAAAACACATTGGCAACACTTTCAAAACTTGTACAGGAGCCACGCGTCTAGCAGCTTCATACCGCCATTTTTGTATTGCAATTTACGAGTGATTCAAACTTCTGGTAAAACTTTTTATCTCGGAGAAAATCACGTAACCGTGCGACAACCGGCGACCGAGAGTGGGTAAAAGTTGCATGACGTTACGTGGTCAGAATATCGCCGCGACTTGCATTCCTTTGTCTACATTGTTTCATTAGAGCGAGCGGGTAATGAATACTGTATGCGGACACCGCGGACAAAGTGGCTCCTCCTGTATAATGACTGACGATATGCCCGGGGTTTAGAAATGGAGAGCGATGTTTGGCATCTGCGTTTTACCCTTTTTTTCGCTTTTTTACTGGTGACTGGGATTCTAGCAACATAAGTACGCGTGTATTGGGCCTATATTCGTCAATACATATTGATGATTGCTAATTGCCAAGGACTGGAAAGGAAGGAACATATTCCTAATTTTCCTATCCCTAATTGTCATAATTAAAACATTTCGGGCACCCGATTCGGTAAAGTAAATAATTTAGACATTTGGACGGCTAACTAAAACTTTGGTGTCACTCTTACTTTTTTTTTATGTCGCTATTGTTCTCATAACTCAACCTAAAGCTCCTCCCGCTACGCTCGTCGTCGCACCTAATTTGAGACTCTTGCCTGGTAGGAACTACAACGACGGTTGGTTCGAACGACGCATACATCAATTTGGCTTCGGAACTATCAGACCGGTTTTTTATAATTCCGAGTTTTCATATTCCCGATCTGGATATTCTGGAATATTAAAATTCAGAGTCATGTCATGAAATCCGGAGTAAATTAAATTCATCATTATACATTTTTGGTAATATAAAATTCGAGATTTTAATAATTTAGCTGTATATTTTTTCAGTTTTGTAGAAATACGGAATTATAAAATTCCATCTTTTCAATTTCGGAATTAAACTAGTAGAGGTTTAGGATGTTCCTGAAATGAGAGCGTTTGTCTTACGTAAAATCCCGGGATAAATGTATCTATATTCGTATATGAAATTATAAGAATATATAGCTGATGCTGCAAATTTCCAGATACCTAATCTCACTATCACCTAAATACCTAAGTATTTCGGTGATTATCTGAGTTAATCTTCTTTTTTTGACTTCCTATGGAGAGCCTTTCCATGTACATGGCGAGATTCGGCCGGTATACGGTAGCAATGTGAAATTAGTTTGGGTTACCCGACCCGAAGCTCGCCCGTGGTTAGCAGGATCCTCTTTACTTACATTGTTACATTTACTTTATGGTTTCATAAAACTTCTCTGTAAACTTACATCTTACAATAGTAACTACATATTACAGCTACGAGTAAGTTTTGAGTTACTTTTCACACACAGACAATAGTACATATGGAGTTGAATTAAGGGACGTAAAAAGGGGATTAGTAACGATAGTATTAGAAGCCCGACGCCGAAGGCAGAGGGCTTTTAATGACTCGAGTTTGTAATCTCCTAACTGCCCGTGACACACAAAATGTTATTTATCACGTTTGCGAGGAAATAAAGAAAACAACAATCAAAGAAATGTATGGCATTTGACTCGCTATAAGAGATTGTACATACATACATACATAACATCACGCCTTCATTCCCAGAGTGGGGTAGGGAGAGCTACAGAAATACCAACAAATACCAAGAGATTGACTTTTTTTAATATACTCGTAGTCTTTAACCGATAATGCTAAGAACTGCATTTAGTTTTGAAACTCGACAGGCCATATTGCCAGGTTGTGCCGATTTTCAAAATGAAATTTATTGAAATAATTGGAAATGTTTGTAAAATAATAGTATAATATAAATATAATGCAGTTAAATGTACCATATAAGTTTTATTTACAGTAAATTTGGTTGGTAGCCAAGTTTTTAACATAGGAAATAAACCTTGGCTGGTTTTAAAACTCTTTAATATAAAGCGACGTAGGTACGAGTGGGTTCTATATTTTAAAACTAATCTCATAACTCCCTCGGGGGTTTTAAAAATCCATGACTCCCACGGGAGGTAAATCAGTTATAACTTCTATAAACGCCTAATGTGCCGTGTAATAACACCCTTTTCGAGGCAAGTCTGATGAAAACTATATTGGTGTGACTTTTACAGTGTCAACCTCAGCTATAACTTGATAGTTAATTAAAGGCGTTTACAAATGGTACTGATTACCAGTCAGATATTTTAATATTTAAAAACATCCCATATTTCGATAAAAAAAATGTTTTGGCAACGTGGCATTTATTTCATGCGGATTTTCAAGTGTATTTGGAATACCTAAATCCTTTGTCTTCGTGTCTTTGGCAATTTTTGAAATTGTTACTAATGTCTTTTTAATAAAGTGTTCCTTCCTACTTACATATTAAAAAGTATATACAAAATAAATACGACCATATCTCTCAAGGCATATGTACATACAAGACATGTTTGCATTAATATAGATAATGTAGTAGGCAAACTTATCCCACATGGGATCCAGAATAAGAAGAAAAGTGTTAATTTTGATTTTAACGCTTTTGCTGGTCAAAAGGAAGACTAAACAAAATTCAAGTTTCTTGAACCTTTCAAGCTAACGAAGCCACACAATTTCGTTAAAGTTTCTCCGGAGCAATAAAAAATAATACTTACAAACTTAGCGAAACGACGTTGCTTTTTATTTTATCTCAGTATTTATGTCAGCAATTTTCCTCCATAAAGCGGTCCGTTAAATAAAAGTCAGGAATTATCAAATTACGACCTCCAGGGGTTCTGTCGATGGTTCTCGTTAATTGGTTATCGGGAGAGCGAAAACTACCGTGCACCGGAATTAGGTTACCTTGGCTTAGCGTTATGCGACCATTTTTAATTAAGTGCAGACTGGTGAAGCCGGTGACATTACTAGCAGAGGCATTTCATCTTAGTCCTCAGAGTGTGCAACGCATTTGTGGACTTAGGATTGCAGCCTTAAGATTGTAGTCTTGAGAATGCATGTCTATGGGTCACAGATCCCACTTACCATCAGGGGGCCGATTTTTGATTATCGAGCGTTCAAAAGTGAGCAAAAACGGAGAAACCGTATTTTTGAAATAGGTACGAGAAATATTTAAAACCAGTGGTCCACGCAACTCGTTTTAAATTCTATAATTAGAAAATTGTTTTGACATGTGACAAACAAACACAAGCCACGGATGTTTAATTTTCAGACAAACTCCAAATACTTATCATAGATAAAAAACATTTTATTGAATAGTTTTAAATTGTAAAAGTTTTTGGTAAACAGTATCAGAAAGTGCACATAAATAATAATCTTATCGCCTTGATAATAAATTTTAATATGGTTGTTGTTTATTTATATAAATCATGATTTTAAAAAAACCTTTAATCGACTTCATCTTGCGTATAACGAAACACGTGAATATATTAAGTCAATCACTAACACAAGCTATCGAGCTTCTTTCAGCTTTCGAGTGAGGGTTTTCGAAAATACTGGGTTCATGCGAAAATAAACGTGACAAATTTTCGTGAGCTAATATTTTCTATCAATTGACTTCGATTTCAAACACTCGAAAAGTTAAAATCGCGTCCCAGGTGGCCTGTGTGCTCGTTTACCTTCTCCATGCCATAATAAAAACCGGGTAAGAGCATGTCAGACCATGCTCAGTGAAGGGCTCCGTTACTACAAACAAACAACTATCTCTAAAAACAACAAGTATGAGCGAGTTTTCTTTTTATTGTTTTTTGGTGGTGTCTTCAATGCTCTTAATTTTAGTAGTCATAAACGCTTTATCCGCCTGTATCTCAGAAACCAATCAAGTCTACTTAGTCGTGATAGTTTTCCTTCATTCAGACGACACGGTGTGGGAGTGACCCTGCCTCCGAAGCCAGCGGTCCTGGGTTCAAATCCCGGTAAGGGCAGATATTTGTGTGATGAGCGCGAATATTTGTTCCTGAGTCTTGGATGTTTTCTATGTATTTAAGTATTTATTTCTCTATATAAGTATGTTTATCGTTATCTAGTACCCTAGTACAAGCCTAGAGCTTAGTTTGGGACTAGGTCAATTTGTGTGAGATTGTCCCCTGATATTTATTTATTTATTTATTCACGACTACCCAAAAAAAGGAGTGTATTTAAGGATTCATGACATCTTCCCGTATGGGGTATCATTTTAATCGTACAATTAACGCGAGTAACATAGGCTAGGCTTTGTCTTAAAAAAAAACATGTGGTGGTAATGGTACCAAATTAATAAACGCATGTTTTTTCAATCATCGTCTAGAAATCAAAGAGTAGGACTCAAAATAGGACTTTAGCCTTATAACCTTACGACTAGGTTATATGGCTAAAGTCCTATTTTGAGTCATCTGCGAGTAACACTCATTTAAACTTTGTTACATAGTTACTATTCTATCCTATAATAGATGGCGGTAGCAGTTATTTTATATAGTTGTATGGAACAAAAAATCGGATTTGCATGCCTTGTTTTCATCGTCTAATAATTATTTATTATCACTTAAAGGAGTTAAAACAAAGTAAAAGTGAGTGAGTGAGTAAGTTAAAGTGAATTTAAAAAAGTAATTGTTTAGTAGGTATACGGTCACGTTGATTGCAATGCTTGTTAGGTATTGCTTTTTAAATTGAGTTTAAGGCATGGCATGCTTGTTTTAAAATTAGTTTTTAATTATTTTCTTGCTATTTTAGTCATCTTTAGTACATCTACCTATCCGTATAATAGTAGAGGAAGCAAGACGAATACGAAATGATGACGTATGATTAGTCACTACATCTGTGGGGCTAGAAAAGTTGCATTCGACAATCGTTCCGACCACATCAAAATCCGTTGCGTGGTTTAGGAGTTAGTGAATATACAGACAGACAGACAGACAGATAGATGTGAACAGCAACTTTGTTTTATACTATGTGGAGAAGACTAGCCAGTAGGGCTAGACAAGTTGCATTCGACAATCGTTATGTAGCGATTATGTCTCGATTGAAAAACATATGGAATTGACGTAAGTCACCGAGAATGTACCACGTGACTATCTCGGTGGCTTACGTCAATTTCATACATTTGTCTATCGAAACATAAACGATAACGATCATCGAATACAACTTGTCTAGGTGCTTAAAACTATCTGAACTAGACTCTATTGTTACAGGGATGAGAGCGTGTGTAAATATTTTGGAGCACCTCGTATGCTTCGATATTTTTGAAGGCGACTGTACTTACTTATTACTTGTTTATTTTCGTTGCATTATTATCGTTGTCTAGAATAGCCATCTAACATGTAGCAGAAAAGGTGCAAAAATATCTGTGCATGCCATGCCTCGAAAGTCCAGTCGCCATCCAATATATCGGAACAAGTAAGCTGCTCAATATTATCTGAACTAGACACTGTTGTTAAGGTCACAAAAGCGTGTGCCTATATTTTCGAGTTTCACATAAAAGTCAGCAATGCAGAGTCCAGGCGGATCCTACTTTCCTTCAGCTAAGTAGCTTCTTTACCTTCTAGCATAACAAACAAGTTCAAGTGATCTAGAAGTATCTAATATTTATTATTCTTATAACCGCCCGCAACAACATACTTAAGTATTCAGCCACCTTTTACGGTAGCCTAAAATATTGGTGCATAGTGAATTAAGGGCGAATGTTGCACCAATCAAACATAAAGGTCAAAAGTTGAGGAAAATAATTGAATTTTGTAACCTTCTGTGGTGTATTTCCTATACCAATAACGTTTCGTGAAATATTTGTCGGTCGCGTTTTTAACGTTAGGTACTATAACATAGAGGAACAGAATGTAACGAAACGATCTATTAAAGTAACACTAATGCAGATTTTTTATTTACACGAATCAGTTTGACAAATTAATCATAAATGTTCCCACAGTAGCGCTGATCGGCTCGATATTTAAAAAACCGGGCAAGAGCATGTCGGACCATGCTCAGTGTAGGGTTCCGAAGCCGTTAAGTACTACAAACATAAACATCAACAAATAATAACGAATTTTCTATTTAAAGTCAATTGGTGCCGTCTCAGATGATTTTAGTAGGTATAAAAACTTTAATCGCCTGTATCTCAAGAACCAATGATGTCTACTTAGTCGTGATAATTTTCCTTTAAAATTAGTTATATACTCTTTCATTTAAGTTTTTTCAGCTTTGTAGTATTTATAGTTTTGGCTGTAGTGGGGGCACAAAAAATAGCGCTTTAAAGCTTAATATTTCATAAACGGATTACTTAATCGAAAAACTATTTTCACAATCGCATATATTTTATATTTTTAGAAGACCTATCCAACAACACTCCATACTGTAGGGTAGACGAGAAAAAAAATACATCCCCAAGTTACATGTAGGGGAGGTAATATTTTTTTTTTACGTTTTGTTGCACCATTTTGTTGGCGTGACTAATATGCATATTCATGCCAAATTACTAAGAGTCTTTGCGCTAGGCTGGGGACGGACGGACGAAAGGACGGATGGACGGACGGACGGATATGGCGAAACTATAAGGGTTCCTAATTTGACTACGGAACCCTAAAAACTTACCTACTAGTACCTACTTACATTTACCGTTATTTACATGTAACTATGGTATTAAAATTTAGTATTAGACAGTATACCTAACTAAGATTTGACAGAGCACGGAGGCACAGCGCTGTATGCATGTGTGCGTGCCTCGACCGTATGCGCCGCGAGCCACCACAAGCAAACTCAACAGGACGCACCAAGCCGGTTTGTTGGGAGGCTCGGGGCCACGCCGTCTCGCCGCATTTGGTTGCTTGCATATTAAGTATCTAGCGAAACGCATAGCGAAAAAAAGACCCTAGCATCCAAACGGCAAAAGGTAATAGAAACTCCTACTCATAAAGGGCGGGAAACGAACTACTTTTAGCTATTTATATTATGACGTAGGTCAAGTCGATAATAAAACATCGACATTCTTTTATCACTATTACATTTCTTACATAATATCGGGTAACACTTTAACCGTCACCCACTTGCCACTTTGTCCGTCTGCCGCCTTATTTTTTTTTAGATACACCTCCTTGTTTTTAGACCCACTTTGGACACAGGTCAAACATATTATATCTACGCTGTGCTGTTATAACATAAAGTCATTGGCAGTAATGATCGATCACTAATAGTGACCGGGTGCTACTAAAATAAAATTTGGTTTGTTTCTTTTACTGTAGTCGTATTTATTACATGCATATCTAATATTTAACACTCCATATCTGATAACAGGTGTACCAGTGAACCGTACATATTATCCACAATATCCACATTAAGTTGAATGCCATCATTTTACCCTCTTCAACAAATTGCCTACGAAGTTTATCTACAGGGTGTTAAATATTGGTTCTGCATTAGTTCCGAACGTGTCATTAGTATAAGTATCGAACCTCGTGCGTTCGAATAAGAGATGAGGCCATTGACTACTGAGATATCGCTTCTAATTAACCACAGGTGTAGTAAGTTTGCTTGGATGGTTATACCTATGGTTTTTTTATGATGATAAAGTGAAGTGACGATGTAGTTAGCTCCCCTTGGTTATACATGTATTAACATAGTATTAATGTAATAATTGCTCTTATTGTCTAGTAAATAAGAGATAGTAATAAGTTCAACCTGTGATGGCTTGTATTGCACAGTGGTGCTATGGCGTCTTGATGACATCACATCACGACATAGTCATACGATCATTGTGGTTAAATTTGTATCATTTGGGTCTAATCAAAGTTGAAATGGGTTCATATACCCTTAAGAACAAACTTTGCCCGGGATTATAAGATTCGTAACCTGATATGAACTTTTATTCCGTATAACATTGCTTATCTATATTAATGTCCTTCTGTGCGTAGCCGTAGTATCCACTCAGAGTCAGGACACGTGTTTTGTTTGATATTAATTTGTATTAATGCTGGTATTGTTTTTTTATGTGTGGTATGTTTTACAATACAAATGAAAGTGAGTAAATTTGTTGCACACCTCTGATACATACAAATGAAAAAATAACTTCTTTTAAAAAGGTTAGTCAAACTGAATTCGGTTTTTGTGCTGAAAATATTGTCGTCGCCGACTTCAGTTTGACTAAGCTATTAGGTAGGTGCCTACAATTTTAAAAGAAGTTATTTTTTGCTTTTTTGAAGGCGGTTTATTGTTTTTTAAAACATTTATTTTATTTTATACTTTTTAGTGATCATAATACGCTGTTCCGTAGGCCCACTTTTTAGTTGATATGAAACTTTAAGTTTCAAGCGCGCCGCAAGTAACGCCGCTGGAAAGTCATAGTCATATTTCAACTAGTAAATATTCTTCGTTGTAGTCGCTCAACTATCTTAATCGAGATATCTTATCGCCACCCTTCAAATAGGTATCGTCGAGGAGTTCCGATGGCCATGTGTAGTCTTCATCGTCAGTTCCACTTCCCAAAGTGATACTTTCTGAATGCAAATGCTAGATTTGCTACTAAAAATACTAAAATTGCTATATGTTTGCCTACAATATTTGAGGAGTTCCCTCAATTCCCCACTGATCCCCTCATCAGATTCAGATTTGGTGACAATGGGACCACCTCAAAAGTATACAAAATATCAAACCATTTTTATTTTTTTTAAATCGGTCCACAATTGACGGAGTAATCGAACATACATAAAAAAAACATACAATGGAACGTATAACCTCCTCCTTTTTTAACATGGTAAACAATAAGCACCACTACATAGAGATACCCTCAAGGGTAACTCATCATATTATCGAATTTCACTTCATCAAATGTATCATTTCATCGAATTTTGTTTAATCGAACGCTATTTTCTGCTAAAACCATAAAGTTTTCAGGGAACCTTAAACAAAATTACTTAGGTTAGGTTAGGTTAGTTGTTTAAGATACCCTGGAAACATAATGGTTTCAGCAGAAAATAGCGTTCGATAAAAGGTGTTTCGATAAAATTATATAGCCACCCCTCCGGTGTTAAATCGGTTGGGGTTACTAAGGTTTGTATGGTATTTGTACAGGGATATTAATTAATTACGTTACTCATTTATTTATTTAACTATTATTAAAGTTTCAAATAAATAAATAAAATAAAAATATCAGGGGAAAATCTCACTCAAATAGATCTAGTCCCAAACTAAGCCTAGGCTTGTACTATGGGTACTAGACAACGATAAACCTACTTATATAGAGAAATGCGTACTTAAATACATAGAAAACATCCATGACTCAGGAACAAATATTCGCGCCCATCACACAAATATCTGCCCTTACCGGGATTTGAACTCAGGACCGCTGGTTTTAGAGGCAGGCCAACATGTAGTAAAAAGTGGTTTAGTACCTACTTGGTAGGTTTTTCTAAGCACTGTGCTATTTCGCTAAATTCCAATGAATTCCGGTTATATTTTACGAACAAAATCCTGCGATAAAGGCGTCAAATGTTTAGCGGAAGAAGAATGTAGTATTTAGGTTATACAATTTGTAGACCACAGCGACTCTTAAGAGGCCGTCCACGAAATTTTGCCGATTTCGCTGATTTTCGTGATTTTACAGACGTGATTTTACTGTTGAAATACTTTACTTCTACAAATTTTAATGCGCAACACGAAAGATAATTTTGATTTTCAATTAATGTATGAAATACTTTTTTGTTTTTATTATGTACTTAATTTTGATTAATCGACCTGAAACCGGCGACTGATTCGTGAGTTTTGCTGTAAGAGGTTTAGAATATCGCATATTCACGAATCGTTTTGACGTCTTAAAGGTATGAAAAAATATCAATTGATTGCTGTAAATGTTGTCTAAAAAATTTATGAATTACTTTTTACCACCTTAATATATTTTTTTGTGCAAAATAATTATGAACTTGGTAAATTTTTATAGAAAATGGACAAAAAATAGTTATAAATTTCGGCTTCTTAAAACACTCGTTCATAAAATTAAAAAAACAGTCATAAACTTCAGTTCAAAATCAACCCATTACCTTAAAAAACACATCCAAAAATTAAAAATTAAATAGCAATATATAATGTTTTAAAATAACCTTAATCCCGAATTTAAATTCTCGACAAAGATAAAAAAGGTGCTCATTTATTCGTTACTCATTTATTCAATCATACCTGTGATGATATAATATAATGATGTGCATTAAAACTTATAGAAAAGCAGTATTTAAACTGTAAAATCACGAAATTAAGCAAAACTGACGAAATTTCGTATACGGCCTCTTAATTAATCTTAATTCCTGAATCGGTACGGTAGCAAGCAGCTGTACCGAGAGCACGCAGGAGTGTCTTTATATAGGTTTTTGAGCACTGCATAAGAGTGGTAAGAATCGGGTCACGCTTATTTCTACGGAGCTAATTGGCGTACTCGTAAAAGACCTAGAAAAAAATCATCATAGAAAAAAAGGAAAATAAAACTAGGTCCATTTTAATAAACCAATTTAGTTATTATCGTTGGTTCCATAACTTTAAAAGTCAAAGACAAAATGAATAAAAGTTGTGAACAAACGGACCTTGCTCAGTGTAGGGTTCCGAAGCCGATAAGTACTACAAACATAAAAATCAACAAGCAATAACTAATTTTCTATTTAAAGTCATTTGGTGCCGGCCGGCCTAGATGATTTTAGGAGGTATAAAAACTTTAATCGCCAGTATCTTAAGAACCAACGATGTCTACTTAGTCGTAATAGTTTAACTTTTAAATTCGTTATATGAGCTTTCATTTAAGATATTTTTCTGATTTTTAGTATTTGTAGTTTTGGCTGTAGGGGGGACGACGACGACGACGACGACGACGACGACGACACTTGACTCTAACAAAAATTAGCGTAAAAATGAATGCTTAATATTTTATAAACGGGTCCCTTACTCTTGTTATACATCCCAACGTTAAGTGTAGGGAATTTTATTTTATCACTTTGTTGGCGTGACTAATATGTATATTCATGCTAAATAACAGCTTTCTAGTACAAAGAATCTCTGAGCTAGGCTGCGGACGGACAGACGGACATGGCGAAACTATAAGGGTTCCTAGTTTGACTACGGAACCCTAAAAAGCTCACAATTGAATTTGGGTGAGTGGCCTATTCCTTGACATGGTTTTTGGAAGACATTATATTTATTTATGACATTATTATACATTGTAAAAATATGGTCTAAGCTGGGCTGGGATTCTACACGGTAATAACGATATCGTATTTGACGTAAGTATTGTCAACGTTTTGATAACTCTTATGTCATTTACAATAATGGCGACTGTGACATAAACGATTCTAAAACACGTAAAACACGATATCGTTATAACGCAGTTGAATAGAGGCCCTGATCGCTCTTAAAAAAGCCCACGGGTTTGTACTTTCCCTCACTCGCTCTTAGGCTCTCATGCAAGTGAAACCGAAAAACTTTAAAGACCTCTCGCACTGTAGGTGTTTATTTTGACTTGTATTAGTCTGACGCGATGCATGAGTAAGTGTTTTTGCAATTAATCCGGTCTCATTGGCAGGTTTTTTTAAATAGAGCACATACAAATTGTAATTAGTGCAGTTTTATTTATTTACGTTTTTCGAGCTGGCGCTGTAACTTAGGGTCAGGATTCGTAGATATAAGGGTTTAGAATTAAAAAACGTTATGCTTCCTTCATATTTATTGAAGACATACAATTAACTTATCAACAGAAGTTTCGAAAGATATTTACAAGGAAAATGTAATATTAAGACATGGGTAAAATAGATTTTAGATGCTATATATAACATGTTTTGTTAACCTAATGATATGTTAGTAGTTACTTTGTCTTAGAAAAGCCACGAAATAAACGAAGGAATAATAAGTTAAGGAAACAAGTTCAATCTGACATTAAACAAACAATATTAGTTTCGAAACATTTAGAAATTTACCGACATTTTAGAAAAACAAATATCTAAATATATAATTTTTCTAATAAATAATGAACATCTATATTTAACAATATTACCCTATTCGAATTTTAAAACTACGCCTTATGAACGTGCACAACATTTAACAGTGATTAAAAGTAGCTATCAACTAGTGAATCAGTTCCAAATAAACCAAACAAAATGATCTCACTAAACATCCAATAATAAAACCAGCGTCAGTTCTATCAAAAGTTTATACTTTACGCTTTTATAAAAACGACTTCGAACTAAATCATTTAACTCACTAAATTTAATTTATATTAAAAATCTAACAATAATTATTTAATAAATTTGATATGCTTGATATTCTCGATATCACACAAGTAGCTAAAATGACTTCGGTTTTAGAAATGTATTCAACCTCATTTGCTATTACTGATCGTAACTTGAGCAACTTGTGGTGAGACGATTTGCTTCCGCAGCAAGTACCTTGACTGGAAATTGCTTTATTCTAATGTCAGTATCTTCGATACATCACAATACTGTTCCATCGTTAATACATATTATACGCTCGAAAATGAGGTTTGTCCCGTACTCCCACGAACGCAAATCCATTTTGTTTTATGAGCGCCTTACAAAATATATTCACGTACGGGTATATCACATCGCATTAAATATTAAACGAGAGCTTTTCAACTGCCTTATATAATTTCAAGGTTGTCAGGACATTTTAAGCTAACAGCGCAGGCATTTTTTCGAGAAATATTGTTGATTTCATCTTAGAAATAGATTTTAGATAATCAATTTCAGCTAAAACTTAATAACAGTCATCGAATCTTTAGGCACCTTATCACTAGACCCCGTTATCAAGCGTACAGTTTTTTTTAATTGAGTTTTGGAGTTTCCATACATAGCTAGATCGTCGAGACTTGGATAGTTTGTATTACACATTACTTATGTTAGGTAGCCACCAAGATGCTCGCTTGGTAACGGGGTCTACTTATCACTTTGCGAAGGATCAATTAATAACTAATTAATCTCATTTACCGTGGCTGCTTCCCTACAAATATCTATTTAAGTTAGTAAAGGACATTACATATTTTAAACTCATTATTGGTCGCTTGTTTTCGTTGGAACTTTAAAATTTATTTGCAAAAAATGCTGGATATGCGTTCGTGCAAGTTTGGCTCGGCAGACTGGTTAAAAAAGACTTCTACTTGCTTTATAACCAAAAATCAGAATACCCATCTCGTTGCAAATATTAGTTGTTTTTTTCCTGTCGGTGCTTGGTTTTAGTAAAGATGTACATAGGTACATCGTAAAGCTTTGTCCTCTTAAACCAGATTTAAACCGAATTGTATAACGTTCCTAAGAATTTCATTAAAACTTTTAAGTATTCGTTGACTCTGATTGAAATGAAATATCAAATGGTTGCATGGAGTGCCTTCACCCTGCCGCCAGAGCGCGCTGTCCGGCGTTACCTATGGACTCTTTATGCTAAATATTACTTAAACTTACTCAACTAACTCTTCAGTCTTGGACGTTTCGCTTAAATAGAGTACTCCTAAACCCGCGTTGAATGTAAAACGATATCTCTCCACGCTTTTTATGATTTAAATCTTGTTCATTACGCTACAGTGAAACACCATTCCCAAACGTTTCCAAAACAACATTGAGTTTAAATAAATGTATGATATGATAGACACACAGAACTTTTCGTACTAAGATTTAAAGAGTCTCGATCTAATGAAGACAATTAGCTACTACCATTAAACGTTGCAAATATGAATTTGGAAAACATTGGAAATATTGTTAAGAATTTGAAAACCACATTCACTAACAACATAAAGACACGAGTCACACGGCACGACCAAACTTACGACATCTAAAAAGAGAAAGCGAAAAATGTACACGACTAGCAACCTTGTCGAATTACTTTATTAAAATACATTTAGATTAGATTACCTTACGCCGCAGCTAGTGAATACTAAGAACGAACTGATCACAAACAGCTTAAAAATTCATACCTAAATGTATAAAAAATGCTGTGTATAGGTTTGCACATAATACTTAATATTAATCATTAATATTAAAAATATATTGCTCAGGGTTCCAGTGGGTCGGTCTATCAAATCAGTGCACAGTGATGGAGGCTCTTTCGCTGCTCTCAACCAATAACTGGTCGACGGCTTCCTCCACACTTTCAATTTGTTAACATTTTTGATCCCGTTACATAGACACTGTCAAAACTAATTATTAATACAATATATCCAGTACAAACAATCACTTTAATTGGTTCGTGTAAGTAAACTCAAAATAATATACGTAAATACTATCTACATTGTCTAACTAAAGTGCAGCCAAATTTTGTATAGAAAAACATTTTCTATTAATAAATATAAATAAAATTCAATATTTTTCAGGTGTCCTATTTATAAATTACGCTAGATGTATACATATATATTTAAAAACCTTACGAGCTAATGATATGTATTAATTACTTTTGATATGTAAGAATTACGTTTGATCACAACGATATGGCGCGGCCGTGGCGGTCGTGTTAGTGGAGACATCTGTCGGCGGCCGCTTTAATCCTCGGGCCAGCCGAGGTCTTCGCCGACGAGATCATAAAATCTCTGATTGTGCTGTATAAAAAACTTTCGCAGCTTGGTGACGACAGCTGGATCCACTCTGGGATGCTTACGCCCTTTAGTTTCACGCAGGCATTTGTCTGTCGTGTCATTGCGTAAGCAATAGAAACCTTTAGTTTCGTTGAAGTAGAAGTTTCTCCTTCCTGTGTAAAAAATACAAAAGTAAGCTTCCAAATCAAAGTTTATGTATGCCACGAAAACCACTTAAGATTTTTTTACCTATTTTATGCTCTAGTCCGAGGAATTTTTCGATGCGCCGAAGTTGCGGCACGGGGTCCTCGATAAGCAGGTCCCCGTTGACCACTAGGATCTGCTCTCGAGGAAATACTTCGAGCCATCGATGTAAGTACGCATGGTACAGCGATATGGCGATTGGCCTAGAACAATTTCGTTCATTGACATTCAAAAGCCGCTTTGCGTGTTATATCGGGTGTGGCCTGTAATAGGAGCAGTAAATTGAGAGATCGTTTCGACACCACAAACGTAACAACATTTATTCTACAACTTTTGAAAATAACTTATTTGCCAAGCAAGCAATGTATTGCGAATACTACGAAGTTTGTAGGCTGACAGTAGATGTCAACTAGACTATTGGATGGAGTACATTGAAAATGCTATTGAGTTTGTTCTAAAAAATTACAAATAATAAATTACATATTTTTTTAAAGTTGTAGAACAAATGATGCTACGTTTATAGAGTAGAAACGATCCCTCAATTTATTGCTCCTATTGCAGGCCACACCCGGTAAATGCATCATTCATATGTAGGTCTCGTAGTATAGCGATGTACGTCTTCCTCTCCAGCAAGAGAGGCACTGAGTGAGCGTCAACTTCTGCGTATGCATCCGCTGCGTTCTCTATAAGATAGTACAATACCAACCTGTACGCCATATTGATAGATCCGTCGGGCGATATGGCGAGGTGCTCAAAGGGCTTGGCGGCGTCGGGCACGGGGTGCGCGGGGGTGTTGGGGTGCGCGGGCGCCGACGGCGTGGCGCGGCTGCGCAGCTGTGTGTAGTCGGAGATGGCGCGCGTCACCGGCTCGCGCACGATGAGAAGCAAGCGCACTGATGCGTTCATTGCGCGCACACGCTCTGGGACCTTATAAAGAAAATGACGCATTTAGTGAAATAGCAATGTCAAAGCCCTATGTGAAATCGTCATTGAAAAATGGTTTATATGATGGTAAAAACCGGATCAATCAAGTAGTTTCTGAGATTAACGCCATTGTACATGCAGACGGACGTGGTAAGGGACTTGAATTGATAAGATGTAATGATGATATTCATTCATGCCTACACACGAAACTAAGTACCAAGGAAAAAGATAATGGCTAAAAAGGGAATGTAGTCTTTCCTTTTACTTAACTTAAACTATTACCATTGCGACATGAAGTTAACAGTCAATTATCTCAGCTACTTTACTAATAATAAATCATAGTTACAAATATTCTACTGCCGGCTCAGATCTAGGTCTTACCTCAGGAGTGACAAAGTAACTAGGGCTCTTTTCTATCGTGATCTGCCCCTTGAAGGACAGCGGCATCTTGCTTCTGTACCACTCCAAGCCCAGGGCGTAGTTCTCGTCGCGGTCGAAGAAGTGGACCTCTCCGGACGCCTTCTGCACCATAGGGTGGAGGTACAGCATCTCCAGGAGAGCGCGAGTCCCACATTTGCGGACCCCGACTATTAATGCCTGTTGACCAAAAAGTGTGTATAGTCGCCGGCCTAATCTAAACGATTAGCGGTTAAATTGTTGTTGTCTTTACTTTTATACAAACTTAATTTTACTAATAGGAATTGATTAGTAATATTACATAGAATACATACATAGCATCACGCCTTCCTTCCCAGAGTGGGGTAGGCAGAGCTACAGAAATACCATCAAATCTAAAAAGACTTGTTTATAATTCTATAACCACATTTTGCACAATCGGGCCAAGAAGTTTACTAGCGTATTAGTGTCAGGTTGCAAGCCCATTGCCTTACAGTACTATAAGCCCTTTTTCTCATCCACGGGAAGACATGGGAGTGGCACTATTCTAACCCGGTAACCAGATGGCCTTACAGTAATATTATTAACATACTAATCAATCAGGGACCATCACTGGTTGGTGTTCAATCACTTCACAAAATTGAAATTGTCTAAAGGGCCTCTACGTGTTGTCTTCGGCTCCATGTACGCCTTCCAAAGGTCCGGGACTCCCATAGTCCCGTTATTGATAAATATATACATAAATGTAAAAGTTTATGAGATCGTTTAGATGTTGTCTTATAATCACGCTAAAAAGGTTGAACGTATATTGATAAAAAAATAAACGGATGATTTGGTGTCAGATAATGGAGCACATAGGGTTATAGTTCAGAAAATTAAAATTCCTGAGGGACAGTCGCTACACAGGTTCTATGAGAAAGAAGTCGCATTAGGCTAGCTAGTGTGTTATTGCTAAATAGGGTATCCGCGTAACTGCTAAACGTCATAATGTCCCCTTGAATTCTAATTCAACAGGTACATTTATTATAACACTGGAAATAACTGGACTTTGTACGCCCCTATGAAGAATGAATGCATTATCTTCAGCCGCATACGCGCTGACCCGGTTTATGATTTATGTTGAATACAATGCATGTGCATAACCCATTTATCCTCGGGTATCCTGAACTATCATACGAGCAACATTAAATTTATTTGTCTCTTTAACAGGGGTTTGTCGCTATGTTTCTCGAAAAACTATATTTAGCCAATGACACACGATCTCTATTTTTTTCTGATAAAACCGTGAACTACAAGTACAATCATTATAACAACAGATCTCCATCATGATAATTATACTTGAACACTGGTGTACCATCGTGGAGTTTACCTGTTTTGCCGCTTTAGAACCCTGTGCTAATAGCTTAACATCACATTACGGCAAAAATAGATAATAATCCTGTGATAAGATTCTTTGCTCGCTTATCAGTTGAGGTCCTTAGCCATACCTGCGGAAGCCTCTTCATAGGTCTCGGGGGGCGGGAGGGCCGCGGCCTCTTCCGGAGCGCCATTGGGTGGTTGATGCTGCGGCCTCCTATCTCCTGGCTGTTCTGGATCTTGCGGCTCTCGCTTGCAGCCGACGCCAAACTGGCAGCCTGGTAAGTTAATGACGTATATGTAAACATTTTCGTGAGGCATACATTTTTAAAGAAAATTTTAAAATTATGGTATCTAGCTTTTTTGCAACTTAGCAGGTCTAGGTTCAGCGACAAACACATAAAGTTAAATAACAGCATAAAAATTATGTGTTTATAAAATAAAATTGTCCCTGGATCTAGAAGGGCGTAAGGCCGAGCTGTGTACTGGAAATGGATGAGATCTTCATTTATCCCAAACATATATACGTAGAAATTACCCAAAATACGAGAAATCATTTTCTATCTTTTCTAACTATTAAAAGTTAAGTCTAACTCAGGAAGCCTTCTCTTCACTACGTATTCCTGCACTGTGCAGTGGCAGTTGCAGCTTTATGTCGGCATAGACGAATCTCATTAAGATTATCCCCCGCTGTTTGCAATCGGATACCGTTTGGGGATTTGCCGTCAAACAATTTCCTATATTGTGTGCCTAGTGCTTAGTCAACAGTGATCGCGCCCACGCCTTGTGTTTGAGTCCACTCAGCTTTCTCCTATGCCGATCAACGTACCGAATTACCGCCTACGTTAATCAATGTAGAATTTCTGAAGTCCATGGTTGAAATATGATACTTGGGTTATAATATAATCTAAGTCTTAGGTGTTTTCTATGTAGGTATGTCTTTATTGAAGTAGGTGCGTTTATCGTTGCCTGGTACCCATAATACAAGCCTAGTGCTTAGTTTAGAACTAGGTGAATTCATGTGAAATTGTGCTTTAATGTTTGTTTTAATTTATTAATAATATTCAGTGATGAGTGTAAGTTCCAGCAAGTATATTTGGGATACATATTAAGATTTTATTTTAAAACTAAACGTGGAAGATGTTGTAACGCTTTTAACACGTTCGCAGACGGAAATGCTATATATAGCATTCGAATTTAGCAAACTGTGCCTAACAAGTGTGACTTTACTGTCCGTGAACGTGTTAAAATTATTATATAAAAAGAATATAGGGAGATCATTGTCGCAGAGTTGGCGCGCTGCAGCGCACTTTCGAAACGCTTTTTCGTATAGTAATGCACCAGAATGCGCCGCTTTTGCTCCCTGTATATTTAACAGGCAATTTTTTTCTCTTAAGGTTTTTTTATTCACTTAAACGCATTACCGCATCACATAAAATTTTAAATGAGAAAGCGCTGCGCCTATGCGCCTCGTTGCAGGCCCGCGTCCGCGCCAGCCCCAACCGCATCCTCGCCGCGTTGTCAGACCGCTGGGATAGCCCTCTGCGAGCTCGATGGGAGCGTATACACGCACTTCCCACGAATAAAACTTGTATTATAACTTTATGTGGGTCATATTATTTATTTATGAATGGGAACCAACCGCTTAACAATACCAATAGTAACTTAAATAGAGGTACAGAGCCAATTACAGGAACTCACAAATATTTACAGTTTAAGAAATATACACTTTACTGACGCGCACAACAGCGCTACAACCGAAAAAACAATATAAAAATAGAACAACGCACACGTATCTAAAACCTAAAAGTGCCTTAAAATTATTATATTGGACGTTTCCAAAAAAAAAATACATTCTCGTAGTTAAGGCCTATAATTAAAATAAAATTTGATTGTTTCTTCCGTGTAACGAGAGTTACCCATATAGTTTGTATGACAACTTTCGTTTTATAAATGACGCGATCGTGATGTTTGTTTTCATTAAGCCTTTAACTATGTACATTTTTTTTTAAAAACGTCCCATATCATATGTCATTGAATGAGCTTAAGTATCATTGGATAGCTTTAAATAATCATTAGGTACATCATCAATCTAGAAAATATAGAACTGGAAAAGTGTCATTTTAGCTAGAGTTGCGTGTCCCCACCCAACCTACTGCCAAAACTACAAGTTAGAAAAATCTGAACTATATCTTAAATGAAAGCGCATACATAAAGTAATATTTAGTCATCATGATTACTTATTAGCCTAACATAGTGTCCCACTGCTGGGCAAAGGCCTCCTCCCTTGATTTCCACACCTTGTTTACTTACAACTTTGTAATATTTGTATGGACCTTGTCTGAAACTAAGTTTTATTTTTATTTTTGTAATTATTAACACTTGGATGAGTTATCTTTAGCTATTTGTGTGCAATCAAGGCTAGATCAAGAACGGCACTGATTAGGTTGCACGTCGTATTAGCTCGCAGGAGGATACATTTCCGACTAATTGGTAATAACAGTGAAGGATTATGCAATACAAACCCCGATGTTAGACGGATGTATTTGTATTGAATGCAACATGACATACACAGATTAGTTACCTACTTAAGTGTTGGCCATTGGTTTAGTGATTGTTTTATTTACGTTAGAGCGTCAAATCGCCCCATATGGTAACTTTATTTACCGATATTATTAACTAGCGGCTGACAAATGCAATTTGGTGAGGAAACAAAGGATGGATATGACTTTATATGAATTTTGAGTATGATTTGTGTATTAAAATGTATGCCGTATTTGCTATTTTGGTATTTAATATTCTAAATCTTAAATGATTCTAATATATTTTCCCCCGATATTTATTTATATATGCCGCCAAATATAAATACGCAGTCATTTTACGCCGGTCGTTTTTTCTATGCAAGTGGATAGTAAATTGTATAAGGAATGGACAGAACATTTTAAATATTATAGAAATAACATAATAATTTACTACGACACTACAGGTTTTTTTCCAGTAAAACTATATCTCATTCACAGTCATTTAATAAATAAATGATAGAGAATAAAAGTAAAAAAAATCGAAAGAGCTTAATTTACATTGGCCCCATTTTCAGATTGTGTACATGTGTGTTACGACGTACAGCAGCGGGCATGTTTGTCGATGTAGATAAAACATATGCTCTCTGACCAGCATGTAAGTGCGAGAGCGAGGGATGCTTTATCCACCGCGATAAATGCGACCATATTACGGGCCCAGGGCCATCTAAGTTCAGTGTAAAATTTAGAGCGGTCTTCAGGAAGAACAACGGTGGCGTCATAAAGGAAGGCGGTATACCGCTTATCTGCGGGGAACAGCTTACGGACATTAATTACGATTACGGTGCGCGCGATAGGCACGGGCTATGGCTCGCAGGAGGTACACTGCTACTGAGAACAAACTGCGATTTTTTCGTGTCGGTTTAAAGAAATATTGTTAAAAGTTATATTGGATTAGAGGAACGCGACTACAAAGGACTTCATCGCAACAAACAAAGGAGAGATCGCTATTTAGCGGTAAGACCGCCTGTTGTATACATATGATATAAATGTACTGTTCCGTGTTCTGTTTTTATTTTTTAATTTCTGGTGTTCAATAAAGAGTATTTGTATTGTATCATCGGGGCTTCATACATTTTGTCCAAATAGATAATGCCGACCAAAAAGAATTAATGCTATATTCTGGTAGAACGTTTTCGCCTGATCATTTAATATTGTTGGGCCATTATTGTTGGTTTTATTCTAGTTTGGAATTCTACATTTTGGTCAATTGACCTAACAAAAACAAATGAATTGTGATACCATTTTATAGTTGGACATAATTTTCGGCGGTTCCTAAACTATTTTTAGAATGTGATATAAGAAAGAAATGTATGAAGGCAATTGGGGGTATTTTGTAAATAAATAAAAGACTAGGATAGGGCAGTGTGGGTAGTTCAAAAAACTCGCAGGGCTAGAAGATAATTATCACCCCTCGCCTTATCTCGTATTAATTATTATCTCGCCTCTTCAGTTTCTTCGAGACAGTGTTTTGACAGTCTGGAACTTCGAAGCAAATAAAAAATAAATGTTTTTACGCGGTTAAGTCCTGTTTTCCTTAAAATAATAGGTCGTTATCAGGCCAACCAACAATTGAGCGCTGCTCTCATAAATTATCATGTGCATACTAGGGTTTATGAATCGTGTACGAGATGCGCCAGCGCATATTTTTCTTCTTCGAAAGTACCTTCTTAGTAAGTGGTGCTAGGACCCTGTGCAGGGTCCGTTCGGATTGCTGCTACCATCTTATCCATTAACCACCCGCCAAGCAACAGTGTTCGTAGCGTTGTTCCGGTTTGGGGAGAAGACAACCGATGAAATTACTAGCATAGAGGCCTTTCTTATTCCTCAGGGTTGGCAACGCATTGGAGGGCTTAGGGTTTGAGCTTTTTTGAAGTCTTGAGAATTCAAATGTCTATAGATCTCAGATTCCACTTACCATCAGATGGCCTGAGTGCTCATGTGCCTTCACCTTAACAAAAAAAAACCTCAGAACTATATGTTCTGTGGAAAGTACGCTTTAGCAGGGGTAGGAATAGGTATAGGTAGTGTTTACCTACATTTGATGCATGTTCATTGATTAACGTATTCCCGTCTCATTCGCGCATGAATGAGCATGCGTCAAGTTTAGGTTAATAAGCACTACCTACGAGTACCTATTCTGACTTATGGCTTATGCTGACGCAACGATAGGTTTAAGGAATCCATACCTACTAATAATATAAATTACGAAAGTGTGTTTGTCTGTTACCTCTTCACGCTTAAACTGCTGGACCGATTTAGATGATATTCGGTGTAAAGATAGTTTGAGTCCCGGGGCATATATATAGTTTTATCAATGAAAATGAGTATCCGTCTACGCTCACCGAATAAAAATAGTTTTATGGAATGCTTGTTTCTCAGTGACTGTAAATCTTATGAGAATAAATTATCTTAAACCTTAACCTTAAAATTGTACAGTTCCCTATGGAGTAGCGATAAACGCCTTCTACACGGACGGAGTCATGGGCGAAAGTTAGTATTACCATAAGTAAGTCTTTAATATCAGTGACTGTTGTCCACTCTTAAATTGTATAAGTGGATCCTAGATGCCACCACCTTATTAAAATTAATATTTATCCTTAAATTAACAAGTGACCAAAGAACAGAGCTTAAAACATTGCTATAATCATATCACGCTCTTATGACAAGGTTTCATGTACTAAAGTAAAGCGTGGTCATCGTAAATAATTGAACCCGAAGTGTTATTAACAAGAACATGATCCGATGTAACTTTTACAATATCATCTATCATAACCTTCTCACAGGGCAGGGCCTCTATTCTAAGACGTTAAATAATATTACTGTTGACGTGTTATTGTTTCTAACGCGGCTACCATTACTGTTAAGTAAATAAGAGGTATCAAAATGTTGATAATACGATTACAGGATGAAATATAGTTTTACATCGTAGAATAGAGATTTTTTAAACTAAAAAATCTTATTAATTATGTATGATATCATGGGAAACGTGAACCTTCCTGGTTTTATAGCACCTATTAAGCTAAAACCAAACGTTAGCGCTTTATCTAGTTCTTTACTCGTAGGCCATTGGGATACACCATTTAGCTAAAAAGTGTGGCAAACCCGTAAATTTCACAATATTTTACAGGAAATGGGGTTTTTGCCCAATATTAACCCTTTTCCAGGCCGCACCAATCTAGATGGTTTAGTATAGGTTGGAATGCAATAAGTACATATCCAAGTTATTTAGGGACATATTGGGGATTTATTTCGGAGCAAGTAACTTTTTACGTAAATTCAATTAGATTTGAACCCTAAATTAAAGGAGCTAAGGTTGAAATTCTAACTGAACCTATGTGGTCAATATATATAGCCTCTGCATAGAAAAGGGTTAAATTACTAAAATACTTACGGTGTTTTGTTCTTTTGTATGTTCATTATCTTTGCACTCAAAAACTCATAGATATTTACAAGGACACAAACATAATATAAAGTAATTTGCTTAAGGTGTAAGGTTTAAACAAATTAGTATCATTGAAGTAGTCCCTGAGGCCTGAGTAATCTGCCATAAATATTTTTAGTCATAATATGTTTGGTCTTTTTTCAAATTTACCGTGAGTTTTATACATCAAACCTAACATAATTTTGCGTTTTCTACACGTTCGATATTTCAGAAATTCTGGTTAGTTTACGGTTACAGAGGTATAAAAAAAAAAAAAAAACAATAATTATGAAACGGGCTCCCGGTTCCTGAACTTTTAAGTCCATCGTCAAACGATTTCTTTGATCTTACTCATTCAAAAACTTTTTTTTTCTCTGTAGATTTTAATAGTAATATGGTGCAGTGTACCCCGAATGTGACCGTGCTCAGAGGGCTTGGTCGGCCACGCCCCGAGGGAGCACGCACTCCGCCGGAAGGCCTGCAAATAATTTGCAACCGAACGGATTCAATCCACTTGCTTCAATTAGAACTTTAATTAGCTTTAACTTTGTACGAAATCATGAGCCAATTGTTTGGGAATCTTCCGAATACGTATGAATCGTAAAAGCCATCAAGCTTGATACATCAGTTCGGAAACAAGGAAGCTAACAAGGGTTTATTATTGAGTTGAGGCAATAAGAGGAATAAAAGCAAACAGGTTTTAAGTTATTCTGCATCTGCATCACCTCATACTTAAGTCGAAAGTATTGTACTGCGAGTCTGGACTACTCGGTGAAACAATATTGCTTTTGACATGTTATCGTATTGTTTTAACTCGGCCGCCATTACCCGGACTCTTTTTTACCGCCTTTGACATTATGTTACCATATAGTTTTTAACTCGGTCGTAATATTGACAATGCGATAACTGACATGTCAAAGGCAATATGGTTTTACCCATTAGAATAGAGGCCCTGTCAAGTAAATAATCGTCATAACGTTGACCAACACCATGACATATCAAAAGCGATATTATTTTACCGATTATAATGGAGCCCCTCATTATTAAATCCAATTGAACAACTGAATTTGCTTATAATTATTGTCATCTAAGCGTTTCCGTCCGTCAAAGATACCTTTGTCGTATTCAGAAATCACATTAGGTACTTTTTCTTCGCAAAAGGAAAAAGTATGCGCAAACTTATATCTGTGTTTCATATCAAAGCCATAATTTAATTTCAAACACAAAGTTGTTCTAAAAAGGTAAACGAGTGCCTACAATTAACCGGTTAATATATTAAGGTCGTTTCATCGTTCAACCCTTGTTTAGTTAATTTAGCCAGTGCCCCTGTCTCGACTGATTTGTTGGATTGCTGTTCCTGTGTTGAGGATAAACAGACAAACAAATAGTAGGTTGTAGGCTTTAACGTGCCGCTTTGATGTTGAACACAAATACTACAGCGGCGACGTGTGTAATTAAATAGTATTATTATACCGCAGTTGGTACGGACGGAGCGAGGAGGCGTTTTCAAAGAACTTTGCCACTTTATTCGCCTGCCCTTGGTTATGACTCAGCTGCTAGCTTCCCCTATGACATTAACAATTCGGTCCGTCACCCTTACGCCACTTTGGATATAATAATAAATAAAACAATACGCGTGTGTGCCTGACGGACGGAAGGCGCGGAGCATTAAAATAGCCTATTCCGTAGAATTAATGGGTTCTAAAAAGCCCATGATGTCGAATTACGAGTAAAATTGTGACGCGTAAATAAAAATTTTCATCTTTTAAAGGCCAAGTATTCGGGCTTTTAATGTTTCAGCCGGTAATATTTTTTTAATAGTACCAATTCTGCGAAAGGAAACTAATAAGAAACGACGACAATCTCGGAATAAACCGATAAGATTTTTAATGACAAGCAATAAAGAGCTTCACGTCTCGGTGGCTGGATACACCCGCGCCCATTTTACACAGTGGTACTACTCTATCACGTATTGTGTCACGTGATAAGAGAGTATCAACTTTTTTTTACTTTAGGTACCTCGCCTGTATGCTGTACATTGCGCTGTAGCCATACATCACGTCAAAGGTAAGCAAATACAACGGCGCCTCCGTGAACTTGGGTTTCCCACGCAGTCGTCTCACCTGTATGCTGTACAGCGCGCTGTCGTACAGCACATGGAAGGTGAGGAACAGGGACAGCAGCGTGACGGAGAGCAGCGCCGCCGCGAGCTTGGGCCGCGACACGCCCACCACGAGCACGCAGTCCGCCAGCTCGCCCTCCGCCGGCCGGAACGACGACCGCGGCAACCATCTACACCAAAAAAATAATAGGTTCATTAGTATGTTACGCTGGGATCATGATCATTGCAACATTGAGGAAAGGGTTAGATAAATAGGGAGGGCGGTATGGAGGTAAAATCGAATATATTCACAAATAAGGTGATCTAAGACGCACATGGCATGGCATGTGCCTAAAGATATAAGCAAAAAAATGGTGCTGAGTTTTGTGCGATTGTTGTACATAAAAATAAAATGAATTATTTTGGATTGTATCGCGTGTTATTTAATCTAAAATGAAATCTCGACGTTTCGAGTTCTTTTTAAGTCTTATGGCGATAAAATCCGATGATAGGATAAGTTAAACTTTTTTCTTAGTTCGTTACTTTTAAACGCAGCAGAGCCATCGCGGAAAATATTTAAATGTAGAATGGCCAATTCCTGAATCCTAGCCAGATGGTTATAGCGAACATTGAAAGCGATAGTTATGTTTATTTATTTTTTATGCCCATTGTATATATACATATAGGATAGGTAATAACTAATAAGCAAAGCAGTTATTTATTTATATACTCGTTTTAATCGAAAACTAACAACTATTAAACAAACTGATAAATTTAAGTAAATACAAAAAATATGTTAATTTATTTGCAGTGATCCCTTGTGATACGAAAATTCTTAAATTATTGTATTGTGCCAAGTGAGATATTTGTTCGACTTATCATGTGTAAAAAGCTTTGATAAGGAAAAAGGCCCTCTTTCCCAGCAGTACCATTGATTAGTACCATTAATGGTCATCCTGGAAACTTTTGTCCCACTAGTATCATTAATGGTACTACTGGGAACTTTGTTCCACTAGTACCATTAATGGTACTACTGGGATTTTTTGTATTTTAATATTCTTCCCAGTAGTACCATCATCTTCTGTAGTCAGCATTGCAATGCTGGCAAGGTTCCCAAAATTTACCAGGACTGTCGCTAACGAACGTCCTTTATAAATGTTTTGTTACTACTAGGCCCTCTCGGACGTATTTATTTAGTAAAAAAAGTCATAATTATTTATTTCACTTGATAACTAGGCCCGAATATTTTAAATTTATATATTTCGATAAGAGTTTGTAATACGAGTTACGCCTTTTATTTCAAACAAACTATAAATATATGCATATATTTTGAAATTATCAATACAGAGTTTTAATTTATTTTTCCGGACTTATTTCAATTAAGTAAGTTAACCCGGTTGCAAAACTAGTATCGCGTACAATGGTACTAGTGGGATAAAAATTCCCATTAGTACCATTAATGGTATAATCAGTGGTACAGCTGGGAAAGAGGGCAAAAAGCTTTCTGTAGAAACCAAAACCGAAATTACTTATTCTTCAAAAACTAAGAAATTACGTTATGGCGTACCGCAGGGAACCATTTTGGGTCCTCTAGTATTTTTGATCTATATCAATACATACATACATACATAACATCACGCCCTCATTCCCAGAGTGGGGTAGGCAGAGCTCCAGAAATACCAACAACTCTAAAAAGACTTGTTGATAATTCTGTAACCACATTTTGCACAAGTAGGCTAAGTTGTTTACCAATGTATTAGTGACAGGTTGCAAGCCTATCGCCTAACAGTATTACAAGCCCTTATTCCCTTAGTCGCCTCTTACGACATCCACGGGAAGACATGGAGTGGCACTACTCTAACCCGGCAACCACACCTATATCAATGATTTGCCTAAAGCAATTAAGTTTCCTATAGGTCTCTTTGCTGACGACAGTACCGTAATTTTCTCTGGTAAATGCCCAATAACACATGAAAATCGTGACATTTAAACATATTTTATAGGGGACAACGAATTGAAGAAACACACTTCGTAATATTTAAGACCTTATGTACCTACCTGTGTTATACAAATAAACGATCTTTATCTTTATAAATGTCATCCCCACCCAATCCTCGCACTCACAATTTAAAAATGATAACTATTATAAAGTCATCAATACAAGAACATCAATAAAAAATAAATAAAATGTCCCAGCTTTCTTGCAAATATCAAGCATCATGTGTAAAGTGTTCCTAATTCTAAATGAACACAATAATGTTACATGATATAGTTAAATTTTGTACCGCATTCTGTTAAAATATTACAGCCGAATGTAATTGAATTTCAGTCTGTAATAAGCTCTATTAAAAATTTGGAAACTAACCGTAAATGCATTTGAATAGCACCTAACTAACCCAATTTTAACGCTTGTCCAATTTATTAGTGCGGTTGCTAAATATTTCATAGTTGGCATGTTCATTTCAATTATATTTTTGGTAAATACGCCGTATTTCGTTCTGGCATTGCACGATACGGTTGATTAGTTTATAAATTCATTCTCTGAAATTGAAATTGTTTACAGTGAAAAAGTTTTAACAGTATTAATAGTAGTGGGCTGTCTATCGTCTTCACACTCTCTCTGGCAAAACAAGTATACTGACAGATACCAGAGTAAGTGAGAGCGATAGACAACAGAGTACTTTTAAGACTGTGATTTCACTGTACCTACTTACTTGTTATCTTTCTGCCAGACAGCAAGAAGATTACTTAAATGAATTTAGGTAATTGTCGTCGGGTTACAAAACGAATTGCTTCAACGTCCATCATTGAATGGTAAAAAGCTTTAAACTAAATTGAAAGTAAATGGTTGAGGAATGCTGCTTCGTTGATTAGACATTCAACGACATTTAGTAGAAAGGAAGGGTTCGAAACAGATGATTTATATATGGCTATATTATCTATGTATATATAACAAGGAAGGGAAAGATAAAGACGAGGAACCATAACGTTTTGGAAACCTAGTATTTAGAACAATAAAACACAGTCAAAATAACATTTAAAATAGGAAAAGAGATAACATGGACTTAGTGCTGATTGTTACGAAAACTGATAAGACATTCGGAACGGATTGTTGCTATAAAGGGATAAGTTTGCCTTTTTACCTTTTGTTTTATTTTAATCTGTTTGTATTTATTTTTTATTCTTGTACAATAAAGAGTGTACATACGTACAATATTAGTTAGCGTAGAGAATAGAAAAATGGGAGCACTTTGCTCAACAGTGGTACTTTAAAGGCTAATAAATAGGTAATAGATAATTACTATACGTCTACAGTGTAGGGATTCTCTAAGGAAATGGTGAAGCTTCTGAACTCGCCGGATGGCCACGCTGTATTTTCCGGTACGCGGTCGCTGCTCAAGAACCTTTTGGTCCCACCGGTCGTAAGTTCTACGAAAAATTCGCCCTGGCCATCGACCTAGTCTAGCAATTTCAAGGGCTACGTGGATAACCTTGGTTCTACTGCGGATCTCATCATTTCTGATTCTATCAGGCAGGAAAACTCTGAGCTTTCCATAGATTTTACAAAAAAAAAATCATTTCCGTTTTAAACCGGTTTTTGGAGAAACCTTAATGTAAAGTTTTTTTTCCAATTAACCGGTTCGAGCTAAAAAGCACACACGATAAACAAGAGCCGCTTAGTGTTTTAATTAAGTACAAAAAAAATGTTTCGCGACTCGCTGCTCGTGGATGAAACCGGTTAATTAAAGTTCTCAAAACGTTCGCGTTTCCTAGAAAAGTTCGGAGCAAAACCGAAATAAATCGGTATTGACCGGTATTTTTTAAACTGGTTTCGTGCCCTGCTGGCTGATGAGTAGATCACGTTTAGATATTTTTCAATCCACGAAGTGTAGCGATTCAAATTGACGTTGCATCAATTAGGTACAGTTTAGTAATGGGCCGTGACTTCTTGAATTAAAAACACTATAGTTTAATCATCTTGGCTTTTAATTCCAATAGTTTGGGGTCAGCTCAGCAAGCCCTTCATTCCAAACCTATCAACCGTCATCACAGAATAGACTCCCTAAATTCCCATACCTATCACTTTTGACATAGTCCATCCATCTTTCCCCCTTCCACTACTATCTACCATACGATACAGTACAAATACGCATATATTATACAATACGCCACACACAAACAACAACAAACACTGGAACTTCCTAGGTCAGGCGCGCAAGTTATTTGTCTTTTGGTATGTTTAGTATATTGTAAAATAAGTGATATGAATAAATATTTATTATTATTATTAATAATATTTTTTATTATTTAACAACACAAAAAATAAACAAAGAAGACAAAAAACATGTTTTTTTTTCAATAAAGTGGTAGAAACAACATCAACTTACTTAAAACTCTTCTCGCAACATACTATATTAATACTTACATAATATCGAGTGGCAAAGACTGCGAGCAACTCCTATACGTTGCTTCCGTGCGGTGCTTGGTCTGTTGACTCATCTGCGCACGCGACTCCATGCGTGTCCATCGATTCTACTCGTATAGCCGCAAAATCACGCGCATATATCTACGCCATTACATCTACAGCATCACAGTCGTTGCTTCTATCTGTTACTAGTCGGTACACCGTAATAACCCATAATTTTTATAATGGTATGAAAATCTGAAAAGAAAAGATTTATCCTGAAAAATAAGGTTAGGTGGTATTTCTAAAATTTATTTCAAACTACGTTCATATCCAATATAAGTGGTCTGGAAAAGGCAACAAAGGGCTCACAAATCACGCACTTTCTTCATTAAGGCTACTTTGGCTTTAATACGCAAAATGAGTGGAAGTAGTTTAATCTCAAACACGCTAAGATCGTGTATGTATTTACAAAAACACTCACGGGGCTCTATTCACTTACCATATAAATATCATTGTGTCCAAAACTGCGCGTTCCGCACCTGCGAAAGAAAATATTAGTTAATTTTATGTTGTAAAAGAACATTGGATACTATCTTAGAAATAACATTAGTCACACTCAGATGTAGGCGATGTAGCTATATATTTTAGTACCTTGTCGCAGTAAGTTTTAAAAGTGGGAGTGGTTCGAATTTAGTATATCAATAGTTGCGACACGGTACAAACAGTTACATCTCAGTTTGAGCCTTAAAATTGTATCAAAAACCGGTGAACTCCATTTGTTCACATTTATTTATCTGTATTTAAAGTATCAATTTCTTTATATAAGCTTATTTTAGCACAAGGTCTATTTTGTGAGATTGATCCGATGTTCACTCATTTATTTATTTCGTTTATTACTTCAATTGATTATCATCAATATGTTTCAAAGGCTACCATCATGAAACATGACTCGGCGTCCACGCACCGAAACCGCTTAGCTAGATGCCTGTCAAATTTCTTCTCCAACTTTAAATTATTCCCAACTCGTAACTTTATCTGAGCAGACACAATTATCTATTTCCAAAGTGAAAATTACATTTCAAAGTTGAAGCGGGTATGGGGTATTGTACTGGATAAATTAAACTTAGTATTCGGTTGTAAAGTTGAAGAACGCGAAGGTAGGAAATCACGGCCGAGCCTGGGTCGGGGCGGCGGCGACACGAACGCCGCTGTTTACGACTCTGGTGAAATAAGTTCACTTTACACGTTTACACCTTTCTTGCTTGAAGTCAACCTCAAAGAACCTCTGCAATACATGATTCAGTTTATACCTATTTAATGTATTAACTATGCAGTGGTATCCACGTGTTACAAATGAAAACCCACTTATTTGGCCGGCTATATTAAGCAGCCCCGTGTGGCTGTCGGGTTAGAATAGTGCCACTCCATGTCTTCCCATGGATGTCGTAAGAGGCGACTAAGGGACTAAGGGCTTGTAGTATCTTTAGGCGATGGGCTTGCAACCTGTCACTAATATACTAGTAAACTTCTTGGCCTGATTGTGCAGAATGTGGTTACAGAATTATCAACAAGTCTTTTTAGAGTTGTTGGTATTTCTGTAGCTCTGCCTACCCCACTCTGGGAATGAAGGCGTGATGCTATGTATGTATGTATGTATATTAAGTGCTTCTTCACTTGTTACACTATGGGTATAATTCATTCATACATAACATTACGCCTTCGTTCCCAAAGTGGGGTAGGCAGAGCAACAGAAATTCCAACAACTCTAACAAGACTTCTTGACAATTCTGTAACTACATTTTGCACAAACAGGCTATGTTTATATACCAGTACAATACATATGAAATAAAATAACAACCCTTCAAAATAGCAGACAATTCTAACGACGCTATTGTTTAACGCGGTTATCAAAACATTAAAACATAGTTATTTTTAACTGCCTATACAAAATACCTAATCTATAGTTGCCATACTACAACCACGATGTGGAAATACAGGATAGTAGTGCCCCATTACTTTAATTTTTTTTTGCCAAGCTGTACTTTAATGGTTTTCATACATGGAGACCATTAAAGTGCACGTAATACGAGGTGGTGTCCAAAAGTCTCCGGTTTAACAAAAATCAGGAAAAGTATTTTATTTTTCGACATATTTTAGAAACTTGCTTTTAATTTTATTTATATTTTTTATTTTATACTTTACAGTGATCTTAATATACTGTTACGTAGTCCCACTTCTTAATAAGAGACTATAGTGTAATTTTATATTTAAACTATTCAAATGTGCTTCGGTATAGTCATTGGACTATTTTAATCGAGATATCATATCGCCACCCTTCAAAAAGGTACCATAGAGGAGTTCATGTGGCCATCTGCGGTCTCCATCATCAGTTCCACTTCACCAAATGATATTTTCTGAATGCAAAGACTTGTTACTGAAATACTAAAATCGCTGTGTATGCGTACCTAATTAAATAGTTCCCTCAATTCCTCACGGATCCTCTGAAATCTTATCTAACAACACCGCTAAAGTCATTTTGACCAACTTTACAGGATAGCCATAAACAAGGCTAACTGACACTACCGCGCTGTCACTTCTTTTCAAATGATTTGTAGACAGATCAACGCACAACGAGTAGTTCTATCCAATGACATTTTAATGTAAAACCCGCTAAATTTCCAATTGAGCGGTGTTGTTAGATAAGCGAAGATATTGCAGCACGTCTCTTATAGACAAAAAAAAAACAAACTTATTCACAACAATAATTTAATGTCTGCATAGACCCTCTTTCTCTTTATTAAAATATTATCATGTGCAGTCAAGGGCAAAAATATGTATACACTCATATATATTATATATTTTATATACCTTGCCGCTTTAATCGCTGTCACAATTTCATATGACAGCTTAAACATGACGTTAAATAGTACGTGCCTGTGGCTACTCATTTAATCATAATAATATAATATAATATATATATGATTATATGATTGAGATATTATTATACCGAATGCACTAATTACTGTAGTAACTATGTGGTAACCAGATAGTATATCTCTATACATAGTCTGCTGCGGTTTCGTACTATAACCGAACTTGATTATGGTCTATCGTACTATGATTGTAGTCTATTGTGATAAGCGTTCAAAATTAGCTCTAAGTCCTCCAGTCTTAATTAAGAAAACGCCAAGAAAGTATTCTTGTTCTCAGTTATTAATCAAGCTTGGTTAAAAATAATTAACAAAGTAATTAAGGTCGTGCTTATTTAAGTGACCGAGGCGGTAAACAAAGTCAAAGGAATTCTATAAGTTGCAGCAGCTCCTCAAGTTACTACTGGCGGGTACTTACTTTTACTACTAAGTCATAAAAACTTGCTGCGTGGAAAATTGAAGTCCATTACATTTTACATTGTAAGAAATATGTAAGTAGTTTCCACACCCACTTGGATTTATTTTGGTTTAAAACTCACTCCGTATTTATTTAGTTAAAGACCGTTCTAAGCGTACAAAGTTGCGAGAATCTATCTGCTGTTCCCGGTACAGCAGCTATTGAATACTTTTTGCTTATTATTTAAATCACGAAGGTGTTGTTGTTTTAAACGCATACGATAAATGCGAACGCTTGAAGACAGCCCAGCCAACTAATGTTATTTTCGAACTGCAATGCAATACTGTTCGAGTTATGAATAGAATCAAGCGATATTTTGTAATACACTATTTAGATCAGTCTAGCCGTATTTCCTCAGTCAGAAAGGTCATTTAAAAGCTTATTGTTCAAACCGATCGCATATCGAATTGCCTATTCATGTTTCTTTAATCAAACGATATTCTTTTATTACCAAGTCTATTAAATAAGTGGACATAAACATTTACGGTGATAATAAATATCTTTTATGGCGAGAAATGTTTTGCCGAGTTAAATAAAACCCTATTTTGGAGGTTCCTTTATTGCTAATTCTGTAATAATTTTCTGTAGTTTTTTTGCTGTTATGAAACTGACAGGGTTTTGACAATAAACATGGTGTCCAGTGCTTCGATTCAACGTTTTTATTTGTTATTACTTGCGTGATATTGTTAATCGTCGGGCGTATTATTATATTTATACACTCGTAAGTACAGTATTTTATCGTAAAACACCGTGGCACCATTATCTAGGCAAGATACATTCTGCCGACGTTGTCAAAATGTTAAGAATTGACGTAGGTTTTCAGACCAATGATATTACAGAGTATATACATGTTACCCTCCTAGTATATTGCGTTTGAAAATAAAAAAACATTTTCAATTGTTTCACTAATTAATTATGGACAAATTCGTAAAACACATGAGTTAGAGAGATGGCTATCGTCGACTAGTTTGGCGTAAACAGAGCAAGAGTGGTTATTTGGGTATTATATGAATCTATTATTAGAATAGCTTACGAGTTTTAGGAAATTAAATCACAATAAAAACCGAGTATCTTGCAGTAATTAACTCAAAAATATAAATACAAAAAATCGCAAACATGACAAAAAAATATGCTGCAGAAAGTTGTGAAGCTAAATGAATGACGTGGTCGATTGCAATGCATTCGGCGTGCAGGGCCGGGCGAAGGGCGGGTCAAGGCGGCCTGCAGTATTAATACTACCGCCAGCCGCGCCGCCACGCCAAGGCCGGGGCCTTATTGGGTCGTGAAACATATGGAATTGCAGATCTTATCTCCAATTTTATCGCAAATTGACGGGTAGTTTCACCGCAATAAAGCTAAGAGTTAACGTACATGATGTTTACATATATCAGAAGCGTTATTATTGTCTTTAAACCTATTGTTATCGCATTATCAACGTGTTATAGTTCTCATTTACTTGATAGTACACTACTATCAAGACTAATAATGAGTAATGAGGTGAATGAGGTCACCACTGTGACTGAGTTAACAACATACGATAACATTAGGGGTAAGGACTCTGGTGATCCGAATTGTCCCCATTGTTTAATTCTTAAGGCCGGCTGTAATAATAAACTTTTCTTTTGAGAGATACCAGCTGACGACGCGTTAGTCTTCTTCTAAATAAATATATTAAACAGTACAGTGACTAAGTGACGGACTGTCAGACAACGCATAGCTGAGACTGCTGGACCTAGGGACTTGAAATTTTGAGGGAATATTCCTTGGATATCCTAAGGGTGGACTAAAAAGTGTTAAAAATGCTACCCCGAAGGGGTAAAATTGGGGGAGTATTTAATTCTACGCGTACGAAGTGGCGGGCTTCCTCTAGTTATCTATAATGGAGTTTTGATGTGTCTTGAAACGGGCCTTACTCAATATCAGTATATTAATACGGCCCTTAATCAACTGTCCAACTAAGTACCTATTTCACCATACGATGATAAATTTAATCAATGTTAATTGACTGTTAGTTCATACATTTTGATAACTGTTAACGCTCTAATCATCTGTTAAGTGGTTAATATCATATGGTGAAATTGGTACTAAGTATTTATGAAGCTTGTAGTTATGTGACCGAAGCGCTAGTAGATTCACTGCATATTACTGACGTGTAAAAGAGCCCTCATGTAGCCAATATACTAAATAAATGTGTTGAATTTTGAATTTTGATCAATGGGAATCAAACACTTCAAATGAAGCAACTAAGACTAAAAAAGTCTAGGTGTAGATGCATCCGATATCGTTGTCACCTTGCAGGAATCGGGGATAGAAAAGGTTAATAAAATAAAGCTGCAATCGCGCTCGGTGCCACTCGTTTTCTATTGTATATATCTCGCCGAGTTTTAACCATTTAAACAACACTTTCTACAGGCTGTTTCTACCGCTTTCTACAGAAACATTGATGTATACCTACGTCGTAAAATTTAATATAAATCTGCAGTTTACGACACAGTTTTCAGAAGGTAAAAATATGGCGCGATTTTACAGGAATGGGCGTAGTAAAGTCGGAAAAATTTGTTGGTCGTGTTTTATTGAACGTAACCGAGACTTACGTACGTACGTTTAGAATACGTATCATGACATTTTCAATTCGCCGCACTATTCAGCTGCAACCAATCTTCTTCACTCTTTCACGCGGCGGGTGAAATGCCTGGCTTTTTGAACACGAACGTGCATAAATTGTGACTCGGAAACCTGTTTAAATATTTGACCGTACAGCTATTTATTTTCACCAAAATACTAGCCCTCTTTGTTCTGTTTAGTTCTACAGCGTGTAAATTTCATACGGGCATATTATGTTATCCAGACGTAGTTAACGATCATAGAAATCATGTGAGAAAGATATTTTGTTGGTGACTTTTATTATTGAAGCGTAGTTAACTTTTAAAATGTTGTCTTAGAAGCAATGTACGAAGTGTGAGAGCGTCCATCGTTCCTTAATGTACATATTGCCTGTATCCAAGTGCAAAGACGACACGTAGGAAATAAATACCTATCTCGGGCTAGTAAACCGCCACTATTAATAAATACTTAATTTAATTAATAACGGAATAAATGAATTATTTTTATTTTATTGGCGACGGAAACAAATGGCGAACCGTGACACGACGATTTTACGTAGATGCTTTAATATAATCTGTGATACATTGATGCTGAATTAATTAGTAAGAAAAAGTAATAGTATACAACGAATGTTGCTGTTACACAATTTTTTAAGTTAATTCTTGTGTTTATTAACTGTTGTTACAATATATGCCCGTATGAAATTTACACACTGTATAGCAAGTTTATTTAACAATAAAAAATGAGGCACTTATGTTTCACCGATTCGGCATTTCAATCTATCTGTAATAGATATAGTAAGGCAATGGCGCCACTGTCAAAATGTAGGGAATTTACATAAGCACTCGACGTTAACGTCGATCCCGTCCGTGCGTCGTTCTATCTCTTTTCAGAAACGACTGAAATTTGAAATAATTGTAGTATTTAGTAGTACGAGTAATAGTATGCAGCTACAACATATGAGGGGAATTTGATATTATACCCCCCTATACATTTCAGATTCAGATTCAGATTTTATTTCCCAATTATAAGTCAACTCTGAAGTTACATATTTCAAAAAAATACATACAGACCAACAAAGCAAAAATTACAGAAATGGCAGTTGACTGCTCTGAATAGGCTGAGGACCCAGGTTGGCCGAAGCAAAGATAACCTGTGTCGGTGGGGGTACTCAAGTAGCGCAGACGCTAGCTGTGAATGTGGAGAACCCTTGCAAACCATGTTACACCTCACAAACTGTCCCGCGTGCCCGACCACCTGCTCGCGTGAGGACTTACTTGTCAGTAACCAGAGGGCTACCACGGTAGCCGCTTTCTGGGCAAGTAAGATTTAGCCCGAGTTCTTGCCGACACGAAAGAAGAAGAAGAAGACTGCTCTGTTAACTAAACACAGCTGTAGATGTGGCTTCTAAATACACGAAGTAACAGTAAGACTTCATTAGGTGTATAATATTTTATAATTAGGTACCTGTAAGACGCCGATAGTTTTTAGGGTTCCGAAGTAAAACTAGGAAACCTTATAGTTTCGCCAGTAGTAGCCATGTCTATCTGTCTGAATGTGTCACTTTTTCTCAGAAACTATCAAAGTTACAAAACTGGACGTTGGTAAACATACATATATTTATACCATGCACTAAGATCAAAGATAAAATAATAAAATAAGCAATATTTCTTTTACCCGTACAAGGAAAGCAAGGGTACCTAAACATATTTTTTACTGTACAACATCGTGTGATATACAGCGTGTAAATTTCATACGGGCATATATTTTAACAACAGTTAATATACACACCAATTAACGTAAAAAACTTGTGTAACAGCAACATTAGTTGTATTTTTTTTTCTTACAAATTAATTCAGCAAGCAATGTATAACACATTTTGCCAATTAAATTAAATCATCAACGTAATATCGTTTTGTAATAGGAAGTTAAACCAAGTTTAAAGTACTCTCCTGGCCTAATTATTTATCTCACGCGTTACATTGCTCCTAAGACAAATTAACAAAAAATACTGCGCCTTAATAATAAAAGTTACTAACAAAATATATTTCTCACATTGTTTGTATGATCGTTAACTATGCCTGGATAAATTGTATGGCCGTATGAAATTTACACGCTGTATTGTTGGATCCTTATTAAAAAACCACTATGTGTAAGTCATTATAATTTTTTACCATTTAGTTGGTATATATTGATTTCCGCTAGCTACGTCCCCGCCCACCACAACCAAAAGTACAAATACTAAAAATCTGGAAAATATCTTAATGTAAGCAGATATAACGAATTTAAATGAAAAAACCATCACGACTATGTAGGCTTGATTACTACTTGAGATACAGGCGACTAAGTGTTTATACCAACTAAGAGACTAGATACTTTTATATGTGTATAGTAACGGCGTCGGAACCCTACACTGAGCCTGGTCTGACGTGCTCTTGCCCGGTTTTATTGTTAATGCACTTACCTACCTATTATGCAACCGAAACATAGCACGACGCTAATTCTAGCGAATTATGGCGTTGTCCCGTTTTCAAAGGCGATCTGTGGTACCGAAATGTTAATTAAAGAATAAAATTGGGCCCCGGAGGCATTTCTTTACGACCAATCATAAACCAGGCTTTTAGAGCACAACATAAAGCTGCGTAGTAATTTTTACGTGAGCCAGACGTTTTATTCGGAAATTAAATTCTTTCAGCTCCCGGATTTCAGTGCGTTTTTACCTATAAAATATTTAACGACACGTCCAGTTATAACAATAAAATCGATTCATTTTCATTACGATGTTCGGAGTCGTTAATCTCCATTTATGGTCTATTTTAAACTATTTTTGAAATAAACCAAATTTAGTAAGGCTTAACTTTTAATGAAGCTCGTGTACAAAGTTCTGAAACATTGCTACGAAACTTGTTTTAAAGTTTCGACTTTGATAATTTAACCCTAGATCTATAATTATTATTTAATTTTATAGAAGATTGTCTAGGGTGCTCTGCTGAGTAAGAAACTAATATGGCAACACTAACAATATACAAGTAGCAGGACATTCCTAGAAATTTTTAAAAAATAAGAAATTACTGGGAAGATACTCTTTTCATAATGTAATTAAGAATATTCTTTATATTCTTGACGACACGTTGACCTAGTTGGGAGTGAACCTGCCTCTGAAGCCAGCGGTCCTGGGTTCAAATCCCGGTAAGGGCAGATATTTGTGTGATGAGCGCGAATATTTGTTCCTGTCTTGGATGATTTCTATGTATTTAAGTATATATTTCTCTATTTAAGTATGTTTCTGGTTCTCTAGTACCCATAGTACAAGCCTAGAGCTTAGTTTGGGACTAGTTCAATTTGTGTGAGATTGTTCCCTGATATTTATTTATTTATTTAGTTACTGAGAATTTCTCAAAACAAGCTATTACGACTTGAGAAATTTCTTGTCGGTTTCATAAAAAGAAACATGGGGCAATGTCATACAAATTGACCTAGTCCCAAAATAAGCTCTAGGCTTGTACTACGAGTACTAGACAACGATAATACTTAAATACATCCAAGACTTAGGAAAAAATACTATAATGCTAAAAGTATTTTGTGTTTAACATAAGAATAATTACGCTCAAATTCGAACATGTTTCCTTCAAGATCGTAGAGAATACTGAGAAAGATTAAATTCTTGTTATTAATTACTAACTTACAGAAGATACTATTGTTGGTATTCCATTTCGAATTTTAACTTCACTTTAAGCGAAAACGTTACCAAAATAACGAAAATTTGTTCGAAAAAAAAACAAAGTATAGGAACCATAGACAAGCGGCAAGCAAATATAGAGGCAGCAGAATCGTGCTTCGGAAAACGAAGCGAAAGTTGTAACGAAGGTAATAAATTACGTCATTAAATTAATGTAAAATTATTAAAGCAGTGGCAAAGTTGTAGCACCGTTTTCTGTCTTCTTACCGTGCCTTTATAGACGACTTGGACGTTTTCTTAACATGTTTGTTTGTAGTAAGTGTAATAATAAATAATAATTTTAATATAATAAATATTGTCTAGTTCTTCTTTCATAACTATTATTTGTATTGTATTGTAATTAATCAAAAATCCAATGTTATTGATTCATGTCGTGGCAAGGAAATGTCAAATGAAGTAACCGGCGCGTTGGGATGACAGTAGGATCAAGCACATCGGACAAAAGAAGATATAATCTATTGGCATTATGTCAACAAATACTTGATGGAATAAAAATGTGAAGTTATTTATACTCAACGATAGAATTTGACGTTAACGAAGTTAAATAATATTGTCTATATTAAGGATTTCTCTACCAACGGTTTAGCTTCTGCTAACGCGTCGGTTGATGGGGGCCTAAATGCGGTCTAAGATATTAAGCGCCTGGCTTACGAGTCGGTACGATAGTTGCCTGTAATTGCTTTGTTGTATCTATCTAATTAAACCATTATGGGGCAGGAAAACGGGTTAATCAGAATTCTACAACTTTTATTAAATTATACTAACTTTTATAAAACGGGTTATCGAAAAATAACGCTAGTTAAAGTTTCATCTTACGAACATATTAAACGTGTCAATTTCTTCAATCACGCTTGCTAATGCCCTATTTTCAAATTGAAAGTGAGGATTCTACGTAGACTAACTCGCGGGAAAAACCATGTAGTAAATAAATATGATTTTCCTGAAGTATACATATATAACTGAGCAATAAATATGACTCAAATAAACCATATTACCTACGTTTTCTGTTTTCTCTCCAGCTCGTTTTTAACATCCTATCTCCAAGCTGTTGGAGATACCTCACTTTAATAAACACAAAGTAGATCAGATCTACTGCAATAACCCTAGGAGGTTGCTATCTACGATCAGCAAAGGAAAGGATTTAACGTACCGAAAAAACACACTTTCACATTACAGCTTGGTCCACTTTATACGAGTTATATGTTCAAATCATAACCTTTGTGATGGTTATCTGACACCTTATAAGGTGAACTACAATAACCATTTCACGTGGTAAACTATTTTATCATGTGTTGTGTGTGTGTGTGTGTGTGTGTGTGTTTTACCATGTTTACGAGCTAACAAAGTTTTCAGATACGAGTAAAAGTACATTTTTTCAGTACACTGGCAAATGTGTGTATGACATCGATGGCAGAGTAATTTAATTACAAAAAGTATAAACAATCTACACTAATATTATTAAGAGAAAAGATTTGTATTTTTGTGTGTAATAAATAAATTCAAAAACTGGAAGCGATTTGGAAAATTCTTTGACCAGAAGATTATCACTCTATGACATAGGTTTCATTCTATTTTTTACTCTGGTGGTGGAATCGCGGGCAATAGCAATAGTAGTAAACTTAATGCGACGTTAAATGATGCTAATGTGCAAATATTTTTCCTTTATGGTAACTGTGTAAGCGTAAAATATGTTAAGTCTAGTTAAAATTAAATGTAGGTATCCTTCTTTAGCCCTATACTCTAACAATTATATTATATACATTTGGTATATTAAGTTTCATGACGAAAACGGTCATTGCACTAATATTCGTATAGAATCAACCACTGTTTTTAACACATAAATTGATTGATATTAATCAATCAATGATACATTAACATTACTATTTATACTGAATCGACCAACAGTCCTTACAGAAACTATAATTCTAGTTATTTCTCGTTACTCCTTCCATAATAACAGATTTCATATCTAGTAGTTACCAACGTAAAACTGCAGTAACACGCCTGCATTAGTAGTTTGTCACGGCCGTTTCCTCGGCAGTAGATTCGTGGTAATTCTAGGTAGTGTTTTGTTAACCCAGCGTTTACCGGCCAAGCTCTGGTTTTATGCAAAAACGTGCAATTCACTGCGATCTTTGAAGGCCGACTGAGGTGGAGTGTATGACATTTACTGCTAATTAAAAAACTAAGGTTAACTTTTCGAGGTTTTAAGAAAGAAAAAACATTTTAAAATATGTAAATGTTAATGCTAAGTTAAGAGCTAAGCTTTTAAAACTATTCGTTAATCTTTTTATTGTGCCACATTGGTTGTTCGATAAGCTTGAGACTAAACAGAAAAAGAGATTCAAAAGAGTCCTCAAATCCTATTATAGAAGTTTTAATAAATTGTTCAAGTTTACAACGTCAAGAATTGTCCTAGCGTATTTTACTTAGAATAAGTTAAGAGTCAGGTGTGGCTCTGGCTGTCGAGAAAGCAAATTCGATCTATAAAAAACCAGGCCCAATCCCAGCCATTGTTCTAAGTGGCATTTGGAAATAATAGAGTTAAGTATTTTTTGTAACCCTTCGACAAACTCGCTTTGAGATCCAGCGCCATTGTGCAGAAAAGGGCAAGTTATTCAGTGAATGACAGTGGAGAGCCTGAAAGGTCGCCTGCCCGGCGTTGTATCTCTATTGAGCCCCACGCCTTTGTACAATAACACAGTGGCGTTGCCTTTTTCACTTGCCTCTACGGATTCTCCTAGAGCACTTTTCTTTAGATTATCACGCCACTTTATCAAAAGATTTAAATTTTGAAGCAAGAAACAGTTAAATATAACGATTAGACTTTTTGCCTTTAGCAAAAGCTTTTACTTAATCGTTCTCTAATTTATAAAGTACATATCTTGAACAAAGCGTATTATAAAACGTTTAACATTCAAGCTAAATTTCTGCGTAATGTGAAAGTGAATTTAACAAAGGAATCCAAATTATATTTGTAACTAGCGGCCCGCCAGCGGCTTCGCCCCGCTGCAAATTTCTGACTTTCCCGGTGGGTTTTTCAGTTTTTTTCTTTCATATGAACCTTTTCCTGACAGTAACAAACACAATAAAAAAAGAATTAGCAAAATCGGTTCTGCTGCTCTCGAGATTTGCGCTTAGCAACACTTTCAATTTTTTTTTTATTATATAGAAGATCAAACGGTCAATAAATCTTTAACTTTAAATAACATTTAAAAGTTGTACAGTTAGGCATTGGATTTACTGGCAATTACCCGGTTGGCTGGGCTGCTAGTGTCCAATTAACGGCGTGAACTCCGCAGGTTCAATGTCACGCCCTAGGCAACACGGCGGGGTTGTCGAGCGTACTTTAAAAATCTACGAAGGTTTCTAGGAAGGGTCTGCGGCGTAGTGCTATTGGTGAGAATAACATTCTAATATAAACATTTGTTTGCGTAAATGTGGGATTTGAGTCTACTTTAACGATTTTAGGAAATCTGTTATCAACTGCACGATACAATCTCGGAGATTCTAGACAACCGAATAACAATAAATATGTGTCATATCATATCATCATATCAGCCGAAAGACGTCCACTGCTGGACATAGGCCTCCCCCAAGGCTCTCCATTCAGACCGGTCCTGTGCTTTTCGCATCCACCGCGTTCCCGCGATTTTTACAAGGTCGTCGCTCCATCTTGTTGGAGGCCTACCTACAGCTCGTCTCCCGGTCCGTGGACGCCACTCAAGAACCTTCTGACTCCATCGGTCATCAGTCCTGCGAGCAATGTGCCCCGCCCACTGCCACTTAAGTTTAGCTATTCTTCGGGCTATGTCGGTAACCTTAGTTCTACTGCGGATATCATCATTTCTGATTCTATCACGCAGAGAAACCCCGAGCATAGCTCTCTCCATAGCCCTCTGAGTGACTTTGAGCTTCCTTATAAGGCCCATTGTTAGCGCCCACGTCTCAGATCCGTAAGTCATCACTGGCAACACACACTGGTCAAAGACTTTCGACTTCAAACACTGCGGTAATTTGGACGAAAAGATGCTGCGAAGCTTCCCGAACGCTGCCCAGCCGAGTCGGATTCGACGAGTGACTTCGTTCTCGAAGTTGGACTTACCTAACTGGACCGTTTGTCCCAGGTAAACATAGTCGTCAACAACTTCGAGCGCAGAGCCTCCGACCATCACGGGAGTTGTCGCGACATGGACATTGGACATGACTTTCGTCTTGTCCATGTTCATTCTCAGGCCAACTTGGTCGGAAACTCTACTGAGGTCAGCGAGCATTGCACTGAGTTCCTCCATGGTCTCAGCCATGACTACGATATCGTCAGCAAATCGAAGGTGAGTGATGTACTCGCCATTGATGTTGATGCCTCGTCCTTTCCAGTCCAGAACCTTAAAAGCATCCTCCAATGCAGCGGTGAACAGCTTCGGAGAGATCACATCTCCTTGTCTGACTCCCCGCTGCAGAGGAATAGGCTTCGTGCTCTGGTCCTGTAGTCGGACGGACATAGTGGCGTTTTCGTACAGACACTTCAACACTTCGATATATCGGTAGTCAACTTGGCACCGCTGGAGAGACTGCAGCACAGCCCAGGCTTGCCGTCATATCATATCACATAATTTAAATTAAAATCTTTTAACAATCTCGGCTTAAGAGCAAAATCCCTAATTATTATTTTTGAACACAGGAAGCATGTAATACGGTGTATTACAAATCACGGTATTTAAAATCACGACTGACTTATTTTCCATCCTAAGCTTGCCATCTCCCTGAAATTGGATGGCATTAATGCAAGCATAACGGTTTACGTTCATGCGCCGCCTTCATGTCAAGGTTTATTTAAAGCTCAAGCTCGCGTTACGGTGTTTTATAAGAATAACGGTTATGTAAGCCATTACAGCAAATCGCTGTGATGTGATCGGGAAGCCTATCTTTCAGTAATGTGTCGATTAAAGCTGCTACCCGCAAGTAAACTTAATAACACTGCTCCGCTTGCGCCGCCTACATTACCATAAAGTGTGGGAGTTATACGGAAACGGATTTTTGCTGCCGATGCGCTGAAATAACAATAAATGTAGAAATTTTTAACCCCGGTGCATAATTTAACGGGTGCTTGATACATGATTTTTTAGATAACTGGGCTGGCATTCTACACGGTAATAATTTAACGATATCGTCTTTGACGTGTTTCCGTATTGTCTTTCTGTATGTTCCTAAGAAAATACTGAGTGGGATGTTTATTCATATATTTGATATCTAAACAAACAACAGATAAAAGATTTACGTTACTCAATGGCTAATAGACATCTCACAACCTAAAATGCTGGATCTAGAGATTTAAAACTTTGAATATATCTTTTACTGTAGCAAAGTAAATGTGCTACTATGAAAGGATTATACAAAATTTTATCTCTAAATAACGGGGACAAATAGAGATAAAGCGCGAACGGAGTCTTAGTGCACATGAAGCAGATATCCTTTAGGTAGTAGGGCTATAACGTCTTGATTTAAATAACACTAGATTCTGAAATGGAGATTGAATTTTAAATATCGAACGAATCTGTGCTTGAGCATCAAATCAAGAAACAATTGTGTAACAAAAATTTCAAATGGATCACGTGCAGGCTCTTTCTTCAAACATCAAATTGAAGTCCTGTTTAATTTTATATTTTTGTACTTAAAAAAATTCACTTTACTCTTCGATGGTCATACACATAATAGGAAAACGTGTGTATAGTACATTGTCTCCGTCACATGTAATTATGTGTCACGGCATTATTGAGGGGTAAAAACATCTAGGTAACCGGCTTTTCTTGTGTGCCTTGCAAACTCCATTGCTGCACACCACACAGTTAATAACAGAGTGCAGAGTGTTATGCAATGACTGCGTTAAATTAATCACGCTGTTATTAAAGTAGGCATTAGGTCCAATTAAGCCCCCTGTGTCTATAGTACCATTTATCTTATAATATCTAAAAAAACAATATTATTACTATCATAAAAACGTCAAACTCAATTCTAGTCTAACAAGAATGGAGTTTGATGTTCCTATATTTAGGTTTACAAATATTTTAAATTAGAGAACAATCCGGATTGTCCCTATTTCAGTTTTAACATTGAATATGCTGAAACGAATCACAAAAACATTCGTTAAAGAAATTCCTCGTTGATTTGCAACTTTTGCTAGAGAGCTCACTTTAAATACAAAAATAAATAAGTAAAGCAGCAACTTAGTACAGGTAAACGACAAAGATTGGATACGAAGCACCTTAGATAGGGCTCGCTGACGCACAACAATTGAGGCTTACGTCCGTAAGGTGACAAAATAATAACTGGTTGCCCAAGATACAGGCTGCGCTTAGTCTGTTTGGCTAGGCCCTGTTGGCTATGGCTGTAACAAAAAGTTTTTTTTTAAATAAACATGTTATCTATCTTTACCTAATGTTAATAAGTAGAATCACGATTTTCAGTCTCATATCATACATAATATTGAATGAAATAATTTCTATTTAGTAGTTATTAGGACAATCTTCTCATACAACATGCTGTTTTCAATACGAGTACTGTGATGGCGCACTTTGTAATATGTTTTTAGAGAAATGTTTGGCTCGAGAAAAAAGGAAAACATATAAATGGAAATTTAGTCTCGTTGGAATTTAACATTGTTTCTCCTTTATACGGGAAGTAAAAGTTCGAGACTTGTACACGTGCACAGTACACAATCAGATACGAACCTCTTTTCCTTGTACATTAAGAATTCTATCTCGGCGTTAGTTAGAGACGCCTGAAAATTTAATTTGCTGTCTTTACTCTATGAAGTGAACTGACGGAATATTTACGTTATTTAATAGAAAAATATCAGAAGGGAATGCTACCTCGCCGCTGTGTTAGCAAAAACTAAAAGCTTCTAAGAATGATCCCAGATTTTATTCCTAAAAGACGTGATTATTTATTTAATATATATTGCTTTCAGTTTGTGGTTACAATTTATCAAACTAAGTATAGTAGTAGTCACAGAAAACACAAACCACTATTCTTATCTATTTCAGCTAGGTCAACAGTACTCATAGCCAATTATATACCTAACCTTACAAAGCAGATATTTCTTTTATCGAGCGACTAATTGAAGGAAACTATCAATACCTTATTGGCATTACAGAATAAATCCAATACACTAATCAAACAGTTGGCTGGATTGTACATTCCTACGAGCAGCCATATTGGTTGTTCAGGCCGAGAGCTGGGTACACAGCGAGCCATTGTGACGGGTAGCGAGGGCCCTACTGTCAACACAGACTGCTCGACTCTATCGCGTGTGACAACACACGATATTGTGGTTGACTGGTAGAGAATGCCTTTAGGCATTAAGTCCGCCATTTGTACTTTTTACATTTATTTGTATTGTGCAAAGAAGATTAAATAAATAAATAATAAATAAACATCGACTTGCTTTCAGTACGCATTACTTAACGTGTATAACTAGCATTTATAGAAAGCTATTGTAATGAGATCATGGTTTATTTAATTCGCATCTGCCTATCGTAGTTCTCTTAATGTTTTCGGTAAAAACGGAATTTCGATCATGATTTGATAACTCAAATGGTAGATATTTTTTTAATATTGTTTACTATACTTCATAAACTTCATTACTTGCATTTACAACACTAATAGGTACTGATAGTTTTGGTATAGTAGGTTGATAATTTATTTGACAACGAGAAATATTACTACGCTCTTATTTAATCTGTGGCAATATGTTGATAAATATATTCTTAACATACCCTTTCAAAAAGAAAAACACCATCGTTATCATGACAGCTAAAATCCATTTCACACCGGATCACAACAATGCGAACACTGCTACGTGGTGGCAGGTTAGCGGGTAAGATGGTGGTAGGGATCTAGACTGACTCTGCACAACCCTTCGATTTTAAGTCATGTATTGATCTTTGGTGTGTCGATGTCCAGTACAGTGGGGCTAAACAAATTGCAACCGATTACAAACGCAATCGTTAACCAACTCATTGTTAGCGCAAGTGACAGTGAAGACATGACCGATGTACCACGTGACTATCTCGGTGGCTTACGTTAATTCCACACATTTGTCTGTCGAAACATAAACGATAACTATCATCGAACGCAACTTCTCTAACCCCACTGTTATTTTATCTCATGAAAGCGAGTGGGTCAACTTGTGTGTGTAAAATCACGTGCACGTTGTCTCTGAGTGCGTAGCTGTCGTCGCTAGGCGACGCCGTAGTGTGCGTGTCTATACGCGTTACAACTACAAGTATGGACCACCCGCTTTCGTGAGTTGAAACAACCGTACCTATAGTACAAGGGCGGTGAAGGTTGTCTATTTGTGCGAGATAGTCCTGTGATTGATATTCTTTTACAAGTTATTTTATTTTATACCATTGAAATGAAAATCATAGAAGCATTTTTTTCTTAGTTCTCAGTATTGGAAAAACATTGCCAGGCTTAGGATTGAAGTCTTGAGTTTGCAGTGCAAATTCTAATGGGTCTCAGATCCCACTTACCACTAGGTGTCTGCTCGTTTACCTTATACATGCCATAAAAACCTTAGTTATTTTAATTCAACGTATACATGGCACGTGCAGTATTCACAACAGTTGCAGTTTATATCTGTCTGGGTCGTTATAGTACTCGCCGGCGGGCTGGCCTTGACCGCGTTCTTACGTAACACCGTTGTATTCAAAGCGTCCCAGCCCTTATCCAGTTCATTTATATTAACAATCTGATGCATATCCCAGAGCTTCACTAAACACTGAACTTGGGTAGCAAAGTTTTCGTGTAAGGTTGCTAATGTGGTTTTAAGATTTTTTTCTTCCAACAATGTATCATGGCTGACGAGGCATTTAGTGTAGTTACTACGAAGCTAGCGGTCCCCGGTTCGAGTCCCAGGTACGTTTACCTATTTAAGTATGTATTACTCTATATTATGTATGTCTATCGTTGTCTAGTAAGTACCAATAGCCCAAACCTAGAATTTAGTTTATGAATACTAGGTCAATTTGTGTGAGATTGTCCGTCGATATTTAAATAAATAAAATAAACATCAGGGGACAAACTCACACCAATTGACATAGTCCCAAACTAAGCTCTAGGCTTTTACTATGGGTACTAGAAAACGATAAACATACGAATACTTATAGAGAAATACGTACTTAAATACATAGAAAACATCCAAGACTCGAGAACAAAGATTTTGTTGTTTTTTTTCAGTATAACATAATATTGTATATCAATAATAGTATTTTCAATGGGTCTATAACGTCTGCCAAAGTTATTTTTAGTCATATCATTTAGGTATCGCAAGTCAAAACATATTTTTTTATGAAACTGTTTCTTTTTTAAAATCAAATCTGACCTAAGCTAGAGTTGTCTACACGTTAGATATTTAAACAATTCCGAATACAGTTACAGCGATTAAAAATATGACTAAATAATAATGTAAACGGACATTACGGGTTAGTATCATTTCGTCTAAAACGCAACTGGTACTAGCGGTAACCGGTCTAAAACGCTGCTAGTCTAAAACGCATCTCGTCTAAACTGCATCTGGTCTAAGTAGCTACCGGTCTACGTCGCTACTGGTCTAAGGTAGCATCTAGCCTAGCAGACGATTCGCAACTGGTCTATAACGCATTTCTCCCAAAACACATCTGGTCTAATACGCATTTAATCTAAAACGCAACTGGTCTAATAAGACATCTAGCCTAAGACACACTTCGTATAAAGCTGATTTGGTCTAAAACGCTCCTAGTCTAAACTAGATGTCGATCCTCGGTAAGTAAGTTCAGTATTTTATTTCCTGTAATTTATTCTTAAAACTTGAAACAAATAGTCTAACACGAATTGTGGCTTTAGGTGGTTCGCCGACCGACCATACAACTACTTAGAATAATTTGAGAATAATCGTTTTCCCAAAGTATCACGTAAAAACTAATTTCTTAAATTATTCTAGTTTATACAAGTTTATTCTAGGAAAGGGGGAATTTCGTCCTATTGGAAAGCCAATTTTTGAAAACTTGTTACCTAAGTTTCCTAAAATATCACGTCGTTAGCCTGCGAATGTCAAACAACGTTTTGTATGGTCGGCGAACCACCTTAAGACAGTAGTTAACTATTAGGAAAATGAAAAATATTTAGATTTGTTTGTATAGCCCTATACACGTGTTTGTCGCTGTACATACAAATAAATAAAAACAAATGATGAAGCAGTAAATATCTTTATTTTCATCTTCTTAAACATAGACTTACTATTTATTTTCAATATTTCATGCTATGATACACTGTAACAAAACAAAAATATATGCTTATTCCTAACAAATATGAAGCGTATCTTAAAATATAACTAAAAAATGTACTTCACGAAAAGCCAGCGGCCTTTAGACATGACTAAAGACACAATTGGGGAGGGGAGTTGAACCATCTTACTTATTAGAGCGAGATTTTAGACATGTGTAAAACAGCTTAGAACTTTATTTGCATTAAACTTAACTTTAAACTGTTCTTATTCATCAAGTATTTTTTTATAATTTTAAGTTTTGCGATATATTTTCATTTTACGTTTTAACTCTGACACTTTTTCGAGGCATTCAAATGACGATATCAACCCCCCTTGCAGGTCAGACAAGAGTGTCAAGTATTTCGCATTGAATATTTTATCGACCCGTTTTCTGTTGTTCACGTTAAAGATATTTTTCGTCAATCGCATGTCCTGAAGTCTAGCTTCTTTTCGCAAAGTCTCCAGAAAAGAAATGAAAGTGGGCTTTGCAGACACGCGGCTGTTTAACCTCCGATGCCATGCCTCGACGCTGTTAGTGGTACGGTGCTTCTCATTGGCACAACTTATCATCGGCAATGATAGCCACTGTCTATTGACGTAAGTGTGAAAATTTTGCATTTCCTGGGTGTCTGGAGTAATTTGTAAAATTTCTATCCAGGCTTCGGAGATGTGCTTCGTTGGTAGCAATGGAAGATTCGCCGTTAGTCTGACAGCATAACTTCCTTCTCGTGTTGTGGTTAAATTTAAATAATTTCCTTTCTTCCAAACGGACTTGTTGATGTGGAAGTAACACCCAGTGAGCTGAGCTTCGGGGTATACCATCTGAAAGGCATTATATTGAGCTACCTCATAATCACATTTGTATAAGTCTATTTGCACTGAGAGTTTTGTTTTTATCGCGTCGAATAATCGAATGTACGTGTTTTTCTGTTTGTTGGGGAGTAGAGCATATATCATTGGCACAATATTTGTGTGGTCTTCATCACTCCCAACATCTAGATGAATACTGAAAAATTGGAAAAACGGCTTGGGGACACTTTTAAATGTAGAATCACCAAAAAACTGCCCCTTTACTTGGCGCAGCTTTGTTTCGCACTCTTTTGTACAAAACATCAATATTTTGTCGTTGTTTTCGCCATCATCCCATACTAGAAAATCTCGAGCAAAAATTTCAGGTACTTTTACTTCATTTAGGTTTTGACACTCCGTTTTTGATACATTTAAAAAACTTCTTCTCTTTCTATAAAGTGTATCTTTTTTTGATGTAAACATGTCTATTTCCATGATTTTTCGTTTCGATCGCCCATGTAGTTCTGATACTTTTTCTTCAAAGATTTTCTTTACTGGAGCAAAATTGTGACAAACTTCCTTTTTACAAGAATCGAATAATTTATCGACCTCATTCCGAAATTTATTTCTTCTGCAAGCGTGGGTGGCTGGAGGCGTATCTATTTTATTTCTTTGAGGGTTTAATTTAATTGAGGCACTGCACTTATCCCGATTTGCACAACGCCAAAGTGTTGCATTTGTATATAGACTTGTTAGTCTTATTTAAATTGTACCTATAACCGTTGTACAAAAGGGCCGGATGTCCCCTTTGTGTCTCTATAAATATTAGCTCCGGTCGTTTTGGTGGTGCACCAATACTTGGACCCGGTGCAGCGTCCATAACAATCAGTAAACTTATTTTAATCGTATTTCGATATATTTTACTCACAATCCACTACAATCAAAACCAATATTGTCGACTGATTACTAACGGAAGTTGACATTAATCAAACTCTATCCTAAGTGGCCAGTATCCAACCAGTATCTATAAGATATAAACGAAGTAGTTTGATTAGTGTTCCTACTTCTCTATAGTGCACTCCAAATATTGCCGAATTTACGTATCGCAAGGTTTAGCTAATACTTAGGTTAGTCGAGTTTTAGACTACTCCCAGCTTTTGAAAACAGCAAATGTTTAGTCAAATGACTACTTAAACTAACTGCATTTTAGACGAGACACTATTTAGGCCAGTTGTGGCTTAGACCACTTACTACTTAGACCAGCTAAGGCTTAGACCACCTACTCTTAGGCCAGCTGTGTTTTAGACCACTTACTGCTTAGACCAGTAGCAACGTAGACCGGTAGCTACTTAGACCAGATGCAGTTTAGACGAGATGCGTTTTAGACTAGCAGCGTTTTAGACCGGTTACCGCTAGTACCAGTTGCGTTTTAGACGAAATGATACTAACCCGACATTACGACCAAAACAATTATGGGTTTTAATATAAACATGAAAGAAACTTAATCTGTTTGTTGCGCTTTCACGGCCAAACCGCTGAACTGATTGAAAGATAGCTTGAACCCAGAGAAAGGACAAGGAATAAACAGTACCCTATCTCATTTCTCTGGGTTTCTCGGGTTTGTATACAAATGTCCTTAAGTATTTAAGATGAGTTCGAGGGAATCCACAATTTTATAATGTAGGATGTTGTTGTAAATATTCAGATTTTTCACATCGTGGTGAAAGAAACCTCAAACAAGTTATTTTCACTAGACATCACTGCTACTTACCAAATGTGTGCAGCGAGCAAAATTTCTAGGTACCCTGTTAACCACAGAGTCGAGTATTTGAGTAACTTTGACAGTGCTCAAAATTGAAACACAAGAGTTTATTTAAAGTAAATAACCGTCGCTTTTAAGAAGCGAAAAATAAACTTGTCAGAAAAATACCACTTAAAATATAATAAGTACACACGACAGTTTAGTGCCTGAAAAGTAGTGTCCGACCGAAATTTCGGTTTCAGTTTCGGTTTCGGCCAGTTTCGGCCAAAAAATCAAGTTTCGGCCCGAGTTTCGGTTTAGGCCAAAAACGGCCGAACCCTTCGGCCGCGCCGAAACTTACAACATCGTACCTAATAAAAGAAAAGGTTCGCTAAAATGATTACCAATGGTGATCAATTTGATTATTTTGATTATCTAATTATATTTGAATTAGCCATTCGAGGCTAACTGGTTGTGATATTTATGAGTATAATTAAAATGTAAGTAACTGAAAATAAATAAACATAATATACGAGCATCATATTTTAATAATAAATAATTTTGTTTTATACCGCCATTAAAAAATCGCTAACTTTGTGTTACAAATAATGTATTTTTTCACTTTATAGGGTAGTTAAATTTTCAAACAGAACCTCTGTAACTGTGCTGAAATTTAATTGTGATAAATCTTTGAAAGTAGAAACCTGTAATTTATTATAGGTGGGCGAGATATTAATTTTAGAAAAAAACGGGCTTACTAACATTTTTTCGACTTTTTAAGGACTTTTTTTTTATATATATATAAAAGGTTCCGTTTCGGTTTCGGTTTCGGCCGAAACTACAATGAAACCGAACCTTCGGTTTCGGTTTCGGTTTCGGCAAAATAACATGTTTCGGTCGGTCACTAGTTTTTAGTATATAAACACAACAAAACCATTACTTTTATGTAAGTACATAAATAATGCTAATGTTAAATAACTGAATGAAATTAGTTTGCCTTTTAAACAGCATATTTATTTAAAAGCCTTCTATTAGGTTTGTACGTTACCTAGCTCATTAAATTTATAACACTCGTATTAGTTATTCTAGTTCATAACATTACTGTGAAAGGAAACCATATTTTTATGTTGACGTCCTAATTTCCCGTACCACTTCAAAGAAGGTGCCTTCATAATTAAAACCGTTAAAATTATCCTGGACATTAGTATAATAGTAACGGCCACTTCTGGTTGGGTACATTATGGATGATGATTCCGGCCGACGGACGTCCTGTGTCTTTCGAACCAAAATGGCAGCAATGTATTAAATCAGAACTCTCATAGTCCCTTTTGCTTTTGGAAGGTAGCTGTAACCGAGTGTCTTATTTAATTCATTATTCGTGCCCTCATAATGAATTAGCAGGCGGAAATACGCTGCTTAAATATGTTCGGATAGTTTATAAGTCAGTGGGCCATGTTTATGGCGGGAGTGCTTAAAGTGCACCGCAAATTTAATAGTAAGCCGCTGCTTTTGTGTAATACTGATTTTTTTACAAAGTTTAAAAAACCACCAAGTGCGAGTCGGACGCGCACACGAAGGGTTCCGTACCGTTCTTGTCTAAGGGCTTTTCTGTAACTTTATGAAAGTTTTAACTATCTATCGGTTACGGTTCATGAGATACCTACTTTTTTATTTATTTGTTCATTACAGCCTGATGACAAACATAACGGACAGCACTGCGGAGGCGTAGTAATAGGGTCAATTTGACATTATTTGGGTATATAACCCTAAACAATGAAAAGGGAGGTTTTGCTAGTTTAGACGAATTAATTCTAAGTGTTCGCTCCGGTCTTATCGGAGTCATAGAAAATTCAGATCCAGATTAAAAAGTTCTGCTGCTTCAGGTGGTATGCCGAGACGATGGCGATACACACACTTCCCAACTCGTCTGGTATACACCATTCTATTGCCATGGTAAGACTAACTGTAAGTTATTTTCTAGTCTGTATCGGTGAATTGTAATTTATGAAAATTGCGTTTTTAGGGTTCTGTAGTCTAACAACCCTTATAGTTTCGCCATATTGGCCCGTCCGTTTAGGAGCTTACTTGAAATTGGGAGCTTACTTGAATTTAGTTTGTTATCAACTACGCTAACAGTGCCACGTGTCACAATGCCTCATTGTGTTTCCAGAAACTACAAAACAATTACTGTGAGGAGAGTCTTTCAGACGGAATATATCATACTTAAACCATGCTATTAAGGAATCACGGGAGTTAAGGTTATATAGTATAGAACGAATGACCCTTTTTTGTAACACGAATATAGTCTGTATATCAGCTGCTTTTCCCCAAACTAGAACCGTAGTCATAACACTATGAAAATAACTGTATTAAACTAAGCGAGCTGCCTCAATATTGGTAAGTTGCCTGATTACACTAACAGCGTAAGCTGCGGAACTTAATTTACCTGCTAGTACTGCTATATGGGGACTCCATTGCAAGTTATAGTTATCCGTAAGAAAAGTGCTGTATCTTCCATTTCTAAACACTCGTCATTCATGCTAGATTTTACCAGTGTACGACACAAAACGTTGGCCGGGATTTAAACAGGGTCGTTAGGAATGACCTTGTTCGAAACCCGGTAAGGGCATATATTTGTGTGATGAGCACGAGTATTTGTTCCTGAGCCTTGGATGTTTTCTATGTATTTCTGTGTTTATTTCTCTAAATAAATAAATAAAATAAATAAATAAATATCAGGGAACAATCTCACACAAATTGACCTAGTCCCAAACTAAGCTCTAGGCTTGTACTATGGGTACTAGACAACGATAAACATACTTATATAGAGAAATAAATACTTAAATACATAGAAAACATCCAAGACTCAGGAACAAATATTCGCGCTCATCACACAAATATCTACCCTTACCGGGATTTGAACCCAGGACCGCTGGCTTCGAAGGCAGGGTCACTCCCAACTAGGCCACCGTGTCGTCAAAGTATGTTTATCGTTGTCTAGTCCCCATAGTACAAGCCTAGAGCTTAGTTTGGGACTAGGTCAATTTGTGTGAAATTCTCCCGTGATATTTATTTATTTATTTATTTTATTTATTTACTATTAGTGAAAGTGAACCTAACCCATTTAGTTTTCCTAGCATTCAGTAGCAAATTGTTACTAGTAAACCAATTAAGTACTTTACCTAGCGTGGCGTTTATCCTACCGTAGTCTACCTTGAAAATTAATGATATATCATTAGCAAAAAGCACAATATCACAAAGTTTAACTACCGTGGGTGGCAAGTCATTAATATAAACCAAAAATAGGAAAGGACCTAATGTGAACCCTGAGGAACACCTAATTTAACTGCAGCTCCAATAGACTGTGTTTGGTTTACAAAAACTGTTTGTGTTCTATCACTAAGATATGACATAAAACTTAGAGAATTATTTGACAGACCATAATGTTTTAATTTAATTTATACTTAAGTTTTTTGCTCGCAAATGTGATAAAAAACCTTAAAACGATAAATAAAGGTAAAAGTTGTTTATTCAGTAAGTAGGCCGCATTGTGTGTATCTCGGATAGTAAGGGGATAACAAACTAGAGTTATTAAAAGCCCTCCGCCTTCGGCGTTGGGCTTCTAACACTCTCGTTAGTAATTCCCTTCTTATTCCCCTTGATGCACACGTACGAGTACTTTTAATTTTACCCAGTGAAAGATAATCAGTGGAAACATAAAACCGGTTAAGAGCATGTCGGATCATGCTCAGTCACGCTCAGTGTAGGGTTCCGAACCCGTTAAGTACTGACACAAAAAACCATCTTAAAACAACAAGTGTGGACTAATTTACTGTTTAAAGTTATTTAGTGCTCTCTTAGATGATTTTTAGTATGTACAAACACTTTACTTGCCTGTATCTCAAAAACCAATCAAGTCTACTTAGTCGTGATAGTTTTCCTTATCACTTTGTTAAATGCGCTTTAATTGAAATATTTTTATATTTTTAATCGGGGGTCAGTTGAAAAATTTTCACTAGCTTAATATTTTACAAAGAGGTATCCAACGATACCTCACACGATGGGGTAGACGAGAAAAAAAACATCCCCATCTGTAGGGTAGTTACCTTAAAGGTTTGTTTTTGTTCAGATTTTATTTTACCACTTTATCGGCCTGACTAATATGTACGAGTATGTAATTCATGCCAAATAACAGTTTCATAGTACTATGACTCTCTGAGCTTATTTGTGAAGTGTGTCGTTGTTCGCTGGGCCGTTTTTTATTTTTTGATCCGTTATCTAGTTGTATTGTTGATCGAAGAACATCACTTAGAATTCGTTTTTAAAAAACTTGCTAGTTTTCGGTTTTTAATGTGAAAATTTTGTATAATACTGGTACGAGTAGTAACAAACTTACAGTTCTTTAATTAAACAAGCTTTGAACCAAGAACGTTAGCCGTCATGCTCAACAATGACAACGATTAATAATCTCGTGCACGAATCAATACCAACAAACCTTGCTCAAACAATGTCAGGTAATTGAAAATACATAAGTACCTTTATTTCCATTTTGGTTTCAACATTTGGTAATGAATGGAAAATAAAAAAGCAATGGTAAACTTATTAATAACTTTTAACTATTAATAGTGATAGGGTTATATATGTAAGTAAATACTGACATCAGTCACCCCCGTGAACAGTTACCGCCATATTTAGCGACATTTACGAGTAAGAGATAATTAACTCGTTACCTCTTAAAACTTGTGTATGAAATATAGTCACTAAGGAAATACTTAATCGTCATTAACTGACTGTTACTACAGTTGTTAAATAATGTATAAATGAATGTAAATACTTAATTATAGCAACAAAAAAAGGAGATACAATTTATAAAATAGACAAAGATATAGCAGGCATGTACAAAGACGAACTTATCCATTTAAGGATTCTTCCTGATAACCTTTAAGCGATTGAGAAATAATGAATGACAACGAAAAATGATGGTTTATTAATATACCCAAATTCAAATTGCTATAAATATCAATAATTAATCTAAGTATCGGATTAGTACACGCTATTTAAAGAAACGATAGGGCGTTTAAAAATCAAATTATTATTTCTCTATGAATAGTAAAGTCACATCAATTTTTTTTATTATAAAAACAAAAATTTGTCTAATGCTAAAACAAAACCTAGGCTTCTAAACCAAAACTATATTGTACACACGAAGACACTGCTAACTGACCACCCCTAGATGTTGCGATAAGGTTTATGTTCGTTTGTAAATGTACAGTTAACAGTGTCTTCGACTGTACTGTTTTTATCTCGGCCGCTATTGCTGTCAAGTAAATAAAAGCAATCTTAACGTAACAATACGATAACATGTCAACGGCAATATGGCTTTACAAGTTGAATAGAGCCCCTGACTGGAGACTAGTATAACGTGCCTTTATCATTTTTATACAGGTGGGCCTCAATTTTTTGCACTTTTACTAGATCTAACTGTTGCTTGTTTGATATTGTAAAACACACACGTTCTTGACGCATTATAATGATGCCCTCTTATTAATATAATGCAATAGTTTTACTGGGATAAGTTCGACGTTGTACATGTTAATCTTCAGTTTATGTACGAAATTACTTGTAGTTTTTTTTTGTGCAATAAAGAGTTTGCATACATACTAAGAGATAGAGTGAATGATCAGTAGGGCTAGACAAGTTGCATTCGACAATCGTCAGCGATTATGTTTCAATAGACTAATGTATGTAATTGACATAAGTCACCGAGATAATCAGGTGGTACTATCTCGGTGGCTTACGTCAATTGAATACATTTTTCAATCGAAACATAATCGCTGATGATTGTCGAATGCAACTTGTCTAGCCCCACAAATTGTTTACATCGTTGTTTACATACATGTTAAAACTGTATAATTCATAATCCTTCTTTTTGAGTCTAGCAGTCACATAGTAAAACCTTTAATATGAGATAGTTTTAAGGGTAATCGAGCCTAAGCGGTCGAACAAACGTTTGAAGTGGACACTCGAAACTACATCAATTAAAACTAAACGGTCGGCTCCCGGAAGTTAACAGGCAAAGTTAATAGGAATACAACTATGGACGGCCATTCTCGGTCCCAGATCCAACAATAGGTCGCCTTTGCCTGTTTTTATGATTGAGAAAATATTGTTTTTTTATTGGATAAGTATTTTTTTATAAACTAGCTGGCCTGACAGACGTTGTCCTGTCTTAACTATGAATAATAAATTCTAATTGGTATAATAATACAAAATAACATAACTATCAGTCGTTTGAGAGTTAGCGTCATTGACAGAATGAGCGCTGCAAATATCGTCTTAAACAGATGCATTATGAACTGTTTTCTTAATTTATTGCGAAACTTTCTTCTTTTTTTTTCTTTCATAAGAAAAAAATTTGTGAAATCGGTCCAGCTGAAGGGAAATAGGGATTAATTTTTAGAATATATCTAAAAATGAATCCCGGCGGTATATATATATTTTGTCCTTTTGACTTTGTTTTCCGGAATAAAATGTAGCTTTATAATGTTTTTTTTAAATACGGAAATATTTCTAGAGATTACCACATACCTACTATATACCTATTACATTATTACAAATATTTTTTATTACAGTTGTTGTATTTCATCTGGAGGGTACAAGGTCCTTTAAAAATGATCGCAGTAAGAAAGTTAACAAACGGACGAAAACCAAATATACCTACTGGCAAATTGGTGAAAACATTCATCCATCAGAAACTTTTAGCAAATGCCGAAAATCACGCACATACTATTCTGCTCGTTTCAAAAATACTTAGATGAACACCGAGTGTTCAATGGCGCCCTGATTACTATTATTATGTTTTCTAATAAACACAAGTATTGTATTTAAATCGAAGGATGTTTATTATTGTACAAATAAATACACAATTTATAGGTTTATACATTTTAATAACAAGTGAACTATTAGTGAGTAACTTAACGGAAAAAAGTGGCCACCTTTTTCCGTTGACTACACGAAAGTTAAAAGGTTATTAAACTTTATCATAATATGTTATACAGCTTATTCGAAAACAGAATAATAGTAAGAGGGCGCCACTGGACGCTCGGTCCAGGCTTAACAGTTCATTACCATAATTCCGTGACGCGGGATGAGACTGGCCACGCGTTATTAATTAAAGGGACGATACAAACCCTTATTCGCATGATAAATGCACAACCCCAAGGACGGCGGACGGCCTTGCAGCGGGGCATTTGTCACCGGAGACGATTTAGGGGTTGTTTCCGCCCTTAATCTATTTAAACGTATAACTTTCGGGTAATGTTGAAATTGCATGTCCGCTGTCTTGAAGATTGTCAAGCCTTTTTTAGGGTTGACTAAGCGAGGGTGAACGCCTACCGTGCAAGCCTCCTGGATATAAATAGGCTTAGATTACAGGTGTCGTGGATAGGCGCGTATTTGTGGCTTCCTGAGTTCTTGGAGTTACGACATCTGTTTGTTGAAGGGTCATTTTCTGTGCCATCGAGAAGGCAAACGAGCACACGGGCCACCTGATGGTAATTGCGATCTAAAGACCATAGACATTTTGCAACCATAAGACTGCAAACAGATTGCAATCTGTTCCTGCTAGATTCCTCACTGATGCCGTTTTTTCTCATGCTAACGTTGACAGTGATAAAATGTTTACATTTTGCCTGAGACAAAACGTACTATTTGTATTTTTTTAAGGGTTTTAGATCAAAATACTGAAAAACGAAACGCTTGTAAGATTACTTTGTTGTCCGTCTGTCCGTCCTTGCACCTGTCCTTGAGAGACCCGTGTTTGTACAAAATATTAAAGACACTTATAGGGTTTTTAATATTTTGTACAAACACGACTTACGTTGCTCGAGTCCGACTCGCAGTTGACCGTTTATTTTTTTTTATTACATGACGTTTTACTCCATACTATACGTTAACTACGTATATGTTAGCCAGAAGTGTGTTATTTTACTAGCTCTGTTGCAACTGAACTATGCAACTGATGCAACGCGCAAAGCAAATATTAAGTTGGTGAAGTATAACAAATGTAGGGAAACCTCGTGTTCCGAATTCAAATATATTTTAATTTATTCTCACTGAACCTCTATTCCATATTGCCTAATAGGTTTGTGTTTTTTGCAATCGTCAGGAAATAGTATCTGCCAGTTATAGTTAGCCCTGACACACACGACCTGACGAGCAACAATTAACTTTCAGATAACCTTAGAATTTAAAAATTGCACGTATATTAGTTTTAATAAAAGGAAAATAAAAATACAATCTGCGCAAAACAAGTGAATAACCACCTCGTTCAAACCATATACACTGCGATTACAGGCTTATAATGGTTCTCTATAATGGCATATTTTTTACGCGTAATGTAATTTTTTGCATAAAATCGTTAGGCCAAAATCGGTTTTTATAGAATAGGTTTTATTTTTTATTATTATAAAAACCTAACCAATTCATGTTTATTAAATTCTGCAAACTCAGCCTAAAGGGTGTTAAACGAAAATATTTTATGCGTTTCAACGGGATCTCGCTGTAACTGACTAGATCGACATGTAATGTAATATTATCTTCGGAGACTGCAGATTTAACTACGATGTTTAAATTAAATTTCATCCAGTAACAGCTGCGCTGCAGGCAAGGCGCACTTATTTGTGCCAAGAGCTTCAAATTTGGGGGAAATTCAACACAGCAGTTAATTTTGCAAGCAGCCATTATCGTATTCTGGCTTGTGCAAGCATGGAGTGAATGCGAAGTTTCAACGCCTTTTTTTGCTTCTTCGTTTTTTGTGTTTTGTGAGCATTAAGCGAATTGTTTTCGATTCGACTTTTTTTGTTCTAACTTAACCAAAATAGTCTACCGTAACAGACCAACTCCTTATCGCGTCGTCGGTTAAAAATTTGTATCAACCTGTATTGATTCCATACAAAAGTATGGGCATGAGCATGTTGGACCATGCTGCCGGTTAAGATGGTTCCGATGCCGTTAAGTACTATATACACAAAAACAACAAGTACCTATGAACTAATATCTATTTTAAGTTAATTTATGCTGCCTTAGATGATTTGTAGCTGGTATAAAAACACTTTACTTGCTTGTATATGAACCAATCAAGTCTATTTAGTCGTGATACATATCCTTTACAATTCGTTATATACGCTTTCATTTAAGATATTTTTTTTATTTTTAGTATTTTTAGTTTTAACCATAGGTGGGCACACTTGACTTTAAAGTTTAATATTTTGGAAACGGATGTTTTTTTTTACAAATCCGCAATATTTTTGATAGACCTTTCTAAAAAAAAACATGCCCACTTTACTTGTAGGGAAGGTACTTGTAGCGAGTTTCGTACTAATTTCGTAAATAAAAAATAAAAAAAGCACGAAGTCCGTATACTTAGTTAAGGCTCTGTATATGACTTATCCATAAATCGCGTACTTTCTACCCTTGGCAACAATGTGCTATTTTATTGCGTTTGGTTATCAAAAACAAAAACGCAGAAGGTACGTGAATGGAAGTAACGTGTTCTGTTTATTTTAAAGACTGTCTACTAAACCCTCGGTGTATAAGTCCGACACACTGTCTATCGTTTTTTTACCTTACGTATTGCTTGTCTGTATATAACACAGTTTAATTTATCCAGGTAAGTATAAACAAAAATTAAATTAAAAAATTACTTCAATTTAAATCTGATAATTAAAACAGTTCCGGTCTCACACTTCCCGCGGAAAACTCGCCGGGTCGCGGAACAAGCCGAGCGAAGTTTTAATGATGTAAAGGGGTAGACATACAACCTTCCAAATGCACTTTAAAAGTTTTCATCTTCTTCGGAAAGAGCCTTGAGACCCTTAAAAATCCAAATATCGCTCGGAACAGAATATCTGGGCCTCTATTCAGGTGCGTTATAACGATATCGTGTTTGACACGTTTAAGAATCGTTTATGTCACAGTCGCCATTATTGTAAATGACATAAGAGTTATCAAAACGTTGACAATACGGAAAGACGTCAAATACGATATCGTTATAACGCAGTTGAATAGAGGCCCAGATGCTTGATAATGAATATCATAAACTCCGCTTCCAGGGGCAGCGCGACAATGATTCCTTTCACCCTTTGTTGTTCCTCCCTGATGATTTATCCACGTTACACAATTACCTACTTACTTAGCTACTAAAAGGCTTAATTGCCCCAGGACAGTTTACATTTCAGGCAATGTAAATAAAAGTTAATTGGATCCGAACAAAGCTTACTTTACTAAATCATTCTAACAATTCGTCTATTTATTCAGCTCGACCTTGTTGATTCAGAATTAAAGTCTGCCAGCTATTCAGGCGTAGAGGTGTAAATACGCGCTCAATGACACTTAATACTACGCGCCGTTACAACGTGCTACGCCGTAGAGACTGCTACGATAGTAAAAAATAAGATAGGGTTCCGCTTTTTTATAAAATATTGTTATTTCAATAAATATATCAACAAAAGTTTGAATTATTTTCACGCTCACGCTTATGTGACGCTCGTGTTTTGAGCGAACATTCGTGCAGTAATTTTCTCATTAAGTAACGTAGCAACGTGTTTACTACAGTCAACCTCACACGTATTAAATGTCAAATTTCAAGGCCTCGAGCTTTGACCTTCATCAGACTTAATATTACTATTGCCGCATCATGCAGTGAATGAACCAGGTTATTTTACGGTCTTACCGTATGAACAGCTGCCTGAAGGAATGCAACCTTTAGCACCAATCTCAATCTCACATGACACTAGATGTTTTTGTTTTGATCGTTCGCACTCGCTTAATATTCGTTGTGTTGGCGCGAATGAGTTAAATTTTAGTTATTGTGAGAGGTCGGTGTTGTTATTTGTTGTTGGCGGAGTTGTTCGCGAGGTTGTGTCGGCACTCGGCAGCTGTCACGAGCGGCGCGGCGCGCGGTCCCGGCGAGCGGCGGCGGCGACTGAGCCGGGAGCGGCGCGCGCTCGTCCACCCGGTCGATATATGCGGCAGAATAAACACCGTGCCGTACTCCGCCGGTGTTGCCAGCCTCTACCCCGCGCTCCCCACTAGGATGTTTGCAGCGGTTTGTATCTCAAGTGTTCGCTTCACGCCCCCGCGCGATTCTCACGCTCCCAGACTCACAAATAGGCGTTATGAAAATGATGCCGATGTATTTGTTCCTCTTTAGTGTTACTCGTACTTACTCCTGTTACTTTTCATTCTCACCAGCGCGGGCGAATTCGTAATATCGAAATTCGATTTCGATACGCGGGTAGGTAGTTATGATTTCGTTCCCCGTGCTTGGGGCAATAGTGGTACGTATAATTTACGTGTAACCTTCGCTTATCTACACGTTTGAGAAGGAATCATTTCCATAATAAGACGATCTGTAGTCGGCAAGGATCATCCTGCAATTTTGTCATCGAACTATCTCTATACCGAGTGCCGAGCTATCTTTATGCACCACGAAGGTAGTTTATTTATTGGACGAATATGAATGAGTTGGTTTGAGAACAATTCAAACATTACAAATTATTCGTACATGTTCGCCTGGCAGAAATATTTTTAAAATATTTCTTGTATTTTTTAGACCCGATAGTTGAAGATTTTGTGTAGTTATTCTCAGGTTTTTATGTTATCTGTCGTCATAAAAATGCCAAAGCAATTTTTTTACTACAAGTCTTTTTTGTATATTAAAATGGAAGAAAAATCCTCAACTGCATAGGTTTTTTAAGTAGATACACTCAAAAAAGTGAGAGCCAACCAAGAGAGTTTTTCTCTTAGTTGACATAAAATGAATACAATAGTGATAATATAAGTTATATCAACCAAAGCTGATAGTACCAAAGGCAAGTTCTTTAGTGATTTAACTAACGTCTTAGTTGATGTATCTAGCCTCTTGTTAGGCTCGTATGGAACCAAGACGCTTATGCACAACAATCACAATCTCGTTAGATGCGACCATCATTTTTTTTCAGTGTAACAAAGTAGTTACGGCTTTCACTTCTTGTTTAACAAGGTGTATTTTGCCAATCTCGCAATTTAGACAATCACCACAGACTTATTAGAGAAACATAGACATAACACGCGAGGACACACACTTCTGTCAGGTCCTACAATGTCTTTATACATCTTGTTATTGTATTCTCAACGTCGTGATAACTATTATTAATATGACGGTGATAGCAGCGGTGCAATAGGGGAAAACTCAATGTTTAATAATAACTCTGGCCGCCATTACTGGCAAGTTGATGAGAGCTATCGAAACGTTAACAATACGATAACAACAGGGTAAGACAATGTAGAATAAAACCCCAGTTGTGTTTACCGGGGCAACTTGATACGCTTGACATCTTACCCACCGCCTACAAGCCATTAATTTACTGATCGACTAATGTAAACGTCCACAAGGTAAACTTAGTTGGATTAGGGAAAAGTAATCTCACTTTTACCCAACGACACCCAAGTTACCATTGTAATTACTCCTCCGGGTGCTCTGTAAGTTTAAAATATCGGCGCTTATCGCTTACGCTGATGCGCATCTCTCCCGAGGGTTCCGTGCGAATACAATATTCATATTCATGAAGCCAGATTGAGGTTCAGATAAGAAAATATACCGACGTAGGTAGCTGAATGTGGGGACGTTTGTCTGATATCCCGGCGAGACAGGATGACATATCTCGTCGAGGATTCGTCGATATCATCGCAATGTAATATCGTGACGTGTCGTGTCTGTTTTTGTTTTTGTAAACAGTCCTTTATAATTAATTAGAGTAATTTGAGTGGTAATGAAAATGATATTTATGTCGGTAGAAGTAAAATAAATTTTGAAGTGAATTATAGTTATGGGGGAAGAGAGTAATGTTGGACAGTTTTGCTGTTTAGTAGTTTTAAAATGAGGCGGGTATTTTTGCACCTTATGTCAACGGGATAAGGTAAAAAATGTTATCTTTGACATCAACTGAACATTTCAAAATATATAAAAAGACTAATTAATGAAACTATCTGTATAATCAAAGTATCAGTGATGGTATGTTTTTGCTCTAAAAACATTAAAGCAAAATAAACGTCAAACATTATACGAAGTGTTATCAACAGCAAAAATTGACTGTTTGTCAACACTTTAAAACGGTTTATATAAGATATACAATGTCGATATGTGATGTTGACGACACGTTGGCCTAGTTGGGAGTGACCCTGCCTCCGAAGCTGGCTGTCCCGGGTTCAAATCCCGGTAAGGGCGGATATTTGTGTGATGAGCAGGAGTATTTGTTCCTGAGTCTTGGATGTTTTCTATGTATTTAAGTATATATTTATCTATCTAAGTATGTTTATCGTTGTCTAGTACCCATAGTACAAGGCTAGAGCTTAGTTTGGGACTAGGTCAATTTGTGTGATATAGTCCCGTGATATTTATTATTATTAATGTAAAAATTTGGTGTTGCATGGTTGTGTGCAAGCATGTTTCTTATAACTTCTCTGGCTTGACTTGATGCAAGTGAAAAGCGACCCGCCCCGGCTGCGCACGGGTGCTCGCTCAATTGCTATTCATGAAAAACTTCTTCGAGAATCTCTCTAAGCATAAAAGCATTAAAATCGGAAACAGAATCCGTTCAGGGTTTACTGAGAAAGCAGATCAAAGGATAACCGACATTAAACAGACAGTCAAAGCTATATTTAATATAGTAAAATACTATTATAAATGTAAATGTTTATATGTTACTCAATTCCATGACAGAGTTTAAAATAATAGATTTGTGATATTTGACGATTGTTCCTTATTATATTGTCCGGATCTTACGTTCAATTGGTAAAAAAAAATGGATCGTCGTGAATGATTTTCCCCACCAATATAACAAAATTGATACCATTGAATTTGTTTCATTTCTTGGAAATAATAAAAGGAAAATATTTGAGGAGATTGTAATAATTTTATTAGGATTTAATAGCTGACAGATATAACATAACATTTATTAAATGAAAGCTATTTTTAATGATCAAATCACTTTTATCACACAACTACATAGTATTTGTCCACTTTTTTACCTAAGTAGTATAGGATTATTTTTGTCAATTCACGGATTTCCCCATTTCTACTCCCAAGAAATAACTCCAACAATACAATACCCAGACAAATATAATAACCCTATCATTTAATCTCTATCGGCACGTTCCAATATTCAATCCATCTCTTGTTAAGACCAAATTGATATAAAGTAACAGAGTACAATAACACTTAAAAAGGCTTTCGTGTTCGGGTAAAGTCGGTTATATTCGCATGAGATCGAGTGAAAGAGAAGAAAAACCCGTACATGGTTTATCGTGGTAATGCACTGGGCGTCTATTCTATTGGGTAAAAACCGATGGGTGATGAGAACTGCTGTTTATCCTTAACTGTAGATAAGAGATAGAATATTGGAACTAGCAGTACTCTCTGGGTATTGAAATGTATTGAGGTCGTTGATAGTAAATCCCGGCAAAGGCGTATGATTTATTACTTGCAGCACAGCGGCCATCCATCCTTCAGTTTAGTAATGGATGGCGTAACTACTCCACAGCTACACGCACCCATACAATTAACCATTCCGATGTTACGAAGTGATGTTTTAATCACTCTTTCGATTTGGCCAGTTAACCAATAGAAAATAAATTATAATCTCGTTAGGAGGGTGTGTATATAAACACTTCATAGTACAAACAAAAGAGATAATGGGTCCAATTCTAAACGTCTAATTTTAAACGTCTGTAAATTTAAATTTATTAACGTCAAAGTCATACACAATACACAATTATAATAATACCCTATTATAATAATTATAATAGGGTGGTAGGACCCTGTGCAGGGTCCGTCCGGATCGCTACCACCATCTTATCCATTAACCACCCGCAAAGCAACAGTGTTCGCGTTGTTGTGTTCCGGTGTGGGGATAAGACAACCGGTGAAATTACTAGCATAGAGGCATTTCATCTTAGTCCTCTGAGAATTCAAATGTCTATGGGTCTCAGATTCCACTAACCATAAGGTGGCCTGAGTGCTCGTGTGCCTTCTCCTTAACATAAAAAAAAAAAAAACAATGGCCAAACTCGAATTAAACGGTTTAAACGCAATCGGTATTTAATATAAACTAAGCTGACAGAGGCTTTTAAATTAAACAGCGATCTATGCATTGTCACCTCAAAAAATATATACCGGAGAAATTGACTTTTTATAAAATAAAATAAAAGTGATTATAAAAAATTACTCTTAACCTTTCAGCACCCATGACACATTTTAATTGAATCATTAAAATTCGAATTTAAAATCTTTTGTCAATCAAAACAAAGTTCGAAATTAGTATTTAAGGGTATGACATCTTGAGATGTCGCTGGGTTCTGAAAGGTTAAATGTTTGTTTTTTTAAAGTATTTTGAATAATATCTTTACTTAATACCTTAATACAACTAAAAAGTCAGAAACTGAAAAATCAGAACTTGTATTTTATTTTCATTTTTTTTGCAAATAGCAACATTAGTAATGAAAAGAAACTTAGTCTAAGTTTGTACAATGTAAACAAACAAAGCAAATCAAACCAATTATACGATACGATTTCAGATTTAGATTCATATAATAGACAAAAATATAGCAGGCAAAAGTACAAAGGTAAACTTATCCAATTAAGGGATTTCTTAAATTTAATTTATTACTACTACGATGCTGCCCACCACTTCGTCTAACAAATACACAGACACAAACTTTTGCATTTGTCACATTACTAGCATACATACACACATACATACATACATACATACATACATACTAGCTTCTGCCCGCGACTGAGTCCGCGTAGATTTCGATTATTCCTACGGGAACCTTTAAATTTTTCGGGATTAAAAGTAGACTATGCGTTAATCCAGGCTATAGATAAGCTATCTCCGTTCCAAAATTTATCCAAATTCGCACATCCATCCAAAAAAAATTTCGGATTTATAATACTAATATAATAGGATTAGGATTCTGCCGGGCCAGTAATAAGTAATTAAAAAAATTACTGCAGGGTGGAAGAAAAATTTGGGCCCTGGAACTGCCTTAAATCTTCAAGTTAGATCATTTTACTTTTACGAAGAAAAAAAACAGCAAGATTTTTTAAAGTTTGCTTGTCTTGACCGGGAATCGAAGAACCAAAAAAAGCGAACGTGTATTTTTTATATTTTATTCATTTTGTTCCCGTTGGAAACAATCAAATTTCAAAAAGTCCTTGAAGGTTAAAGAATGACGCCGATCGGCATTTTGGAAATGAATTGGTTGAATTTTGACTATCCGTGCAATTTCTTTAGTCCGTAAAGGAACACTTACTTAAGCTACATTTAAATTACCGGTTCGAAACAAAATCACTGAAGCATTGCTTGGTTCTCCTCAAACAATTACTACTGAGACAAGTTCCGGCTTGGTCTTTGGTCGACCGTTCCCCAAATCGCATTTCTCTGACATCTTCACCCAACCGTTTCTATAAAGCGTTTAAAGTAAAGCAACGTTTTGTGTAATATATCTCAATTGCCGTGTCACGGCATAGTTAAATTTCTATTTTCGTCAGAGCGGCTTTTTTGTTAGCTCGTTAACATATTATAGCGAAACATTCAGCGGTCGATTCGTGTGTCGACGTTAATGTTCTTATAATGAATGCCGTGGCAGGCGGCATCCAGCCTTAGAGCCTGGGACACATGGTTGGTTAGTTCGACGAAAACCTTTACAAACTTAGGAAACTACCTGTGTTACCTACTACTGTGTTTTCGATCCACGACGACAGGCCCCGCCATTTAAAAGTTACATATTCCACTAAATTATATTGCTTTTGACGTGTAACGGTATTGTTATTAGGTAAGAGCAAGACAAGTAAGTAAGAGCTATCGCACCTTTGACAGTACAATTACAATGGCAATATAAAAAAAACATAATCTATCTATGAAATACGAGTGACAAAATACGAGTATACTATCAGATGCAAGGGCGAATGTGATAGCTAGAAACAACTGATGCCTATTAAGGATAGGTTTAATACTAGTACAACGACGCCATCATTCACCTATGTTAATTCCCATTTACGTTACACAACTTTCTTGTACAAGAATCGGCAATACGTGTAAAAAATTATTTCCTGCTCATTCAAGGGCGGACGATGGATGCAATATCGTGACAAAAGCATAAGGATGGATAAGACTTTCATTAAATTTCGAGTAATATTTATGTATAAACTATGTGCAGATATTTGTAGTCATATCCATGTTAGGTTTATCGTTGGACATGATTTTGACTTAATTTGCATCCGTCGTCCGACCATTGCTGCTCATACTAAATAATAAATACAGTAAGGATTCGACTGAGCAATATTTGATTTATTGTATGAAATGTGCAAGAAAGTTATGTAATGTAAATGGCCCTTTATTTTCTCAAGCAGGGCTCGTACGAGTACTATGGTCACAATGATTGGTGAAGCTATTGAGATCAGAAAGCAAACAAGTTTTAATCTGGAAGTGGAACAAATTTAAAACATGCGACTTGTTACCAAAGTGACCTGTAAGTGTAGTATGTAGGCCCCTTAACAATTTACAAATATAAATAGGGTAGTTGTCTTACCACACGCCTACCCACACGAAAGATAACATCGCTGATACCAGTCCTTCCGTGACCACTTGGGGTGCAACGGTAGACTAATAACGAGGTATGTGTATACTTAAATACGTGTCGTGTGTGTCGCATCAAGACCTGATATTATAATGGTCACCTAATAAGGTCGCCTTTACTGCGGTGGACAAACGAAGATAAAGCATCCGTCACTCTCACACTTACATTACTGGGCCTCTATTCTTCAGATTAATCCCACACTACTCTAGACGTTTTACGGAATTGATTTTAGCTCGGGCGCCATTGCTGTCAAGTGAACATTAGCCATTGTAACGTTGACAATACGATTACAAGTCAAAAACAACATGGTTTTACCGCGTTGAATAGAGACCCTCTATTCTTTTGCGTTACAACGATATCGCGTTTGACGTGTTTTAGAATCGTTTATGGCTCAGTCACCATTATTGTAAATGACATAACAGTTATCAAAACGTTGACAATATAGAAACACTTCAAAGGCGATATCGTTTTTACCGTATAGAATCTCGGCCCAGTGGGGCTAGACGAGTTGCATTCGACAATCGTTAGCGTTTATATTTCGATTGAAAAATGTGTGGAATTGACGTAAGCCACCTTGATAGTACCACGTGACTATCACGGTGGCTTACGTCAATTCTATACATTTGTGTATCGAAACATAATCGCTAAGGTTTGTCGAATGCAACTCGTCTAGCCCCACTAGTCAATTTGCTGCCAAGTAGGGTGACAAAGAAGTAGCACAATATATAAATATGGTGATGAAAAGTTGTGCAATTAGCCATGGCAACAAGGGAGTACCGATGTCACGAAGACAACGTTAATTTTATCACGTAGCTGGTTATGGTAGTAAAAAGTTTTCTATACCTTCCAAGGACTCCTACCTTTATGAAACGAAGTAAACATTGCTTACATCATGCGAGTATACTCGTAAATAGTATTGTCTAGTTTAAGGTAAATAAAGTTACTGCACTTCGTTTATTAGGGCAGAGCGATTAGTAGCCCAATTTAAGTTCGGTTTCTAACCTACTTTCTCTTCGTATACTCGTAATGTTTGCTGTTAACGCAGTACAAATTATAACCTGAAACACATATTTTTAGTCACGTGGAACTAGTGATTAGCCGGCGGTAACTTACTCGTTACCAGTATAATACCATTTCGTAAAATACTCAGTAAATTACCAATGCTACCGGTAATATTACCAGAAGCGGACATAGAAATCGATTTCTTCTGTTTTGTTTTCTTTATTCATTTTACTTTATAAATTATAATTAAAAAAGTTACTATACTCTTACTAACTATGAATTATTTCTGTAACTCATTGGATCTTCCGTCTCTTTTACTCATTGTATTGTAATTTGTACCTTATCAGTTCGGCAATGTCACGACGGTTAGTTTAGCTTTGTCCGTGGTTCAGTCAAGGTCATAAATATGTATACACTTTAGTACCTTGTCATTTTAATCGCTGTGACAATTTCATATGGCAGTTTAAACATAACGTTAATTAGACAAGGTACTAAAGTGTATACATATTTATAACCTTGACTGTACAAAGTGGAAGTGCTTCAACAGTGTTCTGTGTGACTAGCTAATATTGACAATGAAACCGAAAAGTAAAGTTTACAATCATTTTACTGACACGTCGGCTAATAACAAGACAAGTTACAAGTGTAATTATTGTAACACAGAGTATAATTATAAAAATGCTACAAAATTTGTATGGCATTTGCTAAAGTGTAAAGCAACCCCGAAAGATCTTCAAGATAATCAACTTTGGCGTTATGATAAACAATCTTAACAGAGTATAGCTACTCTGTGAAGATTGTTTATCATAACGCCAAAGTTGATTTTTACGTCTTTTTTACTTAGTTATGTAATGTGCAGCTTTTAAACATACATAAAAACTTTACAAAACAAGAAATTAATAAAAATAAAAATAAGTTATTTTTAGATGAATTGTGATACGAATATAAACCTGTGATGATTATTTTATAGTTTGTTTATAATTGTTAAGATTTATGATTGTTAACATCTCATTTTTAAGATATATTATACACATATTATATACACATACCTACACACTTTTTTTCATGTATACACAAACGTACCTATTTAGGTGTTTTAGAAAACTTAACATAAATTACTAGTCGTTGTTCAGTCGTAGACGTAGTTTAGTCGTTGTTGCAATAAAACAAAGATAATGAATAATAAAAGTGAAATAAATTTATACGATTTAAAATATTTCACTAAGAGTTTTTAAATAATTAAAAGGCAACATGCAGAAAAGACTGATTGGTAAGAAATTGTGTGATTTGTTTTAGTTAAATAATCATCAAGACTGTAATTATCATTTATTAAAGCATATATTTTTATTAATATTTATTTTATTTTATACTTACTTCGTTATCCGGTTTTTACATGATAAATATGTATGAAGTATAAATATGAGAGAGTAATATTCCCGGTAACATTGGTAAAATAATCGGAAATATTGAGTATTTTACTAGTAACAAAGGTAATATACTAAAATACTGAACCCATCTAATCATTTTTAGTTTAAAAGTGTCCGTCTGGTGCTAAAATAGTATAAACATGTATAAAAACACATGGTTTTATATACGAAATTTGAATGTTACCGTATATTACCGTTTTTTGGTAATGTTTCTGGTAGCGTTACTAGTAAAATACCCGCTTGGAGTAAGTTACTGGTAACGGCACATCACTACGTGGAACTATCTCAGTGGCTTACGTCAATTCCATACATTTTTCAATCGAAACATAAGCGCTAACGATTGTCGAATGCTACTTGACTAGCCCCACTGAATAGTTACATGCACAATTCACGTATAATGACTAGTCCTGCCTTTGTAGTTGTCATTAAAATGAAATGGGTTAAGAGCATATAATTTTAACAAGCGATCTTCATCAAACGCTTCGTTACCTTCACCCGCTCGTTTGTGCCTCAGCCTTATTAAAGCTATATAAATAGCAGTTAAGAAATTTGACAAACCGTGCGTGTCGTGCAACGCTGCCGGTCTAAAACGGTGCTGCGACATAAAGATAATATGACAGGCTGAGTACCAGTAGGCCAAGGTCGGCACTGGTAGAGCCACGGTCTATTACAGCGAGACACGCATTAAGGGCTCTTTCATAATGATTGCCAGGGCTTAGTCTAGACATCGTGTTTTGGTACTATTAAAATATTTATTTACGAAGTTAGGAAGTAGGCAATGTCGTACGATGAGCCGTGCAACGTAATAAACCTATGCATATTCAATTTGTAATGTAAATATGTGAATAAATTTCATTAGTTATCCTATTCATTCCGAATAAAGTTGTTTTACGTAATTAACGCCTACAGACTGAAAATCTATAAGCACACGTGGCTCATAAATATATTTCGTTTGGTTTTTGCTACGGATTTTTGTGCAAGTTTTAAATTTATGTTTTTAGGTTTTGTGTTGCCATGATTTTTAATTGAATTTATTATTATTATTTAAATTTTAGGTTTTTTTGCCGTGTTTTCACCAAATGTTTCCTGCGGAAGACCAGCTCTGGCCTAACAACCAGTAAGATGCTGAGCAGGTACCATTTGTGACATTTTGTTCAGAGTTCATATAAAACACAAGAATGTTCAGAGTTTTGTGTTTTATATTTTTGTTTGTTAATGTACTTTTGTTAGATGTTAGTAAATAAACATTTTTTCTTTCTTCCTTTCTTTAATTTAATTAGTATGAAATAGACCAAGTATACTTTTATTTTGTATTAAATCGCCTTGTCATGAATAAAAGGTGATGAAGATGTTCTCTGACTTCAAAACAGCCCAAAAATGATCATATTTTCGAGCAGTGTTGAGAAAAATCCTTTTAGTGCACCTCTACATCCCAACATGAATTTTTAATATCACATGCGAACGCGGGTAGCTTAGTTGGTAGTTTTTGAAGCTAGCGGTCCTGGTTTCTATTTTCAGTAGAGGAAAAAATTAATGCGTGATAAGAGCGAGGATTTGTTCCTAAGTTTTTGATGTAATCTCTACATAGGATTGCAGTCTTGAGACACTAGTTTTAAGATTGTAAATTTTAATGGGTCTGAGATCCCACTTACCTACCATCCGGTGGCTTGATAGGTTATTGCCATCGTCATGCTATAAAAAAACTGTTCATTATTTTCCTTGCTTTACTTAGTCACGTGACCCTGAATTTCATTTCAATCAGTGCTAGTTTGCAGTAATTTATGGTTACTTGATTACCCGTAAAATTAATTTAAATTAATTGCGTTTAATTCTGTCGTGAAAGGCGAAGATTGCGTGACTAACGTTTTGCTCATATACATATTTCATTTCATGCTGCTTATTTAGTATTGATTTGCCTTAAATACCGAGGGAAACCAAACAAATAACCTCCACTTAGTGCCTTTTGATATTAATTCCTCACTATAAGTAAAATAGTTTTGCTATCCTTGGGGAATTTCTAGCTATCCTAGCCCTCGAGATATAAATGGAGGTCTGTTACCCAGCCTTTATAACGCTAGGAACTCTATTTCAATTTGTGTAAGCCCAGCCCAATCCTGCCAGGTTTTGCCTAAGCAGTATTTTTTTTTTATTAGCTTTGTTAGTTTTTGATGGCATGTATAGGCAAAAGTGCCACCTCCCCCTATTTCACCATCGTGACATTGACACGTGACAGGTGACAATTCGGTATACATTGCAAACTTAACACGCTGATACATCACTGGGTTTCATGTTAAGCTGTGCAATGTAAAATGTCACCTGTCACCTGTCATTTTCAGGATGGTGAAATAGTGGACACATGGTAATTATGGGAGTCCGTTGTTTCCTATAATTTATTTGACATAATGTCGTTGTTCACATAATTATAGAGGCATGGGTCAATAAAAAAAAAAACATAGTTAAAGGCTTAATGAAAACAAAATCACGATCGCGTCCTTTGTGTTACGAAAGTTAGTCATACAAAGTATATGGGAAACTTTCGTAACACAAAGGAATCAATTAAGTTTTTTTTAAAGCCCTTAAACTATGAACATTTTTTTTTGAAAACGTTACATAACTATTCCATGTTTACTCAACGTTTATTAGTAAGGGGGTTCATGTTTTTAAATATCTAACGTGTAGACAAGGCTACGTTAGGTTAGATTTGCCTTATAAAAATCCTGAAAAAGTTACAGTTTCTTAAAAAATACATTGATTAATGTGACCTAAAACACATTATGTCGATAAATAATAATGGCGGACAATATAGACGCATGCATTTTATACTCAGTATAAGTGACTTAGAACTATGGTTAGGACTTTTGGTGGCATACCGTGGTTCTAGAATCCATGGAGTCACTATTATCTAATTATTATTTAAGTCCCACTTCGATTTTGACCTTACACTATTATTATATTATTATTTCAAAATAAACAACTAAATATTTGTTTGTTTGCTATCCATTCACATCGGGTGATGTCAGAGAATTCATTCCTTCAGCTGTTTACAATTTTTTTTATATGACTACTGAAAGTCACAATCAAAGTGGTATGTATATAACAACTACGAAATAGTGACTCCATGGATTCTAGAACCACGGTATGCCACCAAAAGTCCTGACCCTAGTTATAACATAACATATTGTCAACATTACGATAGCTGAGCTGTATTTACTTAAAACGATAACATGTCAAAAGCAATATGGTTTTAGCAAGTAGAATAGCCTTGATTTGATGATTCTATGATTTTTAACCGCCTTTAATAAAAGGAGAAGGTTCTTAATTCGTCGGGATTTTTTTATATATGATCCCCGATTACATTCCGCCTGCTGGACGGATTAAACATTATTTGTTTGTTCGATTTGGTATACTTCCTAGCAAGTCAAGATCTGATGATGGGATCATGGAGAAATCGAGGGAACTGCTCAAATATTATAGGAATAAATATATCTGGATGACATATTATAACTGGGCCTCTATTCAGGTGCGTTAAAACGATATCGTGTTTGACACGTTTAAGAATCGTTTATGTCACAGTCGCCATTATTGTAAATGACATAGTAGTTATCAAAACGTTGACAATACGGAAACAGGTCAAAAACGATACCGTAATAACGCAGTTGAATAGAGGCCCTGTATTAGTATGATCACTAAAAGTTCATACAAAATGTTTTAAAAAACTAAAAAAGTCTTCAAAAAGCAAGAAATAACTTCTTTAAAACGATAGGTCAGTACCGGTCCAGTTTAACTGAAGTCGGCGTCCCACTATATTTTTAACCAAAAGCCGAATTCAGTTAGACTGACCTATTTACCAATCGTTTTAAAAGAAGTAATTTCTTGCTTGGCGAAGACGGTTTTTAGTTTATAAACATTTTTCAAAGAAATATATAGAAATACCTAAGTAATGCTTCCTAAGTATTGTTGTTTTGTTTGTTTGTAATGGATAACTCTAAAACTACATAACAGTTATTGAAAGAAAAGAGCCGGTCAAGTGTTAGGCGGATTCGCGCACCGAGGGTTCCGTACAAACTTGTAATTTATTTTTTTACTGCTTCAAGGGGCTGTAGACTTGAGTATATGGTTTTAATTCCAGCTCGATACCTCCACGCGTTCCCGAGATAAAGAGTCTTGACAGACAGATGGACGGACGGACGAACAACAAATGGATCCTTATAAGGGTTCCATTTTTTCCTTTCGTGGTATGGAACCCTACAAATTTAAGCTAATACATAGCCCATTCCAAATATATTTCAATTATTACACTTCCTTAAGAGTATCTTCCATTTTTAAGTACATATCTTAGAAAATAATGTTCCATGGTAATAGTAAATGGTTTGTCAGCATGGAGACTTAAACCAATTAATGCTATTATTATATATTTATGAGTTCCCGTCAAAGGTTCGTGGAAGTGGCCCATGGCCCTCATCGGCGATGCATAAGTTCCGTGAATGCAATCACACAGGGGGGGCATCGATTGGGCTATTTCAAGCCGCCCTTGAGCCGTCAGACCTGAAATTCCTACATATTTAATCTTTGGGTGTTACGGCTCCACAAAGGCGACTCCAAGGTTCATTGTGACGAGCATTGACGGACGATTTCGGAAGTCGGATTTTAGTAGCGTATTTAACAACTTCGTTATGCAAGGAAATTTATTTGCTACGGGCTGAATTAAAACTAATTTCTATGTCAACTTTTTCGTCTGTAACAGAATTTAATTCAACAATCTTTCCATTTTCCCCTGTGTTACCAGCCTATTACAAGCTCTATATTATTCCTAACACCTATTTAATATATTTATCAGAATAGTGTTTTGCTTCCTTTTGTCTAAGCCTTTGCCACTGAGACCTTCATTAAAGTTAGGCAGTTACCGCCCTAAGCCCTAAATGCATTTAGATTACAACCCAGAATTTAGTTAATCGGAACGAGGAAAGCACTAAGGAAAACTGAACTGCGGTCTATAATGGCGACCTTGCGGCTTTATGAATTAAAAACCCTAAATATTGTGTAAAGGTCACCGACGACAAATTACCTGATAGAGTATTTATCATTTTTGGATACGCCTGCCTTAACGTCTTCGCGTGGGCGGGATAGCTTGTAAGACAAATGATGTAAGGAAAAGTAGGTGACATGTTACTTTGAGAAATAAAAAGTGTATGACATATTGCCATAAAACCTTGCCATAGTATGTACGAGAAACATTTGTCACTTATACTCGTTGGAAAATCACGTTACATTACAGGTACCTATTCTAAAACGGATTTGTATTTCTTCATCAAAATGATTGGCACAGGTACAAGTAACTAATCGATGTTTTTATTAATATAACAGTTGTGTTATTCTGGTTTCAAATCTCTTTGCGGATTGTCATATCTAAAGGGCGGGGATCGATTAGATAATTGAATCTGTTCTACCCCTGTCATTGTCAGTATCTAGAATAACATGAAATATCACAAATGGCCATTTGCAACGTTAAAAGATGGCGGACGTGTGATTTGTTTTAGACTTTAATTTTTGGGTAATTAGGTGTTCAAAGTTCTTTTCTGATAGTGATTTGTACTTTTTATGCCTTTGTGTCGCACAGTGATTGAAGACTTGGACTTATTTCGTGTATCTGGCATCTTTCTTCTCGTTTCAAGTGGACTCGCAGTGGTGCAGAGGTTAAAACTATCTTGACCTCTGACCTACTAATCACCGTACAACGTTGCCCCCAATCTTCCTAGAGAAGATTGGATTGTGTTTTATTGCTATATTGATTTATAATTATATATACTTACTTGACACTGGCGAAATCACTTCACGTGGAAACGCCATATCCCCGCGGTAGTAGCTGTTCAAGTCGCCGCGGGGGCAAAGAAAGAAGAAGAAGATATCACAAATGTCAAGTATGGGTAAAACGTCAATCAATCCAGCAAGGCAGGGGGGTTATCATGACCTAGCTATGCAAGGCCTCTATTCTACTTAGGTTAAAACGATATTGCGATAAACGTAATAAAAATAAATAAATATTATAATACGTATTTTATTATTATTTTTAACTCGGCCGCTATTAATGTCATGTACATATTAATAAGTGTTATCAAAATGTTGACAATACGGAAACACGTCAAAGACAATATCGTTTAAACCCAGTGGAATAGAGGCTCATTCAAGTTACGCTTGGAGAAAAGGACAGAGCCATATATATATATATATATATAACTATTATAGTTCTATCCTTTACGCTCGCCGTAAAATGAACTACATAGCTATATCATAATGACCTCCCAGTGCCCGTAGCCAAGATGCGTTCGCTAATTAGCGTTTCTATTTGATTTGTTTTTAAACCAATCGTGTCACTGGTAGATCGCGTGATAGTGACGTGATCTACCAGTGATGCGATTGGTTTTAAAACCAAACGAATACAAACACTCGTTAGCGAACGCATCTTGACGAGGGGCTCAGATCGTCATGGACATAATTATTATTTAACTACTGCACTATCAAACGTGAATGAAAAAAAATACTTATTCAAGACGATATATGCGAGCCTGCCGTTTAACCAAAATATTTTTGGTCAAATGTATCATTTCCCAAATTTTTAATTTACCAAACCAATGTTATAACATTTTTTCTAAAAAGTATTTTGGTACCACCTGTAGAACCCTATAGGTTAGGTAAGGTTAGCTTTTATAAAATCCTGAAATATTTACGTTTACAGAAAACAAAGCAAGTTGGCAATTATTTTTTTTGGAAATGAAACATTTGACAAAAAACTTTTTAACGAAACGAAGGTTTCCCCGATATACATGTATGGATTCGTGTAGGTAGTCAAATATACATGTAACCGTTACAATTTTTAAGATTCAACGAATCAATATTATGGCAACAAAATTACTGTACTTCGCAAAACTATTCAAATTACACCAACGTAATAGCGCTACGTGTAGCAGAAAATTGCTTCCGCGGCCACGAAGAACTTTGTTGATACGTAGGCACTAAAATTATTTCCTTGCCATGGTGTAACACACCTTTGATACGGAGCATACATAAAATTTAAATTTTGAAGAGCTTAGTAGCCAGATATGGAGATTCCAAATTCATTTTGCAGCACAGGATGCAAATGGGAAGTGGAAACTCAATTTTGAGGCGTCAAAAGATTTAAGAAACAGGAATGAATAAGTATGCTTAGAAGTTACCTGATTTGTATTGCGTCTTATGAGTAGAGTAAGCCATGTAAATCCTGACAACGGTGAAGTAGCTTCCATCTTACTTGGGGTATAAAAACATCGTGTGAGTAATACCTCAATTTGTTACGAAACAAGCTAAGTCGCTCGCGTGTCGGGCTTAAAGAACGCTTGTATAGCAACCGCCATACTAGAAACTGCGTGATGACGTGTTACTCACGCCATATGGCACGCCATTTATTATAACACTAGTTTCTTCCCAAAACACCGTCCACGCAGACGTTTTTTATCGCTATGCCCTTGGAAACTGTACCATTCGGGATAAAAATTACCCAGTATCTGCCTCCAAGCTTAAAACTAGATATCTCGGTAACCAATTTCATATCGATTGGTTAAGGCGTTGAATTACACAGACGGAACAAAGAAACAACGAAAGTACTATCGCATTATTATTATATTGCCTAGTATTTACAGAAGAGGTAAGAACTTGTGCAGGGTCCGTCCGGATCGCTACCACCATCTTATCCATTAACCCACTGCCAAGCAGTGTTCGCATTCTCGTTCCGCTTCAGGTTTGTTGTTATTCCGGTGTAGGGATAAGACAACTTTAGAAATTACTAGCATTGAAGCATTTTTTCTTTGTCCTCAAGGTTGGCAACGCATTTGAATTGTTGCGATTTCTTTTCGAGACTATTAACTCTGGTCTGGGTTTCAGATCCCACTAACCATTAGATGGCCTGGGTGCTCGTGTGCCGTCTCCTAGTCATAAAAAAGGATAGTTAAGCGTTATGTTGTTTTAGGTAAATCATAAATCATAAATCTTTATTGTGTATGAAATTTGGGTATAGGGTTGTTACAAATTATTGAAAATGCTAATATACATAATGTAGTTTTTTTACTAATCGATCTCAAACTACAAACATTAGTCAAAACAGCCGAAGTGCTTGTTCAATACGGGAAGGGACAGTAGTCTCTGATCGCCTTTCATATCACGTAACGACAGGGGCCCTAGCCAAGAAGCTAACGGTTCTAACGTTTTTCTTTTTATCACTCACAATGAATGGGATGACATTCTCGTGCGTTACGATAAACCACGTAATCAAGTGTCATCCCATACTTTTTGGCGATAAAAAAGAAAAACGTTAAGAGCGTTCGCATCTTGGCTAGGGCCTCTGGTAGTATGAAAAATATAGTATAGGTAGTATACTCGGTAAAACTATATTGCTTTTGTCATGTTATCGTATTGTTAACGTTATGGTAGCTTTTATTTACACAGGACTGGTGGCCGAGTTAAAAACAAAACCTTAACATATCAAAAGCAATATGGTTTTACTTAGTAGAAAAGAGCCTTGAGTTTAAATATTTATCTTGAGCGGCTTTTCCCTAAAAATCACTTCCCAAATTATTTACCGACGCTATTATAGCGTTAACTACAAACAACTAATCAAAAGTGGTGGCAGGCCAATACGAGTTGATTGGTAATCAGTCACGAAGACCGGACACGGCGCGGCATATAAAACAACAATTAATCGAACACAATTACCCTATCTGTGTTTGAACAACATCGCGACTGATGTCGGTACAATCCGGCGGATTTTGTTTGTGCGAGTAATTAGTCTGCATTGTCGACGGCTCGCGCACTGGATGAGTTATGGACGGCATTGTGCATGCTGTCTAGTTAACGCAAATCATGTACAGTCAAGTTCAAAAGTATGTATACACTTTAGTACCTTGTCTATTTAACGTCATGTTTAAACTGCCATATGAAATTATCCAAGCGATTAAAGTGACAAGGTACTAAAGTGTATACATACTTTTGAACTTGACTGCACGTAGAGAATCTAAAATATAATATTTTTTTATAGAGGGAGGTTACGTAGAACTGGAGTACAAATGTAGTGATTAATCTTTTTCCATCCTTGAAAGCTCGGAACATACGACTACTTCCAAATGACACCAACATGTATGAATTATTGTATTATTAAGTGACGGTTTGTATTAAATAAATAAAGTACAACTAAAGTACTAGCGACCTTCCCCCATGTTGTCATGATGGATACTGAGTCTGACTGAAGTAGCATGACAAATACGAACATTTCCGAGAAAACACGATGGGAAAGGATTTTTCACTACAACTGTAACGTAACTACTCAAAAAAACCATATTGCGATTGCTTTTACTCGGCCGCCATTATTGTCAAGTAAATAAGAGCTATCTTAACATAATAACATGTTAAAAGCAATATTGTTTTACCGTTTATAAACAATAGAAGAATGACTATCTTTTTATCGAAACACCTTTCCTCGAATGTGTCATTTCATCGAACGCTTTTTTTCTGCTGAAATCATTATGTTTTCAAGGTATTTTAATCATCTTTTTTTATTTATTTTTTTATTAAGGAATACCAACAAGTGATACATTAAATGATCTTAAACAAAAAACAGTGCAATGTTGTAACTAACGCATAATGCTCACTCAATTACAGGTATCCACTACTGATAATATCACTAAAGTACTTTTATTTATTTATTAGCGAGTGTGTATACTTAACTTGCTAGATATAAAACTAAATTATATTATGTTGTACCAAACTACCATAGGAATGCAATCCAAAACACTTAATAATAAACAACAAAATAAGATAAATACAGAAGAACTAAATATTAAATTGAATATTACATTTATATGATACTATTTTAGGCGCAAACGGCTTCGTAAGATAATCTCAGTAATTACATTGATTGAGATATCCAAGCAACTTTCTTTTAATTTTGCCTGCTGAGTCATGAACAATATCTACAGCAGAGGATTCTGACAAACCATTATACATATGGGTTGCTCGCGCGAGCGGCGCGTTGCGGCCCAGATTGGTCTTGTGCATGGACTCCCCGAACAATCGGCGTGTATTTTTGCGTGGTAGTTTACTAGGAGCATAAAACTTAATCTTTGCCAGTAATTGACTAGATTTAATCTTTTGACTAATTTATACCTCGCAAGAAGTTTAAATCTAGCATCTTCCTCCTATGTGCAAGCAAAGGTAAACTAAAATAACGTGACCGCGACAAGTAGGATTTCAGGTCCTTTAATTTAAAGTTTTGGTAAGTGAGATGGTAAAGGAATCTTTTTAGGACTTTTTCTATAGGCTTAATGTGAATTTGGTATTGAGGAGTCCAGACCTGTGTACAATATTCTAAATTACTCCTGACTAGTGCGTTATAAAGCAACTTTTTGGTTTTATTTTTCTTAAAATGTTGCATGTTTCTTGGAACAAATCCTAACATTTTGAAGGCGCGAGTCGTTATGTTATCAATGCTTGTTAAAATTTAATTTGCTATCAATTACTACCCCTAAGTCCCGAATATGATCAACTTCACATAGAGCCGTGTTATTAATTTTATAATCGGATATAATCTTACCTAACCTAAGTAATTAATCTTTAAGATACCCTGAAAAGCTATCGATAAAATGATACATTCGATGAAGTGAAATTCAATAAAATGATGAGTTACCATAATAGAGCCCCAGCCAGTAGAGAATAAAGCCTCTTGTTTACTAGGGGACAAATGTAGCGCGATACTTGTCTTCAGCGGCGTCAGACAAAGTGGCGCAACGTTTGCCAATTGTCACTTGATATATCCGGCAACATTGCGCGATATTTATCGACTGCGGTGATGAGTTGCAACATTGCTTGACATGTCATCGGGGCCTCTACTCTACTAGTTTAGTTTAGTTTATTTTTACATGCATTGATCTATGTTTGTCAAAAAAGGTACAATAATTAAACAAACTTAAAGGTTAAAACGATATTGTGTTTGACATGTTTTATTATTGTTTTTAACTCGGGCGCCATTACTGTCAAATAAATAAGAGTTATCAAAAATATTACAATACTGAAACACCTCAAAGGCAATAATATTTTTTACCGTGTAGAATTTCAGCCCTGGGTAGATGTTGCCTTAGACTTGTCTCCGTTTTGTCAAAGTTGTGATCTCTTATTTACTTGACATTAGAATAGACGCCCTGACATCATTGCGCGTATCATTTGACGTAGTCACGTGACGTCTCCTGATTTGTCAAGCAGTCTGAAGAGCTGACTTGCCAAGCGTTTTTCTGACGCCGCTGCCAACACGTATCGCGCGATATTGACAGATAGTTAGGGACGACGCTGTCATCACGTGACGCGAGACATTAATTTCCTAGAGAATACGAGGCTCAAAGACACTGTCGCCGTCCGAAATGAAAAGGATTAAATTGAAAATTGAAGTCTAGAAATTCCATTTCGTCGCTGGCACCGTCATCCAATTGTTTCGAAGCTGAAGCAAATGCGAACTGCGCATGTGACATGACAGCTTCAGGGATTTATTTCTTTGTTGGAGCGATACGCGCTCGTGAATTATTCATAGTTGAGATCGCACTTAAAATGGCAATCTGTCGCCGGACGTAGTTCATAAAATACGATGCGGTTTTGAGGGACCGAATTGCTTTGCCCGAAACTGTAATATCGTTTACGGAAATACTGTTACGATAGTTTTACGTGCTCTATACACACGCTTTTGCATGGAATTTACATAAAGAGAAAATATTTTATGCGTTAGGCCTGAGTGGCATTGGCCTTGGAATGCCTTCCGAGTTTGTGAACAAATATAATGTGGAGGTTTCATATTACGGAAAAATATTGAGTGGGAGCACTTTCATGTAATAAAATATCCAATATTTACTACGTAAAACAATGTAGGCCCGTTTGCTTCGATAAATTAAACCAATCAACCGTAATCTTCCTTATACCTCCAGCGACAGCGTTCCCTAATTGAATTCTTACGTGTACATGGGGAAGTTTCAAAAACACGCCCCGACTGATTTGCAGAACCCCGTCGCTAAAAATAAACATCAAACGAAATAGGAATGTGGCTAAGTTAATGTAAGTTTTGCCGTTCTCTAGCGTCGACTTGTTCAAGTCATGTACATAGGCACCTACAATCCTTTATAGTACAAATAGCGGTCTTTGTTCACTGCGCGCGACCGCGAGCAAGGCGATCTCGTTCAAAAATGGAGAGCACTCCAAGTGACCTCAATACTCGGTAAGACTTTCTTTTATCCTTCTGACAGGTATCTGTACCCTGAAATGGATATCCTCGTATTTTATAAGTAAGTCGACGTCCCCGCTACAAAATAACGAAGGCCGAGATCAACAAATGAAATGGAGAATCGTTTAGGATATCAACCCTCCATGCTTATTGTTTTATTTAGAGGAAAGAAAGGCAACATGATTAAATCACAATTGGTCACACTTACTCAAAGAAAAAGCGTACAAGTAACCTTGTTTTTTTTCTTATTGTTAATAAAGTACTTTTTAAGTTATGTCATTAGAAAAATCAATGAATAATCACGTCGCAACAGAATAAAATAAATTGTCGAGGGCGACGGGACAGTTGAAAATGGCATCATTCGGCGCGGGTCCATTTAGCGTGATGGTTTTATTATGAAAATCGGTCCGCGAGGGACAGGCGCGTCCCCGCGGTTGCCGGGACGCGAGACAAAGCAAAAATGAAGCTTATTACAAAAGACTTGTGCAACAATTCATAAATTTATAAGATCATACGATCCGATGGAAAGAGGGCTCTTTAACCTTTAACGCACTTATTGCTCGTCCAATAGCATTAAAGTTCTCTGAACCGAAGTCTTTTGTATTAATGTTGTCTTACATTTTTCAGGCAACATTAGAGACACAATGAGATTATCGAGGTCGAGCAGACTTCATTTTATAGATCTTTGTTTGTGTTTATTGGAGGGAAAAGTAAAGTTGTTACTGTATTTATCATTAATATTTCATACGAAGTTATCAAGAAAATTTCAAGATTTAGGTAGCCTAGATATTAAGTTACTGACGGTACAAGTTTCTTACTGAAGCCTAACGAAGTGACTAAAATAACTAGCATCTGTTAGCACGCATGCATTTATAATGGCCGTGTTCACTTAGACGAAATTCCCGGGGCTTGTTTAACGTATATATTTGACATTTCGGTGTTAATACATTATTCATTTGGAGGTTGAAGTATTCGCTTCAACCTTCACGATAGTCATCGTGACTATCTAGTAAAGAGTTTGCTAGATTTAATAAAAATTTAGAAACACAACCCCCTTCGACCCTTTCGACTTGTGCACTATCTGTTACAAAATTATTTGTAAGTAGTTACTTATCTACACTTAAATATTATAAAGAGGAAATATTTTTGTATGTTTATAACGAATAAACTCAAAAACGACTGGACCTATTTTGAAAATCCTTTCACCAGTAGGATGCTATTATTATCACTGAGTAACAGGTTATGTTTTATTTTTCTAGGCGGGCGGAGTCAAGGGCAACAGCTAGTTAGTGATATGTATAAAAAACAGGTTTTGTCTAATTAATTCTATTTTAAAAATTTATTTAATTAAAGTAATTTAAGAATTAGTCAACTCTACGATTTTAGCAAATAGCTATATGCAATGTAGTAGAAAGATATCACTAATCTCAAGAAAGATATTTTTAGTTTAGGAAGACATCACTGCATCAATATAGCTGAATATCAGTTGTTTGTAAAATCTAAATACGAGCTACTCAAACCCCATTCAATTTGACTGTATAGCGGTAGCGTAGAGCCATTTGATTAAGAGGTTGGTCCTTGCGAGGTGTCGGTGCTACAGACTACAGACGGGGCTGCTCAGCCGGAACGATTTCACACTGAGCGGAAACACCCCGCCATCACACAATCTGTCCATCGTTCAGTGGACAACTCATACGCCGTTCATTGTGCTCGGTCGAGGCGAACAAACTTGTGTCGTGTCGTTGCTATAACTGTTATAATCGTTCTTATTATGACTTTATTCTAGTGTGGAATTGGAATATACTTCCTCGTTTTATATTTTTTTAGAGTACGGACTACGGACAAAAGCAATTTTGAGGACTGGGTTTACGTACCTAACTGTAATTCACCGATTTTAAATGCATCGTTTTTGTAAAGATATAAGTATTTTGTTATGTCGAAACCTTATGACCTTTAAAGGTTTAAAAATATTAACGGCGCAATTAGACGGAATTAGAATGCTAAAGTAACCATTTTTTAATAGAATCTGCTTGGGTATTTGTTATGCCCTATGCTAATTGGCATGTGTGATAGTAATTAGTTTTTGCGGTAGAAGCGAGTCAGATTAGGAAGCGAACTTAGGATGGAAGGAGCCTAGATACGAGTATAAAACTTAATGATCTCCTAAACATATGCTCGGAAATGTTAACCTTACTATTATGAAAACAGCCCGTGAAGTTCTGCGTTACAGGACACAGCCAAATTAAAAAAAAACCAATGGCGGCTGCCGGAAAAATGTATAAAATTTAATTACCACCTTACTTTATGTTTATTTTACTTTCTTGAATGTCAGACTAAAAAGGTAAACCTTTACAAATGGCGCTAATAGCACATTTTAAAAGTGTACCAAATAGTTCATTATGCTTTTTTAGAACAATATTGCGTTCATAATCCAAATGATTTGATGCATTAACTTCAACGCCTAATAAGTATTGTAATATAAGCCCCATTTTTTTCAAATTTCATCCTTAGTAGGTTAGGTTAGGTTAGATAAGGTTTGTATGGTTTTATTTAACAATATATATATATATTTCCGTTTCATACTAAGTCGAACCTCTTTCCAATTTAAATGGAATTATGAATAATGCCAATGATAATGGCAAACATTCTTCTTTTTAAGGAAATTTTAGGACTATGATAATCATATGATTTTAACAGCTGCGTATTTTCTCGCATTGTTGGAGAGAAGCACTATAAAAGCCTCGGCGGGGAAGGGCGGTTCCTCAACTCGTATATAGCGCGAACGAGACGCAGTCGACGCATATTCGTCCTGCAGCAGCATATTGCCCGGTCTCTGCAGTAATGTGCTAATACTGTCTTAAATAAGATGCCCAATACAATAGGTAATCAACAGTTCTAGGTAAATAAAATCACGTCCAAACTCAAGCTAAAATAGCAAAATTTATTGATAATGTAGTCTCACAAGTATAACCAAATTGAACAAAACTCCATCATTATATCTTTCTAAATCTATCATAACAAAATAAATAAAGTTATTCATTTATTTTCTTATTTTAGTCTCAATAACCTCTAGACTTAATTCTACCGTAGGTATTCCAATGCCGTACTCATCTGAAGAGTGCCTTTTGTAATATAAGGAGTATTGAGACTGGACTAAAGATTCCTTTCGAGAATTGAGCTCAATACAGGCTAGGAGCTAGTCTGTAAACAAGTTGCTCTGCTTACGGCTGAGAATTCTGTTTGCATACTTACACAGGTAGATAATTTTAAGTCACTAAAATTGTACCTATATGTTAAGATACGCTTTGAAATGGTTTAAGATACTGCAGACATCTAATTGAATTAATGCTGTCCGCAGTAATGTTATACGGTAAGGGGTAAAGCGGAGTGGGGGTGGAGATTTTCTTTTACATACATACATAACATCGCTTCTTCATTCCCAGAGTGGGGTAGGCATTCTATAAGCACATTTTGCACACTTAGGCCAAAAAGTTTACTAGTGTACGAGTATTAGTGACAGCACGGCTAGCACATGATGGCGAGAACTCGCGCGCCGTCATGTGCTAGCCGTGCTGGTTGCAAGCCCATCGCCTAACAGTACTACAAGCTCTTATTCCCTTCGTCGCTTCTTAGTTTCTTACCACATCCACGAGAAAACATGGAGTGGCACTATTCTAACCCAACAACCGCATGGGTTTCTTTTTTAATTTGCATTAATACTATGTATAATACACTGGTGGGAACAAAAGTATTGGCGATTCTCAGGGTACTCGGTAAAACAATATTGCTTTTAATCGTATTTTGACCGTTATGATAACTACTAATTACTTGACAGTAATGGCAGCCAAGTTAAAAACAATACGAAAACATGTCATTGTCAATATGGTATTACCCAGTAGAACAGAGGCCCAGTAAATATAATATGTTAATCTACTCTTGAAACTGAAAAAGGATGAAGGCGTGCATCACTTCCGTTTAATACCGATATACTGGTGCATATTATGTATACTGGTATTTGAGGTGTAAGCACTTTCTTACTTTATGCTTTCATAACAAAGTTTAAAGCCTGTTTTCTGTTTGATCTTCCTGGTGGGGGTAAATATTTATGTTTTTATGATAAGGAGAAGGCACACGAGCACTCAGGCCACCTGATGGTAAGGAGAATGTAAGAACCATAAACATTTGAATTTTGCCAACCCTGAGGACTAAGATAGAATGCCTCTATGCTAGTAATTCCAACGGTTGTCTTATTCCCACACCGGAACACAACAATGCGAATACTGTTGCTTGGCGATTTGTTTATGGATTAATGGTGGTAGCAATCCGGACGGACCCAGTGATTATTACTGATCCATGGATGTATTTGTTTCTCAACATAAGTATGATTATCGGTGTCTAGTAGCTACAGTACTCACCTACAGCTTAGTTTGGGATTAGGTCAAAGTCCCCTAATACTGAATTATTTATTTATTCAACCTTTATACAAGTCCTAACAAAAACAGTTCGTACTAAATAGCGTGATAGAGATAAGCCAAGCGACAAGCCACAGGTTGTTGTTAATGTGTTTACTTGTTATTCGCCACAGGTTTTCGCTGTCGTTGGTTGTCTTCATTCACTGACGCGGGTGAACTAGCACGCGCTGACTCCAGATTTTCTGATTTATAACACACATTTAGCATTATTGTGTTTTAGTGGTGGTAGGACCTAGCGCGATTTCCGTCCGGATCGCAACCACCATCTTATGCTTTAACCTATCAGTGTTCGCATTGTTGTGTTCCGGTGTGGAGATAAGACAGGTGAAATTACTAGAGGCATTTCATTTTAGTCCTCAGGGTTTCCAACGCAATTTCAGTCTTAGGGTTGCAATCTTAAGATTGAAGTTTTGAGAATGCTTCACGACTATGGGTCACAGATTCCACTTAGGTACTATCGGGTGGCCTGTGTGCTTGATTGCCTTCTCAATAGGTAGGTACCATAAAAAACACCATGAACATCAATCAATCAATCATACGTCACGTTTTCAAATCACCTTTATTATTTGAAAACCTTTTGAAAACTAATAGTGTCCGTAGCACGAACCCCTAAAAACAACTCAGATTTTTACAAAATATTTTTTATTTTATTTTATTGAAATGGCAATTTTTGTATGTACGTATGTATGTTTATCAGTTTAGGTCAAATCTTGCAAGTCAATGTTAAACCAGTTAATGGGCAGATTCAGATTCACTGACTGAGACTTTAAATATTAATCAATATAATGTTACAGATTAAATTACACGGCGTGTCAAATTATAAACTGGTAAACATCTTAGGTTGCTTGTGCAAAATGTAGTTACAGAATTATCAACAAGTCTTTTTAAAGTTGTTGGTATAGCTTTGCCTACTCCGCTCTGGGAATGAAGGCGTGATTTAATGTACGTATGTGAAATTATAAAAAAGAAAAAAGGTTAACACACTAAAATTATAAAATTTAAAATTGTTTCCCCACTCAGGAGCGCTTCAATTAACTAAGAATGGCAAGTTCCATAAACTAAGAGCTGATCTGATGATGGAGTCGAAAGGAGGCGACATTACAAGAATCTCTGGAATACTTAAAGTAGACGTACCGTGTTACAGACTTGAGTTTGATCTTGATAATCAGATAGGACTTAAAATAACAGATGGTAACGTGGAAGTCCCAAAAATGATTCTTTTATAAAATCTTATTGACGATACTCATACCAACCTAAACGTCATGTCAAAATAAAATAAAAATAAATAAATAATCACAGGGCAATGTCACACAAATTGACCTAGTCCCAAACTAAGCTCTAGGCTTGTACTATGGGTACTAGACAACGATAAACTTACTTATATAGAGAAATATATACTTAAATACATAGAAAACATCCAAGACTCAGGAACAAATACTCGTGCTCATCACACAAATATCTGCCCTTACCGGGATTTGAACCCAGGACCCCTAGCTTCGAAGGCAGGGTCACTCCCAACTAGGCTAGCGTGCCAAAAATGCTACCAAATTGAGGGAAACACTGACACAAGGCGCTGGTAACATAAAATACAATATCTCAAACAAAACTTCTGTAGCAAGTGCAAGTATAACCTTATTACTAACGGTATAGGATTGAATCTGCTTTGGCCATTAAATCTGAGATACTGCTTTTTGCTTAGGAGGGCAGAATTGCCGTTCACATTTCCTGGATGATGTGATGAGGTAGGTACTCGTAAGTTAATGTTACTTACTAATTCTAATAATCCTAGCTCATTTTGCCAGCTTCATACATAACTTGACCTTAAATATGTGGAGTTAAGTTCTACGACCTTGGCAAAATTGAGTTTAATTACAATGTAAGAACATAGAGTTGCGTGCATTTAACATTGACGTATCAAGGTGCTGCCGATGACTTCGTCGTCTAGATAATATTAAATATTACTACGTTATCTTTCTTCGGTGTTAATTTCTTGAATAATACACCAGACCGCCAAGAAACGAGAAGAGCGCAAAAACGAGGACAGCTAGCTAGCAGAGAAACGCTAATTAGATTAAATATAAAAAGAGTAAAGTTTACAGCTCACAGCCCGATAGCAGGCTCATGAAAATAACAGTTTCTACTACGATGACTTTGTTTTACATTTAGCGTACCTAACTGCATGTACGAGTATAACCAGTCCTTCGAGTCAATTATATTGAGAAGCTTTAAAAAGCTGGAGTGGCTTTTATTAAATAGAAATTCTCAATGTAATTGACTTGACTCGAAGGACTGGTTATACTCGTACATGCAGTTAGGTACGCTAAATGTAAAACATGACTTGAGTGTTGAAACATCAATTCATAATTCGTTTAATGGCGTGGGTGCGTAGGAAGTAATTAGAATTGACAAAAGGAAACCTAAAACAACATTTTGAATATCAGGATTTCTAAGAATAGACCGTTAAAGTTCACTGTACATTATAAAATCTGTTGAATCTGCAAATGCAAATGGCGTCGCAAAATAAGGGCATTAATTGGAACGAGGGTATTCTGGTCACGTATGAACACGTACACTTCTATTTTCCTATTAAAAATTATGTCATCGCGTGTGGAATACTAATTCAGTAAATTCACTTATAGTATGTTCAACTATTGGATGGGCGTTTGTGTTTTAAATGCCTTCACTACTTCAAAAGTTATGGTAGGGTAGGTAGCGCGTTGTTTGCTATTCACCACCTATTTTATTTTATAGCGTTTTAATTTCGTCTTATTAGGTACAAATGAATAGAACAGGTTTGTTGATAAAGCTTGCATTGAGTTTAAACTTATTTTTAACGTTTTATTTATAAAACCTCATAAAAGATATTGAGATTTAGTTATGGAGAGCTTCACATTTAACACTGAATAGGAATTATGGGAATTTCTATTATTTATCCGGAAACTGCGGTATCTTTGGCACCGTAAACATTATTTTAAGTATCTAGAGGAGATAATTCAACAATCACTAGGTGTCAATAATATAATATTATTGTATATGGTTGTGTAGATCGAGTATTTTAAAGAGTGGCCAAGGAGAATTTCGGTTTCATCCGAAGTCATTCGTACCCCAAACTGTATCTTTCTTACTAAAATCCTTACTTGACAAAATTCCTCAGATTTTCTCCTAGCTGACCCAGTTAAATTTAATTATGTAATGTAATTTATAGACGAACAAATATTCCAAGTTACTGAACAAGCTTTAAACCCGTCTTGCATAAATGAGTTTGCGTTCTGTGAATAATGTTCGAAATCGTATTCTCAGCAATATTTGAGAGAGTTAATTTTGTTAATACTCTTTACGTTACACAAAAATAAAGTGTAATATTAAGAATTGATTAACTGTTTTGACCAAGTTTTGGTATGTAATCGCACCTAGGGGAATTCAATTACACTGACGATCAAAAATAACTAGCACAAAAATAACCACCGGGGTGGTACGCACAAATTTTAAATGCTTTAGGGGTCGTTATTTTAGAACGTTTATAAAGTTAAACTTAGACAAAGGACGCTCTCTATATTACGCGGTAAATCGATACTGTCAAGTAAAAAGGAGTTATGATAACGTTGAAGATATGATAAAATGTCAAAAGCAAACTGTTTTATCGCGGCCCATAGTGGCTGTTACGCAATAATGTGTCAATCTACAACTATTTAACAATAAAGTGACAACCCTCAGTGTCATTATTCTGGGTTGACCTTTATTTGTTAATTTATTGTGGGTTGACACATTTTTGAGTAACAACATCCAGTTAGTATCAACTAGGCTTCCAACATTTTCCTAAATATCATAAATGTTAAATCCATAAAAAACATCCAAGACTCAGGAACATATATTCGTGCTTATCACACAAATATCTGCCCGGATTTGAACCCGGTACCACTAGCTTCGTAGGCAGGGTCGAAGCTAGTTGCCCGGGTTCAAATCCCGGTAAGGACATATCTTTGTAAGCTGAGCACGAGTTTTTGTTCCTGAGTCTTGGATGTTTTCTATGTGTTTAAGTACATATTTCTCTATATAAGTAAGTTTATCGTTGTCTAGTACCCATAGTACAAGCCTAGAGCTTAGTTTGGGACTAGGTCAATTTGTGTGACATTATCCGGCGGTATTTAAGGTGAAAAATATATTTACGGTAGGTACCTATTTTGATTTTTTACAAAGCAGTACATTGCAACCTTTTCATGTGTGTTCTTACAGTATTGAAATTAAAAAGCAAATACAAGTAATAAAAGAAAATACCAAACAACAATCTCAAGCGCAAGTTTATCCTTAGATCAGAAAATCAGCCGTCATAGTCTGGAGTCACGCGGATTTATGCCGGGAATAATTCATGCACGAAGAAAAAACCCTATAACGCTTTGTCTACAACAAAGTGTTTCATTTGTCTTCCACACACCGAGTTAAGTAGGGCCAGCAGAAACCCCGACACTTAGTTTTTACACGCTGATAAAAAGGCGTGTATTCCGGGTTTACTTGACCCGCCATATTTCTGAGACAATTAACTTGTTCCTGTTTCAAACTTGTTTATGAAATATCGCCACTAAGGAACGACTATCGTAATTAACTGACTCTGAGTGCGGCCGTAGCTAATTGGGTAGCTTGACTTGAAAAAATGTAAGTTTGTAGAATACCAGGAAAGTTACAATTTCTTTGTATGGAGACTCAATAATATATCTATAACAGTTATTTAACTATGTCAAAAAATTGTTTGGAAAGCTCATTACCATATTCTGTATTAATCCACCTGAATGTATGGCCGCGACAGTAAAACCAAATGAAAATTAACCTATTTTAATTTTGTAAATATTGAGCGAAACTGCTGTAAGTATTATTTATTTTGGAAATATCTAGATTATCAAATTTTCTTTCATTTATATATAGAATCTGCTTATTTTAGTTACTGCGTCACATTATTTTTTATTAAGAATTAATTGCATAACTCGAGTAAGTGTTATTATATTTGTTCAGTTGTAATACGCTTGTTTTATACTCCTTCTTGTCATTATATTGAACTGAAAATGAACACGATCATAAAAAATATTTTTAAAAATGAAAACGATTAGCCCATTTCTGTTAATTATTTTAACTTTTCCGTATATTTTCTTTTTGGATTGTAATTTTGGTCTTTGTATCTGTATTCAAACAATACATTTACACCATTTCTCCTGAAAAATTCAACCTCTTTTTAGGGTACAACTTTTTTCTAGCAACTTCCGGTATGATATTTTGGTGGATTAAATAATAATAATAAAGTTAGTGAAAATAACGCTTTATGACTGTTTACAAAACATTTAGTCTGATATCGAATTATTTCCAAAAAAATCTTACGTTGTCTTGGGCTATGTACAAATTTAGTGAATGTACGACATCAGTTTTGGTTGAAAATGTTCGCATATCTTGCTTCATTACCCTAATATGCCTATTGAGAAAGCAAGACGAATACGAAATTATCCAACCAGTATGCACTACATTACGGGTATTTTCCTTTGCATTAGATACCATTAACCTTTTAATTATAAGTTAGAGGTATAATTTCGTGATTAGGAAAATATCTCTGAAACTAAAAAATGTTACGAACTTCATGAACTGGATCTAAGATTAATTTAATTTGACTGCGTTACTCCATTAGGGTGGAATTCGATTATCACTGTTCTTACGGAATAACCTTTACGTTTTACAAAGAATAACTTTACAACTTCACTATCCTCACTACAAATAACTTACAACGTTAGATGTAACAAGAAATAACGTCACATGTACTTACAATAACTTCGTCTGCGCACGGTACTCACGAGCGCGCTTAAGTCATAAACTTTGATCCCGCGCGGCGCACGCGCCGGCCGCACGTCTGGGATAAGTGAGCCCTTCCCTAGACTTATTGCCTACGTTTGCCAAATAATCACCCTGCCTCGCTTTCTTACAGACATGTTAGAGAAACTGGGCAGTTTGTTTTAGATGTTTTCAGTTGATAACTTGAACGGAACTTGTAGATTAAAATTAAAGGTACGACTGTCATCTGTTTGTCGCGCTAAAAATTAACTGCTCTTCAGTAATAAAAGTTACCAACAAAATATCTTTCTTACGTGATTTGTATGATCTTTAACTACGTCTGGATGAAATATATACCCGTATGAAATTTACACGCTGTATTAAATATGTTCATCACTCCGAAAACTACTTCGAAATTTAAATCCAACTTAAGGTATGCGGTATACTTTGAAATAATACTGGCAGCATACAAATTATTGTTGCAATAAGACTTTATGCGCATGGTGAGTATAAGTCGCGTGACATGCCTCAAAACAGCAAGTCATGATCCACAGTACTTGCATCTTACAAGTTCCGTCGCACTTAATGGGTATGAGTGGCTTTATTCCCAAAATCGATGGTCAAAGTTGCTAGTGTTGTCCTTTTCTATTGATTACGTACTTCCAGTAGAATTAAAGGGACATCTAGAGCTTGCGAAGTTTCATATTCAGGGCCTCGAGTGTACCAGCTGTCGAAGTTATAAGAGCTTCCGAACACGCGACACTTGACAGTAGTTTCCCTTACTCAATTATAAGAACGGTTTACACAACCCCATTGCTTAAATTCATAAACTCGACGGTTGATTCATTTAACTTGTAAATCGAGATAGCTCTAGACCGCGTTGTTATTGTATTATCGAGTTCACAGAAATACTTGAATTCGTGAATCTTGTTTCTTATTTCAATTTAAATTACGACCATCGTTATTTCTTTGTTTTAACGAAGGTAATTTCTAACCTCTTATTAAAATTAGATGGCGTTTTTCAATAATAATGGCTAGAGAATCAGAAAGAACTGTTAAAAGAAATATTGGGTTTTTTTCTTAAGTCTAAAGTTTCTTACAACGATAACTCCGATACATATCTTTCCACTATCCGTGTCGCGTTTTATATCACTATAGAGGACGCCCGCGTAGAACTAGTTTCCCACTTGGTATTCCCCCAGTTTCTTCTCGGGGAGGGTTGCTTTTTGGAAAATCATTTCATAGTGCCTCCCCAGGGTACCCAAGGGATATTCCCCCAAAATTCATGGCCCTGGGTCCAGTGGTGTATTCTGAGCGGTCGGTGAGACGGTCAGTCAGTCAGTTAGCCAGTCACGAAAGAGTTTTATTATGTCTAAGTAGATTAAATATACGAATAACACTGTCAACTCTAGAACATTTTCCGCTCGTTTCGAAATAACTCTGATCATAAAACCATTTTAATTTGAAATAAAAAACACGGACTTTACTAGAAACACTTTGAATCAATTTTAGTTATTCCTGACTACGAAAATTTGGTTGTCGCATTTTTAACCAGTTCTTGTTATTCGTATAAGAGGACATAACTACCTTCACTACTTGTGTAATCACGCAAGAAACTACAATATCTTAGAACCTAAACTCTGATTTTTGCGACAAGATGCTAACGCTAACGTAGTCGGTTTTCGAAAACTGACAAAATAAATGGAATTTACGTAAATAAGCGCTCGACGCGACTGTCACGGCTTACGTGAATCCTATACATTTTCGAAAACGTTGTCGAATCGTTATCGTCTTAGGCCACAGGTGTACTGTTTTGTGCCATGAAAATTAATTACTACATATAAACGTACAGGCTTGTTCGCACCGCTGTTGCGAAGAGCACAGGAATAATATTGTTCAGTCTAAGACAACGCCTCTCACGTACTCGCAGTAGTTAGTTCTGATAAACTCCTCGGGAACTTCTATTGGACTAAGTTCTTTGCTTTGTTAGCCTTAATTCAACAATTGTTTGCCATCTTTGTTGAGTTATACTTAGTTGTGGCAAAGATAATTAAAAAATAAGATTTTATTTAATCATTGTCCACGTTTTTATGGGTATACATACAAACATAACATCACGCCTTCATTCCCAGAATGGGGTAGGCAGAGCAAGTCAAAAAAAAATGTGGTTTATTCTGTAACCACATTTTGCACATCCAGGCAACAACCCGGCAACCACATGGACAAACTCTCATGGGGTTAAAATTATTGATTACAAAAATAAATAAGAAATGAAATTTAAAACTAAATTTTATAAGTAAATTACTAAATATAAATAAAAGCGGCCAAGTGCGAGTCGGACTCGCCCATGAAGGGTTCCGTAGCAGCAAGTAACATAATATAAAAGTTCGTTGTAGCTTTGATCAATGTTTTTATGACGTATTAAAAAAAACTACTTACTAGATCTCGTTCAAACCAATTTTCGGTGGAAGTTTGCATGGTAATGTACATCATATATTATTTTTACATTTATCATTCCCTTATTTTAGAAGTTACGGGGGGGGGGACACACATTTTTCCACTTTGGAAGCGTCTCTCGCGCAAACTATTCAGTTTAGAAAAAAAATATAATAGAAACCTCAATATCATTTTTGAATACCTATCCATAGGTACCCCACACGTATGAGTTTGATGAAAAAAAAATTTTTGAGTTTCAGTTCTAAGTATGGGGAACCCCAAAAATTTATTGTTTTTTTTCTATTTTTGTATGAAAATCTTAATGCGGTTCACCGAATACATCTACTTACCAAGTTTCCACAGTATAGCTCTTATAGTTACGGAATAAAGTGGCTGTGACATACGGACGGACAGACGGACACACATGACGAATCTATAAGGGTTCCGTTTTTTGCCATTTGGCTACGGAACCCTAAAAACCGGGCAAAAGCATGTTGGACCACGCTCAGTGTAGTTTTCCGAAGCCGTTATTTACTACAAACATAAAAATCAACAATTGATACCTAACTAATTTTCTATTGAAAGTCAATTGGTGCCCCCTTAGATGATTTTAGTAGGTACAAACACTTTAATCACCTGTATCTCAAGAACCAATGATGTCTACTTAGTCGTGATAGTTTTCCTTTAAAATTCGTTATATGCTTTTTCATTAAAGATTTTTTTCTGATTTTTAGTATTTGTAGTTTTGGCCGTAGGGCCCGCCCTACACTTGAGACACATGGACACTTGAGTCTAACAAAAATTTGTGCTTTAAAGCTTAATATTTCATAAACGGATTGATTAATCGAAAACTTTTTTCACAAACCCGTAATATTTTTGAAAGACCTATTCAATAACATCCCACACTATAGGGTAGACGAGAAAAGAAGAATACATCCCCAAGTTACGTGTAGGGGAGGTACCCTAAAAAAAAAAATATTGTACCACTTCGTTGGTGTGAATAATATGCATATCCACCAAATTGCAGCTTTATGAGTACTAAGAGTCTCTGCGCTAGGCTGCGGACGGACGGACGGACATGGCGAAACTACGGAAACTACGGAACCCTAAAAGTGACTCCAGTGGTATTGTTCCTACCAAAGACGCTGGCAGCATTTTCTGGCATTTCATGGCTTAACCAAGGCTGCTCACCCCCAGGTCTGCGGGGAAGACTCAATGGCCCGCACTTACAAGCAAGTTAGAAAATTCCCCCCCAAGTTAAAATATTGCGTGCCGTGGAAAGAACGAGTAGGTAACTGTCCCTTCTTCGTCGTCTCCCAACAAGTACCTTGCTTGCGTTAACCGATCGTCAGGGCAAAAATTACCATCGAGATTTTTTGCGGTCCAATAGAAAAGACAGTTAGTACACACGAGTCTAGAAGCAAATCGCGACATTATAGTCACTGGGCCTCTATTCTACTGCGTTATAACGATATCGCGGTTGACGTGTTTAGAATCGTTTATGACTCGGCCGCCATTATTGGCAATGACATAAGAGATATTAAAACTTTGACAATACGGAAACACGTCAAAGACGATATCGTTATTAACGTGTAGAATCTCGGGGTGTGTTAACGAGAAGCAGTTATTATGACAGTTCAGGTGTATAGAGCAGTGTAACCAGTCCCAGTGTAATAATTGCATCACGGCAAACTACTTGACACATCCTGTGCACATGCGGGCAACCACGACACTTACGTTTATGCAAAGTTTTGTTTTATAGTTTGGTATAGTGATGTACAAATAACACAACTCGAAACTCAGTGTCGATACCGAGTGTGCCTTTGTGTTTGTCATACTTTAATTACATTCTTATTTTTAATTTTAACGTGTTTGTGTTTCTAACTCTAAATTGCTCAAATGAATTAATGCTTGGTTGGTTGAATGACACATGTATTAAAAATCGTGTGATGATGTATGTCAGGGTTGCTAATATAATGATATTACAGTTAAGTCCTTTGTGTAATAAATTTTTTTTATCGCTATTCTGCAGGTTAAAATCATATTGCCTTAAACATGTTATCGTTTTGTCAACGTTACGATTACTCTTTTTTACTTGACGGTAAAAACAATGTACTATTTAATTAAGTAGGTACACTTTTTGCAACCAGACGAAACTATAATGTGTCCTTAGATTGATGAAGTACCTACTATATTATTCTGTTATTTATAGTAAGACTATTAAATTTCATTTCATAAATGTTAAGCATTATTCAAATACGAGCCTATAAGCCTCTAAAAAAAATTCGTGGCTGTTTCAAAGCAATTTTCCGCTGCTCTAAATGCTTTAATTGAAGAGCAAGCTCAATTAAACATGCAGTATCGAGTATGTTATCGTATAAAAAGCATTTATATTTAACAGCAGTTTTCAGATGGAGGACAATTTTTATGTGACAAAATTAATAAAACATCAATCTATGTTAATAACGGACAGTCTTCGCTTCAAAGAGTAAACGACTCGTATCGATAGTTGTTATTCGTTGATTTACAGATTGGTACCTACTTATATGCAAGTTTTTCTTTATAGGTTCTACTAAGTACTTTTAATTATTATTTTATTAATAAGTGTTCAGTACTTTAACGTCCATGTAACTTTGGCACATTAGCACAAACAATTATATCTTAATTATTTCCGAATCTACTCAAATATCAGGGTTACTTGCGGACACAATAAACTAAACGTTTCCTAGCAAGGAATACCAAAACGCAGCACGTTGTATGCGACAGTGCTGCCCTCGACAGTCTAAAAAGGGAACTGATTTAACTCGTACACGCAAGCAACGGCTGCTGTATAAAATATATGATTCTCGGCTCAAAACCTAGATATCGCGACTCGAATCCTAGCAGCAAACAGGTCAACCAAAATCTATCGTAATACGCCTACGGAGACCAGCAGACGGGGGCCCCCAGGAGATACTATGTTCCTGGAACTTGGTGAGTGTCTGTGATTTTTCCCCTGCTTATTTGAATTGTCGAAGGATTTACCCAACATAAAATTTCGAGCCGGATACCATATTACAGATGGTTATTTTGTTTACAAAATTGTTTGTGCTAGTGCTAAACTTAGTTTAAATCCGATTATCGTCGGATGACGTATGCGCTTAGCGCGGGATCTACCGCCGGCCATCGAACTAAACATCGAGTTTCCCACTACATAGCGTATTATTTTACGATAATACCGGTGTGGATAGCACGATCTCAACGAGATCTTTCTAATTATATATAGTTTCAAGTGGTTTTGAGCAATATTTACGGAATTACATTTCTTTTATTTTTTTTTCGCCGAATCGGTACGGTAGCCAGTGCTCGCGCGCGCCCGGCCCACGGCAGCGTTATTGATTAAGGAAGATCGAACGCTATTATTTCGCACATAATTGTTAACATAAAGTATACACATTGGATAACATTGCTTAGTATACCTTACGGGCTTGGTACGTCTAGGTTTGAGGTACAGTGCCTACAACGTAGGACTGTGACGTACCTACTTCGTGCGGCCATTTTGTGTCCGTTATATCTAAGGCAAGAGCCCTACATTATCGGTACATTATTAAATATTGTATACAAACCCCGTGTGGTTGCCGGGTTAGAATAGTGCCACTCCAAGTCTTCCCGTGGATGTCGTAAGAGGCGACTAAGGCAATAAGGGCAGAGCTTCAACTCGAGTCAGAACTTTATATTCTAGGTACTAGGTAACAATGGAACTTGAACAATTACAGTTTGAACGTGACTTAGCCTTAAATAGCCTACAACGCATTGTAGATTGCACGGACAATATATTAGAATTTCGAGTTCGTGTAAAAGAATTAAATTCTATTAAAAAAACCTTTTTTCAAGGTCAAGGTAAAATTGAAAAGCAATCAGTAAAATTAGGAGATTTTAATAAGGAACAACACTTAGCAACCCGCAACCAGTTTGATTCGTTATACTATGAAGTTCAGATAACGTTAGATAGTATCAAGGAAACACGTAAACAAAGCATTACAAGTGTGGCGGACGCCTACGGTCATGATGCACTTGCGCACAAGTCACACATTAAATTACCCAAGTTGTCATTACATACGTTTACGGGTGGACTAACCGAATGGACTTCCTTCTTTGACTTGTATAAATCGTTAGTACACAACAACGTCTCACTAACCAATGTAGAACGATTTCGATACTTATTATTGTCGTTAAAGGACGAACCGTTTCACCTTATTAAATCTATTCCAGTTACCGAATCTAATTATGATAATGCCTTGCAGGTGTTAATCAATCGTTATGAGAACAAAAGAATCATTTCGACAAAACATTTCGATAATATTTACGATGTCGAACCCATGAGTGACAAGGCCATTGAACCTAGCTTACGTAACTTGCTCAATACTTATAATGAAAATATTACGGCCTTAGAGTCATTAGGATTTCCAGTGTCTAACTGGAGTTTTGTGTTATTAAATATAGTGTTACGTAAAATTACACCTAACATACGAAAACGTTTCGAATTATCATTAAATTCGCCTAGCGAAGTGCCTTCGGTAAACGAATTAATCGAATTCCTTAACAAGGAGTTATCAGCGACGGAGGTGATGATGTCCGCGCGCTCAGCTGGAGCACCGGCGCCCGCGGCCGGCCCGGCCGGGATGCCTTCTCGTAACGCGTATGCTGCGCGACGCGCGCTATCTCTTTCTCGCCCACGTTCAGATGCGCAATACAATATGCCGCGATCTCATGATTCTGCTTTTACGCGTTCCACGCGAACTATGAGTGTGAATGCTGCGACTGCGACTGCAGTCGACTATTTAAAAAAAATCATCAAATGCGCGTTTTGTAAAGATAATTCACATCCGTTATATAAATGCGATATGTTTCAAAGGTTAAGTTTAAGTGAACGAAAATATTTCATTACTGGAAACAAAATTTGTAATAATTGTTTATTCAGCGGTCACGACACTAAAGATTGTAAATCGCGCCACAGTTGCCGCGTGTGCCATCAGCGTCATCACTCTTCATTACATGAAGATTTACGCGTACATAACGTCGCAGTGACGCCGGAATGTACCACATCCCCCGAATTACATTCGGTAGCGGAACCTTCAGCGCCCACTTCATTACATGGAGTTACTGGGTTGTCTAATAGTAAAAATTGTACAGTTCTTCTTACGACTGCGCTCGTTAACATCCGCCCCGTGGATAGAATCTCTCAGCCGCGCTCAGTGCGCGCTCTCGTCGATCAGGGCTCGCAAGCCACGCTCATCACGGAATCGTGCGTTCAGCGACTCGGTCTGCCGCGCTTTGCCGCGCAGACCAGTACTACCGTTACGGGCATAGGTGACAGTAGCGAACAACCGCGTGGTTACGTGCTTTGCGAGGTAACACCTCATAACAAGCCGGAACCTAAACTTCTTATTGAAGCGCTTGTTTTACCAAAAATAACTAGCTACATTCCAAATGTACCGACTTCATTCGAACAAATTTCACACCTTCAAGGTTTAACGTTAGCGGACCCAGAGTTACATTCGACGCGCCCTGTCGAACTCCTGCTGGGGTCAGACTATAGCGATAGCATACTGCTCCACGATAACATCAAGGGACCGCAGGGTACCCCTGTAGCCATCAATAGTATTTTCGGTTATTTACTTAACGGTAGAATTTCTTACGAAAGAATGAGACAGGTTAGCGTCAATCTTAGCACGTGTCAGTTAGACGTCCAATTACAAAGGTTCTGGGAACTTGAGTCACCACCAGAAAATACGCACCTATCTAAGGAAGACATTCTGTGCGAGTCTATCTTTGTTAATACTCACAAACGTGACCCAACTGGCAAATATACAGTTTCACTCCCGTTCAAGGAGAACGCCCCCCCTCTTGGGGAGTCCCGTGCCATCGCCCTCTCGCGTTTATCCAAACTGGAATTCCGACTGTCACGTGACCCAGCCTTACGGGCAGACTACAACAAGTGCCTTCAAGAGTATCTTGATCTTGGGCACATGGAACTCGTCACTGGAGCCGCGCACGGCGACACGCCTCCTTACTACATTCCGCACCACTGCGTGGTAAAGAAATCATCTGCCACCACCAAGCTGAGGGTGGTATACGATGCATCATGTAAAACGACATCGGGTCGTTCGCTCAACGAAAATCTTTTAACAGGACAAACATTGCATCAAGACATAGTCGAAGTTCTTTTGAAGTACAGACTTCACAAAGTTGTCTTTACGGCCGACATCAAAATGATGTACAGGTATATCAATGTCACAAACGAACATCGTGACTTCCAACGCATCCTCTGGCGATTTTCTACTCATGACCCTGTGCAGGAATTTCGCCTGTGCACGGTGACCTTTGGGGTGGCCTCTGCGCCTTTCCTCGCATTACGTACGCTTCGTCAATTAGCAATCGACGAGGCGTCTTCCTTTCCACTTGCTTCGCAGGTGCTTCTTAATGAAGTCTTCGTTGATGACATAGTCACCGGTGCTGATACCGTAGCAGACGCCGTAGCTCTTCAACGTCAGCTCACGTCTATTTGTAAGGCGGGAAGCTTTGAACTCCGTAAATGGACGAGTAATAGTTCAGTATTTCTATCTCAATTAAATAAAGACGACGTGAGCAAAGACGACGCACTTATTCTCTCAGCGCTCGATACCGACACTACTGTCAAGGTCTTAGGACTTAAGTGGAATCCCAGATCAGACACGTTTACCTATCAAACCGACGTCCCTACCCGAAAATGTACAAAACGAATTATGCTTGCAGAGATAGCAAAAATTTATGATCCTCTGGGTTTTATTAGTCCCATCACTTTATTCGCCAAGCATTTAATCCAACTTCTGTGGGTATCAGGTACCGGTTGGGATGAATCTCCTCCTCAGGGTATCTGTGAACTTTGGTACCAATTTATTGACGAGCTTCCATTGCTTCAAACCATAATTCTACCACGTTACGTGCTTCCTAGCAAATATCAAATACAGTTACACGGGTTCTCGGACGCCTCCGAAAAGGCATATGCAGCTTGCGTCTACATTCGCGTTGTTGACTCGGACGGTACCATTAGTACCCATCTTCTTCTCGGTAAAACAAAGGTTGCACCCTTAAAGCGCCTCACGATTCCACGTCTTGAACTCTGTGGCGCTCTACTTTTGTCAAAACTTTTAAAAAGGATTCTCTCTACTTATAGTCAAATCTCGTTTGACCACGTTTTCGCTTGGTGTGACTCATCAATTACGCTCGCCTGGTTGCGCTCGTCCCCGCACAAGTGGCGGACTTATATATCCAACCGCATAGCGGAGACCACGAACAACGTGCCTGCCGCCCAATGGCACCACGTTCAATCTGCAGATAACCCTGCAGACCCTGCATCTAGAGGGGTTCTACCCTCTCGACTAGACCACTCTCTATGGTTTCGTGGTCCCCCGTGGCTCACAAGGCCACAACAAGAGTGGCCAGTTTCTAACGTCAATTGTCATACAAATGAAGAACGTCGCAAACACATTTTAATAGGTAGTTACGGGCAACCCAGCTTAGAATTCCTTGAGCGATTTTCCTCACTTCCAAGGATGCTGCGCATCGTCGCCTTACTCTTTCGTTTTTACCACAAATGTCGTAAATCCCAAAACTTTCAAACGAACTATGTAACGGTTCCAGAGACCAAACAGGCTCTGAATCGTATAATTTCACTTGTTCAAGCTGAACATTTCTCCCAAGACATAGCCCGTCTCAAGGATGACGACAGGTGTACCAACCGTCTTCAAAAACTTAAGCCCCTCTTAGACGAAGAAACCGGACATATCAGGGTCGGCGGTAGAATCAATCATGCCAACGTACCGTTCGATGCCAAACATCAAATTGTATTACCAAAGAAGCATCATTTTACTAACTTACTGATAGATTTTTATCACGTGACAAACCTGCACGTTGGTCCTCAAACTTTACAGTTTGCACTTGCCCAAACTTATTGGATTCTGTCTGCCCGCGATGCAGTCCGAATGCGCACTCGTCGTTGTGTGCGTTGCTTTCGCGCACGACCCATCGCGCCGCAGCCATCTATGGCTCAACTGCCGGCAGCTAGAGTCCGTTCAATGCGTCCATTCCTGCACGTAGGGATAGATTTTGCGGGACATTTTCACTTAAAATCCAGTAGTTTTAAAAAGGCAAAGGTATTCAAATCGTATGTCTGTGTATTTGTGTGCATGTCAACGAGGGCAGTCCATTTGGAATTAGTTCCAGAACTGTCCACCGAGTCGTTCTTAAACGCGCTACGTAGGTTCATATCCCGACGAGGTTTGTGTACTGACATCTATTCAGACAACGGCCGTAATTTCGTCGGATGTGACCGCTATCTATCCGAATTACACACATTTTTACAAAACGATAGCAATCATACAATGTTAAATAAACAACTGACTGACCTCGCCATTACATGGCATTTCAACCCTCCGTATGCATCTCATTTTGGGGGCATTTTTGAGGCAGCGGTCAAAAGCATGAAAACGCATCTCTATAGAGTCATAGGTAAACTTACGTTAACTCACGACGAATTTAATACACTTCTGTGCCAAATAGAAGCTGTTCTGAACTCCAGACCGCTCTGTACTCTAAGTAATGATCCTGCGGATCCACTCCCACTTACACCAGGTCATTTTCTCATCGGGGAACCATTAACCTCGTTGCCCGAATTTGACCTCTCGAACGACAACCCACACCGCCTGGTGAGATGGCAGATCGTTCAACAAGCGGTTCAACATTTTTGGAAACGTTGGAGTGTTGAATATCTCCATCAGCTACAGCAGCGAGGAAAATGGTTCCACGACAAGTCTCACCCACTCCTCCGCGACGGTTCTGTGGTCGTGTTGGTTGACAACGCGCTGCCACCCCTGCAGTGGCGCCTGGCGCGCGTGCAGCAACTTCACCCCGGCGCCGACGGTGTCAGTCGCATGGTTACTGTACGCATCGGTAACACTCTTACTAAGCGACCTGTAGTCAAGGTCTGCCCATTACCTATTGAGTAGGTACCTTACTGGAACTAAATATAAGCATGTCTAGTCTTAAGTTACATACTTCTTTAATTATTTCCTAATAAAATAAGCACTATTTTATGGTCGGCGGCATGTTCAGTACTTTAACGTCCATGTAACTTTGGCACATTAGCACAAACAATTATATCTTAATTATTTCCGAATCTACTCAAATATCAGGGTTACTTGCGGACACAATAAACTAAACGTTTCCTAGCAAGGAATACCAAAACGCAGCACGTTGTATGCGACAGTGCTGCCCTCGACAGTCTAAAAAGGGAACTGATTTAACTCGTACACGCAAGCAACGGCTGCTGTATAAAATATATGATTCTCGGCTCAAAACCTAGATATCGCGACTCGAATCCTAGCAGCAAACAGGTCAACCAAAATCTATCGTAATACGCCTACGGAGACCAGCAGACGGGGGCCCCCAGGAGATACTACGTTCCTGGAACTTGGTGAGTGTCTGTGATTTTTCCCCTGCTTATTTGAATTGTCGAAGGATTTACCCAACAATAAGGTTACAAACCTATTATTAGGATGATACTCTTTCAAAAAAATATATAATTAATTTCAGTTCGGTGGTTATAATTTCTGAATTATTCATTTCAAATCTTTAGAATATTACTATATTTATACTACCATCTCAAGGTTTATAAATGTGGTTGTGGTTTCTAACGGATAACAGCGCGCCACCTATTGGCGCATTCCCGTAGACCTTACAAACTAATCCTGTTAAGTATTCCAAAATTCCAACTAATTTAATTACAAGAGGATAGATGGCGGTGTAGCAGGGGGGAGAAATAAAGAAGACTCGTTACTTATTCTGCACACGCGCGTTTGCAGTTTGTAGTTGGGTCTGTTTGAAAACGGCGTCATAGCGACCACTAGCAGTCAATCCACTACGAAAAATAACTGCTAGTTTATTTATTAGTTATGGTTTAAAGTTAAAATGTTTTACTTTTCTTTTAATAGTGAGTTATTAAATAGTTTGCAAAAGTTCAATTGGTAACAAAACAGCTGTGTTTAAGAGAAGTGAAGTTTTAGACTATCATGCATGGGACCTTTTAAAAACTTACATAGTTAAGGGCTTTAATTAAAACAAAACTTCGGTTATTGAGTCCTTTGTGTAACGAGAGTTACTGAGTTAGCTTTTATGACTAACTTTTGTTACACAAAGGACGCGATGGTGATTTTTGTTTTCTATAGCCTTTAACTATGTACCTATTTTTTTAAACGATTCGTATGTCGTACAGAGCTTACGCCTCTTATCTACACTCAACCAATTTGATTCATAAGCAACTATGGAACAATGTCAAAGTGAGGTTATAATTTAGTATGTTACGATTTGAATTATTGCGTCACCTTGGCATAGTTCCATAGTGGCCTATGATTCAAATTGATTCACTGTAGGTACATACTTGTTTCTTGTAGTAACCAAAGTACGTACGTATTTTATCCGTATATAACGTTGCTTAAATAAATGACCACTGTTAAAATAATAATTCTTCACATTTAATGATCACGAAAAATATCCGTGTTATGTAATTTCAGATGAAGGTATTTTAATTGTAATGTTAATAAGGTCATAACAAAAATAAAATGCAAAATGTGGTTACAGAATTGGGTGAATCAACTTTTAAGGTACTCCCCAATTTTCGACATGTCTCACTATGTCACCTTAATTTGGTAGAACGCAAATTTTTTTTTTGAATTGGTCAATATATTGAATAAATCAGACAATTAAACTTACTTTCTAGCTGACAATTTTAAAAATTCTTCTATGATTTACACAAATATATCAGGTAACGCAGAGGCCGACGTTGTCCCCGGGTTTTGTATGAAAAACGTGCATTTTCCACTGCGTTACCATGTTTTTACAAAATTATAGAATTGGTTTATGATTATGAATAGTGAAATCCGAAAATGTGATTATCTAATTTTAACATGTGTAAACCATTATCAATCTCACATATTCTAGTAAGTTTTTATTAGCGTGTAGAAAAGGAAGACTTTAAAAGTTGATTCACCCAATTATCAAGTAATTTTAGTGTTGTTGGTATTTCTGTAGCTCTGCCTACCCCACTCTGGGAATGAAGGCGTTATGTTATGTATGTATGTAATAAGGTCCTTATATTAAAATAATGTATTTTGGGAAAACAATCACTGATTACCTCGACAACATCTGCTATGTTTATTTATTGGAAGTATATATTTGTTGATGATCTTATGTCAATTGGGTATTTTATTGAAAGTTTATACTTCTTGACTCTGACGTTAATATGTTAAGGTGTGCCCTCTGGTGTCAGTTGTGGCTACCCCTACAAACAGACCGGCGGGCGGTATTAGCAGACGCTGACGGGGCGACCGCGGTATTTAGTCAGCGGATCACGGCTTCGTTAGTATCAGTACAAATTATCGCCCCATCCGGATGACAATCTTTGTCTCAATCCTCTCAACTTCCAGGGACCTTTATTTTCTGTAGAACTAGAGACAAGATAAAACATGTCTCAAAATGAATGCAGTTGGCAGTCTGTTTAATTTAACATCTTTTGACTAGCAGATTTTTAATCATAATCTTTATCTAGGTACACCCGTGTGTTTGCCAGGTTAGAATAGTGCCACTCCATGTCTTCCCGTGGATTTTGTAAGAGGCGATTAAGGGAATAAGGGCTTGTAGTACTGTCAGGCGATGGGCTTGCAACCTGTCACTAATACACTGGTGAACATGATTAGCCTTAGCCTGATTGAGCAAAATGTGGTTATAGAAGTATCAACAAGTTTTTCAGAGTTTGTTGTTAATTCTGTAGCTCTGCCTACCCGACTCTGGGAATGAAGGCGTGACTTTCAGGGACCGGAACCGCTTAGCATTAAAGGGGTTTTCGATAGGGTATTTGATAGACTTGTTTTTACAAACCCCAAGGATGAGCTAAGCCTATCGTTGACATAGTCCAATGAAAGGGCAACCAAGCGATAGAATTAATTCGACTAAGCGCTAACCCATTCCCAATACCCTATCATCTGTTACCCTTTTTAAACTTAATCGAACGGTTTCAAGCTTTTTTAATCTCTATGCGCAAGTGTTTCGACTTATTATTGCACTACCTAACAATTGAATGGGTAGCGGCGGCAGGTGAGTAGCGCATGCGAGACGGCGAGGTGAGCCAGCCGAAATGTGCCGAAGGCGGCCGAGGCTTTGTCATAGGGTCGCACTGTTCGCTACGTCAAACAATAGTAAACCTAATTATCGTTCCCACAAAATGTACATTGTTTTGTTTGGGATTTGCTTTGAACTTGTTTTTTTTTAAGGCTGTAGGTTCAACTGACTTTGGTGGATTTTGGCGTAAAGTGTTTGTTTACTTTCAGAAATGAGTGATCAGGGTCGATTAAATAAATTGTATATTACCTACGTAGTTAGCTAAGTTCTTAGTTCCATGTGAAATATTAGATATTTTTTAAATAAAATCGTCAGTTAAAAAGTTTCGCCGACGAATTTTCAAAGAAAACAAAATGGAAAGCTTGCTTTGCGCAGGCAAATTACGATGTTATAGGTGGGCGCAATTAATATGGCGCGCGGATTATGCAATAATAGACTCTCTATCAACGGTGTAAGCGCTTCCATACGCGCATTATTAATTGTGTCGTGCTATAAACACGGTTAATATTAATAAATATTAAATATTTGTAAAATGAGAAGTAGCTTTTTAGGGTTCCGTAGTCAAACTAGGAACCCTTATAGTTTCGCCATGTCCGTCCGTCCGTCCGTCCGTCCGCAGCCTAGCTCAGATACTCTTTATACTAGAAAGCTGTAATTTGGCATGAATATACATATTAGTCACGCCAACAAAGTGGTAAAATAAAATCTTGAAAAACATTTTTTTTTGTGTAGGTACCTCTCCTACACGTAACGTGGGGATGATTTTTTTTTCTCGTCTACCCCATAGTGTGGAGTGTCGTTGGATAGGTCTTTCAAAAATATTGCGGGTTTGTAAAAACAGTTTTCCGATTAAGTGATCCGTTTATGAAATATTCAGCTTTAAAGCGCTAATTTTTGTTAGAGTCAAATGTTAACCATTATTTAGCCTTTGTTCTTTTCGAGACTGTTGAGGAAATCAAAATGATTTACATACATTTTGTACGCTGTAAATCACTATTTACCTATTGTTATATTATACGAGTATAGGGTTAATTAAACCATCACTGCGATCTAAATAATTTACTTACGTTTTTAAAGTGTAAGCAAGCCATTATTCACAAATTGTTCCATATATAAGGTCGATTATTTAATGAGACTGGTTTATAGTTAAGTACATATTTTTAGTGTAATTATGTACTAATTGTTCAATATAAGGTCAATTGTTTAATGAGACTGTTGATGATCAAAATGATTTATTTATTTTTCATATTTTTACAGTTTACCTACTGTTATATATAAGGTTAATTATTATTAAATGAAACTAGCTGTCATCAAAATTATATATATATTTTTATTTTTTTTTATGTTAAGGAGAAGGCACACGAACACTCAGGCCACCTGATGGTAAGTGGAATCTGAGATCCATAGACATTTGAATTCTCAAGACTATAATCCTAAGACCTCAAATGCGTTGCCAACCCTGAGGACTAAGATGGAATGCCTCTATGCTAGTAATTTCACCGGTTGTCTTATCCCCACACCGGAACACAACAATGCGAACACAGTTGCTTGGCGGGTGGTTAATGGATAAGATGGTGGTAGCGATCCGGACGGACCCTGCACAGGGTCCTACCACCACTGAAACTGATATTGTAATGTAGAAGGTTAATTATTTAATGAAACTATTGTTGAGATCAAAATTATTTAGGTAGGTACTTATTTACTTATACATATATTTATACAGTGTAAATCATTATTTACTTAAGTACAATTTTTTAAAGTGCATTCATTCAGCAGTCCATTATTAAACCAATGTTTTAAAAAAACCGGGCAAGAGCATGTCGGACCATGCTCAGGTAGGGTTCCGACGCCGCTTATAAATACTACAAACACCAAAAACTATCTCTAAAAACAACAAGTATGAACTATTTTACTATTTAAAGTTATTTGGTGCCGTCTTAGCTAATTTTCGTAGGTATAAACACTAGTCGCCTGTATCTCAAGAACCAATCATGTCTACTTAGTGGTGATAGTTTTCCTTAAAAATTCGTTATATGCGCTTTCATTCACGATTTTTTTCAGATTTTTATTATTTGTAGTTTTGGCTGTAGGGGCGGGGGGGGGGGCGACACTTGACTCTAACAAAAATTAGCGCATTAAAGCTTAAAATTTCATAAACAGATCCCTTAATCGAAAAACTGTTTTCACAAACCCACAATATTTTTGAAAGACCTACCCAACAACATGCCACACTATAGGGTAGACGAAAAATAAAAAATCATCCCCACGTTACGTGTAGGGGAGGTAAGTACACCAAAAAAAATAATCTTTTAAGATTTTATTTCACCACTTTGCTGACGTGACTAATATGTATATTCATGCCAAATTACAGCTTTCCAGTACTAAGAGTCTCTGAGCTAGGCTGCGGACGGACGGAAATGATCAAAAATGTAATTATTTACCTAACGTTCAAATTAACAAGACATTAAATAGGTATTTACGTTTTAAAGCTTGCTTGATATATTTTTTTAGTTCTTCTTGAGAATCGTCCTGGTACGTTTCCATGTTAAAAATACTTTCAGATCAAACAAAATTTATTATTTAAAAGTCAACCAGCTCTCGCGTACACTTATAATAATAAAATAGCTTGCACTTTTTGCAGTAGGTACTTGCACAAGCAGCCATCCGTCACGCAGCCAAACGTCTTTATTATTCCGGCGGGAACATGAACTAAGAATTATTAAACAACATTATCATCTCAATCCCGTCCCGTCCCGACACGAACTTAAATAAAGTAGGCAAGTAACGTCAGGCTAGACAGAAATCGCCCAAATGCGCAAAAAAGAGAGAGGCGATCAATGGGGTAAAACCCAGTTAATGCTAAGCGCTTCAATATTAAACTACCGAAACCCTAATGAAATTGGTAAGCTCTATGGAAGTGGTTAACTAGTTCAAAGGGGTTCCCCTAACGTTAAGGTAACACAATCATAGGGTAACCACATCGATTGGGTAGCCAAATGATAGGCTTACCCTATCGATAGGGTTAATCAAATGAAGGGGTTTTCCGGTCCCTGGTGACTTTATGATGTTGATGATGAATCTTTATCTACGTAATAGGTATCCTTACAATATAAATTGGTGGAAAATGTAGGTTAACCTGTTCAGATATCTGTAAATAAATTACCCTCTTTAGGCTCTAAGGCTTCAAAATACGTGCGATTGTATGATGTGAATTGATGTGTGTCCTGCTCTGCCACCTACAAGCTAAAATATAACGAAATAAATGCTTGTATATTAAGTTATATTAACGAGTAAATTGTTAACCCAGTTATAAATAACCGAAACCCTTCACTGCGCGCTGCCCTCCACAATCTTTTAATCCGGTTTCTTTTAATAACAAAGACTCGTAACATAGTGTCCTTTATTCCACTTTATTCTGAACCTACAACTAGAGCACTTGACATGGAACAAACGCTATTCTTTGCCCCCCGGGACTTCCACTGCTGTATTTGACAACAATAATTTCAAATGCCAGTCAGGTCAAATTGAGTAGGGTAGAAAATGCTAAAATTAATATATCATCGCATCATTTTGTCAAGATCACAGAAAATTTAAACCAACCATGCGTGGAAAAGGGTTATTTCATCAATTTTCTGTGCTCAGAGCAGTAAAATTAAATAAAGCACCTAGATTTTTTGTGTGACCTACTTGCAGAAATATGTAGAGTAACAAATATATAACAGAGCGCAACCATACATTTATACTTTTAAAAGCTTAGCCGTGTTTGCCACAGCATTTGAGAATTTACCTAGAAAATGTCAAAAACATTAGTTGAAGTGTGGAGTTGTGGGTTGTGGATCCCTAAGAGTTATAATACACATCTCGTTAGCTACCAGCGTGGCATGAAGTTCAGCCGCTGTAAAATATTCCTCCCGTGGAGTGCTCGGCGCTTCGCAGACTGCTCGCAAATCCTTAGGCTAGATAATAAGTTAGATAAGTAGATGTCATAGTAGGATACTCACTCACTTTGTAGTTATCCGTCGAATTCAGTGACAGATAAGGACAAAGCATGGCATAACTATTCTATTCCACGTTTATTAGTAAGGGGGTTCGTATTTAGTGGTTACTTTGTTGACGCAAAATACTTTACTCATACAATTGCTGTAACATTGTTACTTATTTTTGCTGATTGTTTCTTTTTCGACTCCTTAAGTCCTACAGCATTTAGACGTAGTATAAAATAAATAAATTAATTAAATGGATACTTGCATAACTTTTAACATTGAGGATAAATTGTGTTGAGTCGATGTTCGGTTTAATGTCGCCGTTATAATACATAATGAAGAGATGTGCCTTTCTCGAGAAGTTTGAAAATTCTTAGAAGTTAGTGGCTACATTCTCCACGTGAAAAGCGGTTAATATTAACTTTATAACTAGATAGTTAATGATGCTGGAAGGCTAAGCAGGTTTATTCAAACTGAATCTAATCCTTTTTATCCTAAATCAATTTTCTTATTGATAAAGATTAAGAAGTGAAAACCAAATAAGCGGACTGACGTGTAAAAGAGCCCTCATGTGGCCAATTTACTGAATAAATGATTGAATTTGAATATGAATTAAGCGATCGTACTCGTAGTTACATACTTAGTTAACTTGGTTTTTATACTTTTACTATAAAACTCACCAATGGCAACTTTTTGCGATTGTATTGTTATAATGTTTACGCCTATCTTATTATATTTTTGCATGTAATATTTCTTTCTCAAGTGAATTATTGTTATTTTTTTGAGAAATAAAGATCTTTAAACCGAATAATAGAGAATTTTGCATACAATTTACGAGTAGTTAATATAAAATTGATTGATAATTTTCACTGTGTTTATCGGTAAAACTATAGGGATAACAAAATTTTAGATACTTTACCATCGTATTTAATATTGATGTGCCGTAATATGATACGGTCAACCTTTCTGACCGGGGACGTATAACTAATTGCTAGTGGTCAGATCAAATTGATTCCTCATTGTACAACAATCATATTTATAGTGAATACAGTGACTTTTAGTTGCGTATTATAATAATTATACGTCATTAACTCATTAATAATTAATAAATTAACCGTGTGGTTGCCGGATTAGAAAATTGCCACTCCATGTCTTCTCATGGATGTCGTAAGAGGCGACTAAGGGGATAAAGGCTTGTAGTGTAGTACTGTTTGGCGACCTGGCACTAATACACTGGTAAAAATCTTAACCTGATAGTGCAAAATGTGGTTACAGTAGTCTCTTTAGAGTTGTTGGTATTTCTGTAGCTCTGCCTACCCCACTCTGGGAATTAAGGCGTGATGTTATGTATATATAAATAAATAAATAATTACAAGACTGTACCTGCTATCACTATTTTTAGTATTTACCTAAGTAAAGAAGATATTTATTTCAATTTCATAGCCTTCATTTACTAAAAATAATATCTATATGCATTATATAATAAAAGTATAACTGTAATAAAATCTGAATTTAATTTAGCACAGCAGTCCTCTCACTAGCTTGTCGTTTTGATACAGAGGCCTCCTCCAGCTTTTTCCATTCCTGTCTGTCCCGCGACTCCCGCGCTATTTTGGGCGATACAGGGCCGGCTATTTTTCTGCTATTCGTCTGACCATCTACTATACTGTCTACCTTTTCTCCTCTTTGTGTTATAGCGTGGTGTCCATTCTGTTATAGTTCGAGTCCACTTTGGAAGTAAAGACAATAACGTTAACGTAAACGTTACTTAAAAAAAATCCTGGAAGAGCATGTCGGACCATGCTCAGTGACGGTACCGAAGCCGTTACTACAAACACAAAAAACTATCTCGAACATTTTGTTCATGATGTTGTTGTATATTTATAACAACGCATAATTACTGCTTAGTATTACCAAGGGTCTCTGAGATTGTCCGCGGACAAACGGACATAGCAAAACTATAAGGGTTCCTTGTTGACTACGGAACACTAAAAAGGCAAAAAAATGGAATCATCAACGTGATTCTATAAACAAGTAGCGGCGCCGGCGTAGACTTAAAAAAAATCGGTCAAGAGCATGTCGGACCATGCTCAGTGTAGGTTTCCAAAGCCGATAAGTACTACAAACATAAAAATCAATAAGTATAACTAATTTTCTATTTATAGTCATTTGGTGCCGTCTTAGATGATTTTAGTAGGTATAAACACTTTAATCACCTGTATCTCAAGAACCAATGATGCCTACTTAGTCGTGACAGTTTTCCTTTTAAATTCGTTACTTATAAGCGCTTTCATTTAAGGCGAAGGGTACGGCAAAATTATGAAATCGAGGTGTTTTCGGATAAATTTCTTGGTAAAACTATAAGTGGTAGGTTTAAATGATAACAATCTGAAGACACATATCCTCAAGTTTGGCTCTAGCTCATTTATATAGTTATCTTACTCATAGTAAGCTCTATATACAACTTTGAATAAACCGTTTTTAAAAAGTTTATATTGGTTTTATTCCGGCTGGGCGATTTAGTCTGTTGCCAAACTTTCCACACTTCTTTTTAAAGGCTTAATGTGTGGTGTGAGCTGAAATATTATTAGTTTTAATAAGAATTTCCATGTTATATACTCAAAACATATATGCTCCTAATGAAACAATCAACTAAATGTTTGCTCTTAAACTATGACTAGGCGTTTTGAAGCATTTTGTTGAATGTGGCCAAAAAAAATATATACAAACTAAAAAAAAAGAGTTTAAAATACTCAAAAAATAAACAAAACTATTTTAAACAAAAACTAAAATAATTTGAATAAAAATTGTTTTTAGTGTTATATAATGGATTTGAACTTGCATTCACGTTGGATCAGTAAAATTTCGTAAAAGTTATAACTACGTATATAGGTACCTAGGTACTCAAAACTTCAAAGCGATGAAAGCGACGTTGCGAGCTCGGTTTGGGTTGGCGTGTGGCGGCCGGCCGCGGCGTTGCCAGATCGTTGGATGTATTTGTTTCCTTGGTTGACAGTTTGAATGTTTCAAACTTTGTTTTGCTCCTACGGTCAGTTGTCACTACTTTCAGTTGTGAGTCAGTCAGTTGCGTTCTAGTTCTACTATTCCGTGCGAACAAGTAGCTACTGTAGTTTTTTTATATTTTGTCCTTTGCGTTGTTTGGTTTCAATTGTGTTAATTATTTCTTTTGATTGAACTTCGTGTTTTATACGTGTGAAAATGGGGAATAAGCGGGGCAGAAAACCTTCTGCCTCAATCAAGTTGCTTCGGAAACGTCGCGGTCGATGTGGGCAACAAGCTAAACAGCAGCGAGATTCCGCTGTACAGTAAGTACTTACAAAGTGTCCATAATATGCATTTCAAAAGTAAAGTACATTACTTACGTGCCTACATAAAGACCTCATGGTTGCGGGTTTCACATGGGCAGCAGTGTATCAACTGGGAATAGCATAATTGATTTACCAACTATGAGAGTTTTTGGCTCTTTTATTATACTTGGATTGGCAGTTACTATAAATATAAGTTTTAATTTTTGTTTTAGGCCTTCTACCATTCATATTGAAAATCATAATCCAGTTTTTACTTATACTTTAGACATCTTTAAATTAATACTTTTTTCTCTTAAGTACGTCTAACATAATAAAGAAAGTTTAGAGTGTATGAATGGTTCTTTATACTTGGCATTATACAAAGGTAATCTACCTTAACTTAACTAAACTTCTGTATGTTTTGTTTGATCTATGATCTATTACAAACTACTAAACTAGTTCCAAAGCCAGCTGACCTGGGTTCAAATCCTGGTAAGGGCAAATATTTGTGTGATGAGCATGAGTATTTGTTCCTGAGTCTTGGTTGTTTTCTATGTAGGTACTTCTCTATCTAAGTATGTTACCATTGTCTAGTACCCATAGTACAAGCCTAGAGCTTAGTTTTGGACTAGGTCAATTTGTGTGAAATTGTCCCCTGATATTTATTTATTTATTATATTTATTTAGTTCTCTTTATTGTTGCAGGTCAACATCTGGTCATGGTCATTTTGATAATGATTTTGATGTAGTGTATGGTGATAATATATCCAATGGTTCTGAACAGTAAGAAAAATATATATTGTGAATATACATGCTATACAGGATGGCCAATGTAGATCGGTCAGTTTGGGCAAGTATGAAACTATAAGACATGATTTTATTGACAAGAAAAACTGCATTCATATATTTAAAAGAACTAAATCTCTGGTTGGGAATCATAAGCAAAAGTTTTGGAAAATAAAACATACATTATTTCTATTTTAATATTGATTGTGTAGGTGTTAAGCAGTAAATGTTACTATGAAACATTTGTATGATGAGCACGAGTCTTGGATGTTTTCTATGTATTTAAGTATATATTTACATACATACCTACATATATACATAACGTCACGCCTTTATTCCCAGAGTGGGGTAGGCAGAGCAACAGAATACCAACAACTCTAAACTTGTTAATAATTCTGTACCTAACCACATTTTGCATAGTCAGGCTAAGATGTTTACCAGTGTATTAGTGACAGGTCGCAAGCCCATCACCTAACAGTACTACAAGCCTTTATTCCCTTAGTCGCCTCTTACAACATCCACAGGAAGACATGGAGTGGCACTATTCTAACCCGGCAACAATATGGGGGGTATATATTTCTCTTTATTGTTGTCTAGTATCCATAAGTACAAGCCTAGAGCTTAGTTTGGGACTAGGTCAATTTGTGTGACATTTTCCTGTGATATTTATTAATTTAGTAGGTGTTTGAAAGTACAGCCATTTTTTTTATACAAAATTGAACTCGTTTAGGTTAGATTTTACTATTGCGTTTTGTATCTTTAAGTGTCGAATTTGTGTTGGTTGTCATTTCAAACACCTACTAAATTGAATTAAACTATAGGGTCGAGGATTATCTAACAGACAAAAATGCTTGGCCTAAGATACATAACGTAACATAACTAGATTGATACTTAGATACATAACGTAGCTTACTAACAATCTAGTCTTGGGGACATGGTTTCTGTGTTTCTGTAGGAGAATGTATCAAAACTTTATTTAATATTTTTTTTCATTTAGTTTTGCACCGCCATGGGTAGGTATAAATATTATTATTATTTTATTTATTTGCTCCTGTGTTTATTAGAAGTTTCGACACGTTTTCCTGCTTAACTGTGCATGATGTATATATTTTGAAATTTTATTAATTGGTTGATATAATGCTAGGTTAAGTTCTATCATTGTCATAAGCAATATTAAAAAAAAATACTGACTGTTGAGTCTTGTGGCGCTTCTTCTCAGCATTGGCCTCCTCTTGGGAACCGCTGGTAGAATTTTGACGTTTAAAAGTGCCCGTGCGGCATACTTACTGAATAAACAACTTTTATCTGTTATCTTTTTTATCTTTAAAGGATATGGTGAACAATGCATTTTATTCATTTTAGATAACATATTTCATAGTAACATTTACTGCTTAAGTCCTACACAATTGATATCTAATTAGAAATAATGCAAATTTTACTTTTTAAAACTTCCGGGTTTGTTTCCCAAACTGAGTACCTACTAGTGTTTGTTAAATCTAGGCATGCAGTTTTTCTTGTCACTAAAATCGATGATATGGATCCTAAGAACAGATCTTTGTATATCTTACAGTTTCAGACTTGCCCATACTGACCGGTCTACTACATGGGCCACCTCTCCAAATTAACATAATACAATTTAATCTGCTCTTTAATTATATGCCGTAATAATTAATTTTGAATCAATTATGAACATGATTGTATACTTATGTTTTTTACTCTGCTATTTCAGTGACAAAAGCAATGAAACAAAGTATGGGAGAAGAATAGTTAATGTATTGCAGTTTTTTATTCAATTGCAAGAAATATCGTCCCATGGCCCGTTGAATTGCGGGTTACAAGCAGTTGAAATTATATCGCAAACTCGGAGTGGGCTCATCTCACTATATGCACTTAAGTGCAAAATGTGCAATATGACATTTCAAATGAACAATGATATCCCTACTGATGTAATGGATCTCAATACTAGTGCAGTAGCAGGCACAGTGGCCATTGGATGTGGATTCACTCAGCGTACTGATTTATCAGCTGCTGTTGGCCTAGTTCCCATGTCCAAAAACTTTGTATAAAAAACATGTAAAAAAAAGATTGTTTACTGCGAGAAATTATCGACCCAAGGTTTACCCGAAAAATGGCAATAAGGGATCCAGACTATATAATAGGGGCCATGAAGGAACAGAAAAAGAAAGAAAAAATAAGAAAATGAAAGCTATGAAGCTTAAAGGAAAGAAAAAAAAAAGCCCACAAAAAGAGAAAACCGGACCACGAAATTCTCGACGAATCGCCGCCTTGCCGTAGACCACGTCGAAAATAAAATATTTGAATACTTTTAAAGTACCTAGTATTATTGAAAAAGTTTATTCCCCTACTCCTGGGCCTCTATTCTACTGCGTTATAACGAAATCGCGTTTGAGGTTTATGCCACAGTCTCCATTATTGTCAATGATAATTATAAGAGTCATCAAAACGTTCACAATACGGAACCAAGTAAAATTAGATACACGGTAATGACGACATTACCGTGTAGAATCTCAGCCTTGTCGGGTATGGCTAGCACATCTTGTTTTTTCTAGCTCACTCATTGCGTCTGTATCGTAACAGACTAGTAGTACGATTACAGGGCTGCGATTCTACACGGTAATAACGATATCGTTTTTGACCTGTTTCCGTATTGTCAACGTTGTGATAACTTTTTTGTCATTTACAATAATGGCGACTGTGACATAAACGATTCTAAAACACGTCAAACGCGATATCGTTATAACGCAGTAGAATGGAGGCCCTGTAAGTTTACCATTGACAGAGAGTTTGCCTTAATTTAATTTTCAATTTTCAATACCCACGTCTACCGATTTAGTAATAAGTATTTTATTTGTATGAGATTAATATGAAGGCAATCCATCTGTCAGTGGTAAACTCAACATAATTCTACTGTAGTAGATAGTAATCACGTAGAGGTCGTTTTAAAAGAGCTGGCACGAAACCATGAAAAGAGGGAATGAAAGTATGTACATAACTAAATTTTTTGTTCGAGATATAAACTGTCTAAAAGATAGCACTCGCACAATCCTAGTAGACCAAATTTTTCTTTGATCTAATATTCATGCCAGCTATTCAAGAAACAATCTTTACGTGTTAAAAAATACTATTTATGTATTTACTTATTTGATAAAAAGCTATTTTTGACATTCGTTCCTGAATTTGAGATAGTATATAGAAAAACGCAAATTTATTATATTGCTCGGCCTAACGAAGCGCCATCTAACAGTAAATCCATGCCTGACTCTTGGACAAATAGCAATATGTGGTCGATCGCAGAGCTTACTCGTTAGATGGCGCGCGAATTAAAATTTTACTCGTCTGCCCGAATGAGCAAGGTCAATTGCCCGCCCCGTCGCCTTAAAGTTTTTTTCAGATTTTTATCGGGGGGACGATGACACACTAACAAAATTTTGCGCTTTAAATCTTAATATTTCATAAACGGATCTCTTAATCGAAAAACTCTTTTTACTAACGCGTATTATTATATACTATATACTATTTTTGTAAGACCTATCCAACGACACCCCACACTATGGGGTAGACGAAAAATAAATGTATCCCCAAGTTACGGGTAGGGGAGGTACAGTAAAAAAATATTTTTTAAGATATTATTTTACTGTTTTGTTGGCTTTACTAATATGTAAATGCATGCTAAATTGCCCGTGTGGTTTCCGGGTTAGAATAGTGCCACTCTATGTCTTCCCGTGGATGTCGTAAGAGGCGACTAAGGGAATAAAGGCTTGTAGTACTGTTAGGCGATGGGCTTGCAACCTGTCACTAATACACTAGTAAATATCTCAGCCTACTTGTGCAAAATGTGGTTACAGAATTATTAACATGTCTTTTTAGAGTTGTTGGTATTTCTGTAGCTCTGCTTACCCCACTTTGGGAATGAAGGCGTGATGTTTTGTATGTTGTTGTTGCTAAATTACAGCTTTCTAATACTAAGAGTCTCTGAGCTAGGCTGCGGACGGACAAACATGGCGAAACTATAAGGGTTCCTAGTTTGACTACGGAACCCTAAAAAAGCAAAACAAATGACATCATATCTGAAAAATCATTCAAAAGACTGTGGGATAGTAAGTCATGCTGCATCTCTATTTATAAAAAACGAAAACGAAATATGACTACATATCTACAGCACACACGACAGACAGAGAAAGATATTATAATGTGGCAAACATGAATACCTAGACATTTTTCAATTATCTGCCCCTTTTGGTATAAAAATGGCTGACTATTCAAAGCTTATTGTTAATCGCTTGGCAAACACAAATGCAGACAAAATTAAGTGGACCATTACTCCACTGGGAACCATTTTAAATTGCTTTTAGAGTTCGCCACGTTATGCAATTTGCGCAATGGAAAACGAAGAAATAATTGGAAGCATACGAGTGTCGTTCAACATTCGTCGTTTGAAGAGTTCTTCATTTTATTCAACGATTGAATATAATTATGACAAAATTAATTAAAGAATTTTTACAAAGAAAATAAAGTTTACCTTTGAATCACGGACACTCATTTCATAGGATGCTTTCAGACAGGCATTCCCACGTTCAGGAGTTATATTTTTTTGGTGGTCACAGGTCAGACCTAACGTAATCTACGTTACCCATGCTGTATGATAGATAAACTAAAGCAATGATTTTGGAAACAATAAAGTTGAAAACTAAAGCTTATTTTAGCTGTCGATGAAAGAGTTTCACGGTGAAACGGCAAATTCGATGAAATATCGAGTGTCGGTGAATCAAGGGGATCCCGGAACTAATCACTACATAGTATAAAACAAAGTCGCTTTTTCTGTCCCTATATCCCTATGTATGCTTAAATCTTTAAAACTACGCAACGCATTTTGATGCGGTTTTTTTTAATAGATAGAGTGATTGAAGAGGAAGGTTTATATGTATAATACTATAATCCGGAGCGAAGCGAGGGCGGGTCGCTAGTAATACATAACATAATACACTCGTCTCGTATGGCTCACAGGTACAATCGAACTCATTTAGCTGAACATTTTAGTACCTTGCCGCAGCCATTAATATACTAAATTCAAATAACTCTCAGTTTTTTACGTTATTGCGATAAGGTACTAACTTATGAGTTCAACTGTACTCTGCTCGTTAAGTTGACAAGTTTTCTTGGTTTCACACTTTTTAACCCCCAACAAAAAAGAGGGGTGTAATAAGTGTAACGTGGTTCTGTGTATCGGTGTCACACGATTTAGACCAGGCTTTTTTTTAAAGGAAGCCAGTTCTGCCCTGCTAACACAAATGGCAATATCTCAGACAAAACTCCTGTAGCAAATACAACCTTATAACCAACAGAATAGGATTGAATCTGCTTTGGTAATTGATTTTGAGATTCGGCTTATTGGCTTAGAAGGGCAGATTTTAATCAGGGTGGTTAGCTAAGTTTTATAGAAAAAAGATAAAAAAATATAAAAGTTGCTTATTCAGTAAGTAGGCCACACGGGCACTTTTACACGTCAATACTCTAGTAGCGTTTCAGAGAGACCGCTGCTGAGAAGAAGCACCACAAGTAACTCAACAGTAGGTCATTTTTTTTTAAATATTGCTTATGACAATGATATAACTTAACCTAGCATTATACCTATAAATCAATTAATAAAAGTTAAATATATATAACGCATGTACAGAATAATAGTGACCCAATTCAACATTTCAGCTTTCGAACTACAAGTCATAAATTTATTGCGATATACATATTTACATATATATAATATCTTGCGTTGTTAAACAGGAAAATGTGTCCAAACTTTTAATAAACACAAGAGCAAATAAATAAAATAATAATATGTATACCTACCCATGACGATGCTAAACTAAATGAAATAAAAAAAAAGTTTCGATACGTTCTCCTACAGAAACCGTGTCATTTTATATTTACTGCCCTCCGAAGCTTATGTCAGATTCAATTGTCAAAGTAAAATCAATCCTCTCTAGTTAGTAATAAGGTTATAATTGCTACAGGAGCTTTATTTGAGATACTGATACTCGGCTAAGCAGGGCAGGTTATTAAAAGAAACTTATATTTATCGACAAATTTCAGCGCAACATTTGAAGCATTTTAACCTTGTGAAGCCCACCATACTACAAACAGGGAGATTTTCGTAAGTGGGAATTTGAATCTAACAGGAAGGAAATAAAGTTCAATTATCCTTGCTCTGAAATGCCATTTTTAACCATGACAAATAAAAATAAACTTTATGCTCCCTCAAATAAACTTCAAACTAAATTGCCTTGATTATCTACACTCTTTAACACACCGGGTTTCACGCGCATTCTACATTGTCATAATATAAGCTTTCAATCTATTGCTTCACTTAAATCTAGGCTGAGGAAGTACTGACTTCACTCTTCTTCCTGATTTATGACGGTATCTCCGTTCTACTTTAGATACTTATGGTTTTTTTTTTAATATATTTAACTTTTATACCAGTATACATTTGTTTATTTATCTTATTGATTATATGTATATGTTTATACGTATTTGATTGATATTTAGCCATCCGCTGTTTTATGTCTCTCTCAATCGCTCAAAGGTTAACTGGAAGAGGTCATTTAAAGGGATAAGTTCGCCTTTGTTCATAACTTTTATGTTTCTGTTTCGTTTTTTACTTTTTTATCTTCTGATTGTTTAATAAAGAGTTTACATATAGCGTGTCATATACATGAGCGCTGTTTTTATGTCGTGACGTCAAATGATTTTAATTTTCTTTGACGTGCCTTAACGATGCTAGAAGGAGTAAACGTTACCCCACCTTTGCCATTGACGAGAAAGAGCGCATTATACAGGAGGGGCATGAACATGATTTTTTCTTTTTAATATTTATAATGAGAATGTACAAATTTGAGTACAAAAGGTGAACTTAATGCCTAATGGCAGTAGTCCTGGAAAATCAGAAAATATTTTGTTAAACAAGCGCTTAAAAACCAGGAAACATTTTTTTTTTGTAATCTTTGTAAACTCAATTGCGTGAGTGATAATTTGTCGAATTGTAAGGGCATGCAATAGTAATGTTAACAATATTTTTCATGTTCGATAGACAAAGCCTTAAAATAAAATATCAAACTTAAAATTCAAATTCAAATTCAAATTATTATTTTTTATTTCAGACATGTGTCCATATAGTGTTAGTCATAAAAGTCTTATAAATCTACGTTAGTAACAATACTTAGCACTTAAAAAATCCTCTATACATTATGTCTGGACTCCATATGAACGGAGTCCCAATGGGCTAGGAAGCCGCTGGCAGGCGAGGCCCAGACCAGCTGCAAGAGGCTGTTGGGACTGTCCCAACAGCAATCATAAGCATAATAATCGTTTTTTATTATTAAGTTCTTAGCAAAAAAACTAGGATCTTATTACACCCCTCATACTAGGTTCTCTTGTAACTAATAATCTTTCAAACTGGTAACAACGTTATCAAGATTCATTCTAGCAAAAACAGATTTATGTAGAAAATCTAATAGAACACCATTTTAACCTACTACCTGTCAGATTGACTTAAAATTTGACACACCACTTATGCAATTCCTACGAAGATATAAGCAATAATATGGTACCATCGAGCCGATATGATGCTGGAGGAAGATGGTGGCCATAGAAACTCAATGGCTCATAAGTAGACCCGTTTGAGCCCTCGAATTTGAGATAGTTTTTGGGTTCCGTACCCAAAGGGTAAAAACAGGAACCTATTACTAAGACTCCACTGTCTGTCTGTCACCAGGCTGTATCTCGTGTGCTCGAGTCCGACTCGCACTTGGCCGGTTTTTTGTGTTTCTAGTGACGTCACTTGGCTCGTCTTTGATAGTGAGTTTATCAACAGTATGAGAAGTACAGTCGGTAAAAAGTTTTTTGACAATGTTGCAAACCCCTTTGAATAAAGTGGCTAAATAAAAGGAGACCTACTCTTCCACACTACTGCCCTTAAAATTAACTTAAGTAATGTTAGATAGAGCCATTTTTGTTCAGGGTTTTTGGATATATTTCGTTAAGTATCAAAAATTTTGCGGTTAGAGATTTATTAAGATGATTAGGTACTCAAATTTAGGCCAACATTGAAACTTAACTGTCATGTAAAGAAAGTTAGACCTCATCGACTTTCATAACTAGGTATAAGATTAAAGCAGAACTAGTAAAAGTTCCCACAATGAAAATTCTAGTAATGAATAACTGGCCATCCTGTAGAATAATTCTCGAACTCTTTGAGTTTCTGCCACCCGCGCCGCTCGCTACGCTCGCTGCAACTTTATAGTTGAGACTGAATTGATTACGCAAACTACCTTACTCGATTTACAAAGACTTGATGCAAAATAATTTCACAGGAGAATTTTGCCTTTCTGGTTTATGACTTGATGATTTAATGGGCTGTTATTTTGTCTGTAACGTGATTATTGTGAATAATTGAAGACTTGAGCCTTAACCTGAATTAATTTACTACAAGTGTTTAAGATTTATGTGTATGAAGGTAAGTGCTAGAGCATTGTTATCTTACTGTGCACACTTTAGGTAGGTACCTACTTTTTCTTTTTGGCAAAACAATTCTTCATAATTTGAACATAATTAGTCGCCAACAAAATTGGATGTAAGATAAACAAGACAGACAAAACATCTTCGCCATCAACGCTAAAAGCAATCCAATTAGGCGAATTAAAATGGCGCACTCTCGGAATGTTCGCGTAAAACAGACGTATGCAAAAGTGAGTAATTTAGCACTTCCCGTAGCCGGCCCTTTGTCACGTGCAAACATTTCTCCTGAAGAAAGCATTTCGTTATGCAGGATTTAATTACGCGACACAATGCTTTGAAAAGAAAGGCGGAGCAATGCATTTTAAAGAGATTGCTTTTGTGAGTTCTAATCTCGTCAGAAATGGGTTTTTTGCCAACTAAAAAAAGAAATCAGTTTAGTGTTATTGTACGTGCGTGGATTGTAAGTTTGATTATAACAAAATACCTTATAGCCTTACCCTAATGACTGCATTTCAAACAGACTATGACAAACTTTATCCTTACCCTTTCTGTGCTCTATTGTAAAGTTATATTGCGACAAGCGACAACCCCAACGGGCAAGACGTCCTGTCGGATTTTCTAAATTCATAAACCATTTCAAGGATGCATGATCAGTAGTAGGGTATTATTGGGTGTCCTCGCTGCGCTCGGATGATCCAGAATCCCCAATAATGATCCAGGATCCCCAATAGTTTCCATCGATCAGGGATCTAGTCGGATGATCCAGGATCCCCAATAGTTTCCATCGATCAGGGATCTAGTCGGATGATCCAGGATCCTCAATAGTTTCCATCGATCAGTGATTCAGAATTCCATAAACTCAACAGGCAAACGAATGACCTGACAATCCTTCAATGGTAAATTTGCATATTCTCGCCTCATAAATTTCTATAACAAAATATTTTGTATAGAGAAGCAAAACCGGAGTGCCGTATAATTCAATTTTATATTACTTATATTTTTGTTTACGGCACTCCGGTTTATTTTTCATAAATTTATTACTTTGTTTATTCATCTTTGTTTATTCATCTTTGTCCCTGTTAACACTTTCCACACAACCATTGCTGTACTAATGTTATAGGATAGTCCCGCTAACAGTTTTCTGGAGTGGCCAATTCCATACTAATTGTTTAAGGACAAGGCGGTCTTTCGATACGTTCCAAAGGGGCGCCTCCTCTGTACTGATATTTACTCAACCAAGATAATACTAGAACGCTGATCTATATATGCGACCGATCGTAAAAACTTTGATAGCGTGATTCAGGTCTTTTTCAATTATTACTGTCAAATCAAAATAAAAACTGCAAACTTTTTTTGATTTCAAGCTATCTTCAGTTGTTATTAAAAACCACATTATTAAAAGTGTTGATTAAAGTGAAATACATTAATTATTCCAATATTTGTGTATTATTCAAGTAATGAGAGATTGTTACGACATCTATTTAAAAAGGTAGGTACTTAACATCTGCTAGTCTGACGATAAAGTGACTCACGCGCTACTGTTACTAAGAACTTTTCAATGTTATTGTTAGCGTAAGATGGCGCTATTTGACAATGCTATTTGAATGGAATAATACAGTGAAATGAATCTGCGGTCTTTAATAAAGTAAAAATTTCGTAGGTGAACTGAAACTTTAATAAATAAATCGACTGAAACTATTAAGTTTATCTCAACACTGTAATCGTTCGCGATGTACATCAAAGTTCGAACATTGTTACGACATCTATTTAGGTAAATCAAGTGTCAACTTTATTGCTGATTGACAAGAAACTCCGCGCTGTGTTTACTAATCAAGAACTTCGTTAATCAATGTTAAGATGGCGCTATTAATACAAATAATCGATATGAAACTAGCACGATGTTTTTACTGTTTACTAAGAACTTCGTTAATCAATGTTAAGATTGTGTGCATGAATGCAATAAAGTAAAATAATTTCGAACCTTGAGAGCCATTACATAGCATGCTGTATGACATGTAAATAATAGGAAGCGTAAGTAATTTATGTTCATGCTTCACATGATTCGAACAAATATATGTGTTTTTCTTTCTTCTTTATAGCTAAAGCCGATTCACAAATTCTGAGAGTTAAACAAGTTATTTAAACAATAAGTATAGTAAGTCGTTGCTGTCTTCAAGCCAACCAGTGCCTGTTTTATATTTCCTTATTTTTTTATTTTTTTTTTAATAATAAATATCAGGGGGACAATCTCATACAAATTGACCTAGTCCCAAACTAAGATCTAGGCTTGTACTATGGGTACTAGACAACGATATAAATACTTATATAGAGAAATAAATACTTAAATACATAGAAAACATCCAAGACTCAGGAACAAATACTCGTGCTCATCACACAAATATCTGCCCATACCGGGAATCGAACCCGGGACCGCTAGCTTCGTAGGCAGGGTCCCTACCAACTCGGCTAACGCATCATATCGTCTTCATAGTTAGGCTACATTCGGTACATAGAAACGCATTAAAGTACATGCAGCTACCAAATACGAATAAGGTTTCAGGTTAACGCAACAAGCTGGCGCCGCGCCTTATAGGTGTAAAGGATTGGGAGTGATTCACAATAATTATATTTTATTTTCTAATAGACGAACGTCTGTAATGCAGAATTAAGGTTTGATTTTGTTTGGACAATCTCATTTGAAATAAAATTATATTACTAATAATTTTAATTGGTAACATCTAAATGCAGCCTTAGTTTATAGGGTTATAAATGGAGCTTCCATTTATTTGAGCATTCAATTGGTAGTGGCAGTGCAGTGAGTGAGACAAGTAATTAAAAAGAAGCAGCAAGTATGTACGTAATATTTTTTATTTTTTATTATTTATGTTGATTGTGTTTGGTTAGTGATGCTTATTCAAATACTTTTAATAAAAATAGGTCGGCAGTGTTCAATCCGTTCGATTCCGATGAGGAGATTAGCTGTGCCCAGCAACAGACTGCATCTACCGCTTCTACGAGTGCAGCGAAAGTTAAGACGGTAAAGGCGAAGCAGAGAAGAACTAAGAAGGCGGCGGAACTGCACGGCTGTGATTCAGACCTGGACAGCGTCGCGAATGCATCAGCTGCTCAACCGAAAAAGAGACGAGTCGCTGTGTTTCTTGATTCCGAGGTAAGATGCCTATCTTGGGCGATTGTTTATCAAAACATACTTCGAGGATACGATAGCTTAGTTGGTAGTGACCCTGCCTACGAAGCTAGCGGTCCCGGGGTTCGATTCCCGGTATGGGCAGATATTTGTGTGATGAGCGCAAGTATTTGTTCTCAACTATTGGCTAGGTCAATTTGTGTAAGATTGATTTTATTATTATGATGATTTCATTAAAACTGTTTTTACCCAACTTTAAGCCGATTTCAGTTGGACTGACCTAGGTCATGATAACAGTTTGTCGCTGGATTTTTTTAATAATTTAAGTGATTTTATTAATTGTATTTATAAAGGTGAATAATATAAGGTTGCTAAATAATTTCAGGGTGACGAAGAGGAACCGATCAGGGCCGCTCCGCTACGTAATTTTTTGACAAGAAGGACGGGCTCCGGGTACACGCTGCAACGAGATCCCAGCCGGCGCGGGGAGTACTACGTCGAACTCCGAGTCTTCACCACGCGGGAGCTTGAGCCGGTAGCGACGGAAGCAACCAGGTGGAAACATGCCTTTTTCACATATAAAGGGGCTGTAAATAATAATAGCCCAGTTTTCAAAGCGGTCAGACAAGTTGCTCAGGCTGCTAAAGAAGAGTATAAAGGCGTGCAGCCTGTGTTGTACCCGTCAAATACTTTTTAACTAATTTTAGTTATGTGTTTATTGTAATCTGCTACTTTACAGTCGGTTTAAAGGCAAATTTAAAACTTTTGCGGTTTTCAACAAATGTAATTATTACAAAACAAAGCACGTCTTACATAGAACAAAAATAGTATAAGATGTTCTTTTGCGATGTATGTAATGTTTCCGTTCCAAAATTAGCAGCACATAAAAAGACTAATATCCACAAGTCTAATAGTTTGTTAAGTACGCGGCTTGAAAACGTTTATATAATAGCTAATGCTTTTCGGAGTAGAATTGTTAGTTATAAAGTCAATCCCTCAAATACGAATATTACCCCAGATTCATTTTTATGTGAAAACTCTGATATAGCACAACAACTTATTAAAGATTCATTACAAAAGCATGTCTCACTCAAAGTTAATTTGGAACTTTTCGTAAAGTATTGTTTGCCAAAAAATAGTGAAAGTTCCATTAAGTCATTTAACACTAAATACGATATAGTTTTGCAGAGTACAGACGTTTTATCATTATATAAATCACTTGCTGATGTACTAATTACTAAATGTGCGGAATTTGAGCTCTCGGAATCAGGATGGACAATCGAATCAGTTAGTCACTTAGAGATAAACATAGTAAAATACAATCCTTTGAGAGCTGGATCGTTTATACCATTACCAAAACATATTGCTAATACAAAAGCTTGTTTGAATATAAATAATGAGGATAATCACTGTTTTATATGGTCTATAATGGCTCACTTGTATCCTAGCAAGGTTAACTCAAACAGAGTCTCATCTTATCCCAAATACCAAAATGTTTTAAACACTTCCGGCATGGCATTTCCACCAAGCATCTCTGATATAAGGTGGTTCGAAGCCAACAATACTGATATTAGTTTTAACATCTATGGTTTAACAAAAAATGGTAGTGTTATGGGCCCTTTATATAAAACCGCTAATCGTAAATTACAGCACATCAACTTGTTATTAATAACTAAAAATAGTAAGGCACACTTTTGCCTAATAAAAAACTTTGAGAAACTTGTTCGCAAACAAATAACTAAACATAAATCTAAGATACATTTGTGTGAAGATTGTTTTTTATATTTTTCAACAGAGGAAAAATTAATTCAGCATAGTTGTGCAGGGGTACAAACTGTTTTACCAGAGGCAAATACACAACTTTTTTTTTCTAATTTTGAAAGAACTCAGGAGGTGCCTATTGTGATCTATGGTGACTTCGAAAGCTTATTACGAGAGTATTCAGATAAAAGTAAATCTATGTACGTGGAAAATATTCAATTGCATGAGGCATCTTGCTTTGCATATTACATTTGTTGTAGAAGCGAGCCTTATTTAAACGACTATGTTTCTTATCGCGGTCCCAACTGTTCGAAAAAGTTTGTGGAGTCTATATGTAATGATGTGCAGCGATTGTACTCAATATTATCTGTCAGCAAACCTATGATTCCGCTTACGCTAGAGGAACAGCTATCATTTGAAACTAGCACTGCTTGTCATATTTGTAAAGACAAGTTTTCATCTAGTGATAACATTGTAAAGGATCATGATCACTTCACAGGTCGATATAGAGGGCCCGCTCACAATAGTTGTAATTTAAATTCAAAACCTTGCCCATTTATACCAATAATTTTTCATAACCTTTCCGGATATGACTGCCATTTGTTTATTAATGAACTCACAAACGTATGCGGTCGAATAAACCTTATCCCAAAAAATAAAGAAAAGTATATTTCGTTTACGAAGTTCATTCCAATAGACCAGCAAAATGTAGCTCAATTAAAATTTATTGATTCTTTCAACTTTTTGAGTTCAAGTTTAGACAATTTAGTAAATACAATGAAAAAAGATGATTTCCAACATTTAAAATCATTTTTTGGAGATGGGGCCAAGTTTGATATAGTGCGAAGAAAGGGTGTCTATTGTTACGATTATATAAACTCTTGGCAACGTTATGAAGAAACCCAGTTGCCTCAGGCTTCCAATTTTTTTAGTAAACTCTCATCAGAATCTGTATCTTCTGAGGATTATAATCATGCCTTACATGTTTGGGAAACTTTTGCTATTAAAAACTTAGGAGAATATACAGATTTATACTTGAAATGTGATGTGCTTCTTCTATGTGACGTTTTTGAAAAATTTCGAAGCATGAGCCTTAAATACTACAATCTTGATCCCTGTTATTACGTATCGTCACCATCATTAAGTTGGGATGCTATGTTATTATACACAAAAGTAAAATTGGATCTACTCTCCGATATAGATATGTATCAAATGCTGGAAAACGGAATAAGAGGAGGTCTTGCTCAATGTTCACATAGATACGCAAAGGCGAATAATAAATATCTTCCAGATTTTAACATTAACGAGCCGAATAGCTTTTTAGCCTATTTAGACTGTGTAAATTTATATGGATATGCAATGATGCAGCATCTGCCAACAGGAAATTTCAGGTATCTTAACGATGATGAATTAGCAAACTTTAACGTTGAAAAACAGTCACGCGATTCTGATACCGGTTTTATACTTGAAGTCGACCTTCACTATCCTGTTGAACTTCATGAGTCTCATTCAGATATGCCATTTGCAGCTGAAAAATTTGCTCCTAGAGGAAGCAAAAATAAAAAATTAATTGCTAGCCTCTACGACAAACATAGATACATTATTCACTACATGCATTTAAAAGAATGTTTGAAAAATGGTCTTGTTTTGTTAAAAACATATAAAGTTTTAGCTTTCGATCAAAGTAACTTTTTAGAACCATACATATCTTTAAATACCACCTTGAGACAAAATGCTAGCTCAGATTATGAAAGGGATTTTTTCAAAAAGCAAAACAATTCAATATTTGGCAAAACGATTGAAAATAAAAGAAAACAGGTTGATGTAAAACTTGTTAATATCTGGAAAGATCATTCAAATAACACAAATAAATTTTGCGGCGCGGAAAAATACATAAGTGCTCCCAACTTCAAAAACTTGGCAGTTATATCTGATTCATTAGTAGCAATTCAGTTGCAACAGACAAAAATCGTTTTAGATCGACCCATATACGTGGGTTTCTCTATTCTAGAAATAGCCAAAAGTCATTTGTATCGCTTTCATTATGATGTGATGAAACGTGTTTATAAAAATAAAATTCATCTTTGTTATACGGACACTGATAGTCTTTTGTATTTAATTCATACAGAAGATTTCTATGAAGATATCAAAACACACATAAAGTATTTTGATACTAGCAATTTTGATGCTAGCAACATATTTAATATGCCCTTAGTGAACTGTAAAATTCCAGGATATTTTAAAGACGAAATGGGGGGTGAGATCGTGAAGGAATTTGTAGGTTTGAGAGCAAAACTATATTGCATAGATACCCAAATTTCAACAATCAGGAAAGCAAAGGGAATAAAAAAGTGTGTTACAAAAAAACTTAATATTAATAAATACAAAAATGCTTTATTTCAAAATGAATGTTTTAGAGATAATATGTGTGTAATAAAATCAAAAAATCATAAAATTTTCACGCAAAAAATCAATAAGCTAGTTCTTACAAGGGATGATGATAAAAGGTGTGTATTAGAAGATAATGTTTCGACTTTGCCTTGGGGACATTACAAATTAGCATTTTAATGTGGCAGCACTGTAAAGTAATAGAAATTTAATGCAAACGTGTGAATTGTAACATTTATATTATTTTTATAAAAACAATAAATGATGAATGTATGCCTATTGTTTTTCTTTCATTTACCTCCGCCAGCTAATTAATCACGTGCTTAGTAATAAACCCGCCTAACTCAAAACTATTAATCTTTCCATATTTCAAGACGCACTCTTGATTTAAAATAAGTTGGCTTTTTTATTTTGAGTTACGCTGGTTTTACACCTATTGCAATCGTATTATCATGACTCGATCGCTTCTACTGTCAAGTCAATAAGAGCTATCACAACGTTGATAATACGTTAGCAACAGGGAAACAATCAGACAATATAGAGTGAGGAGCCATTAATAAAAATTATTAAATGGGACAACCTCACACAAATTTACCCCAGTCCCAACTAAGCTCTAGGATTGTGTTAGGGTACTAGACAACGATAAACATGCTTATATAAAGAAATAAATACTTAAATGCATAGAAAACACCCCAGACTCAGAAACAAATACTCATGCATGCATTACACAGATATTTGCTCTGAGCGGGAATCGAACCCGGGACCGCTAGCTTCGTAGGCAGGGTCTCTACCAACTAAGCCAGCCACGTCACCAATAGAGTGGCTGAAATATTGATTAACTTTAAGAATTTAATTAAACAAAGTTGCTATTCTTTTATTTCGTTATAATTGAGATTCAGACAAGGAATTTGATACTGTTGCAGAGAAACAAGTCATAACATGTTAAAACGAGTTGTCCCTGCTTGTTTAACTTTGGCTCGGCGCGTAGGAATGTGGCTACGTAAAGAGTTGCTGACGCGGCGTGCGCGCAATTCGACTTTATCTTCTTAGTGTATGACCCAAGTTAAATAATAAAAAAATAATGTCGGTTTGTAGTTCCGCTACAATACTGTTGCAGAGGAAACAAATCATGACATGTTATAACGTGTTATCTCTGTTTATTTAACTTTGGTTGCACGTAAAATAAGTTCCACATTCTATATGAACATCATTTATTAAAATAAGGTTGATAATAATATTAAACTTAATAAGGTGAAAGTACAACAATAATAATTAAATAGCAGGCAGACTTCTTATAAACCATTGTCTTTACTAATTTACACTTAATGAGACAAAAAATAACATATTTATAACGCCAAATTATTTATAAATAAACATAAATTAAAGAAATTTATGATAAAATTAAAACAACGCTACATTAATTACATTACGGAAGAAAAATAATAATAATTACTATTTTTCTTCCTTATTTCAAACTTCGTTGACAATAACTTATATTAATTGGCTCTACAAAGTAAGTAAATAACAATATAATTGGCATAAATTGATTTTATAATTCAGAACTATAATATAAAATAAACATGGAGATATAATAGAAATAAGTCACAATTATACATATATAACTAACACCGAAATTAATCACTTTCAAGTTTTTTCATAATTTTTTTTAACACATTTTCTGTGCTGTCCAACACTTCATCATACGGATCACACACGAGATATTGCGCACTAACTGAACGATCACTGTAACACTCGTCCATTGTCTCAATGTTTATTTTAATTAAATATCGTCCATTGCGAATGTTATTTTTAATTACAAATGATGATCCTTTTCTACTACGATCCTTTTTATTAATACCCGATTTGGTATTTAATGCTTTCAACTCCCTTTTGTCCCGCGGAGCGTCAGGCTCTCGCGTTACGGTTGCGTTACACATGTTTTCTCTATGGGCTAAAAGCTCTTGCCGCTTTTTTTCCACTTTTTCCATGTAACCGTCAACGTCTTGAGCATAATAAAAAGGATGATCCTCCGGCACATCGTGGAAAACGGGGCTGACATCATATATGCTGCCAAAATCAAGTCGATCATTCTGCGTGCTGTCTTCCATAATTATCTGAAATATAAAAGTGTCATAAGTTTTTATTTAATAAAAATGGCAATAAATCCAACATAACTGGATGAAGCAATAAAAAATAGATTTACTTACCTATATATTTTAAATACGCGGGACCCACGTTAGAAGCGAGACAAATGTCGACTGCGACTGACGCTCGAGTAGCAGCAATTTAGATCTCGGTGTATAATATTCTTCGCCTAATATAAGACAGGAATGTGTAATTAGAGAAATGATAAAGACTTACAAAGATAATTCATTGATTTAGGATGATTATATTATTACAAGTATTTATTTGATATTATATTAAATTACTGAACAGAAGGCGAAATGAAATTTATTAAACAGCCTGTGTCAATAGAAATCAGCAAAATAAGTGATGGATCACATTGCACTAATTATAATAACAGACATAGTATGCTTCTTCCCAACTCTATACGATGTATTATATGTGGACCATCAAATTGTGGAAAAACAAATATAATTTTAACTTTATTGCTTCATGAAAATGGGTTAAAATTTCGAAATGTCTACATTTACTCTAAAACAACTTTTCAACCTAAATATAGATTTTTAGAGGAAGTTCTTAAAAGAATACCCGAAATTAAACTGTTTATGATCCACGATGAAAAAGAGGTAATCTCTCCTCATGAGGCGATGCCCAATTCAATATTTATCTTTGATGACGTAGCTTGCGAAAACCAGACTAATATTCGTAATTACTTTTGTATGGGCAGACATAAAGGAATAGACTGTTTTTATTTAACGCAGACTTACTCTAAAGTGCCAAAGCAATTAATACGAGACAATGTTAATTTTTTGATAATTTTTAAACAAGACGATATCAATTTAAAACATATTTATCGTGAGCACGTAAATTCTGACATTAGTTGGGAAAAATTCAAATCGCTTGCCGCAAATATATGGAAAGATTCACATGCGTGTCTTATAATTAACAAAGATTGTAAATTAAATAATGGTCGATATAGAAAGTCATTCGATGTTTTTGTAAAATTTGAATAAATATAAATGATGACTAAAATAAAATCACTTTACTTATAACAATAAGAAACATCGGGGGTCTTTTTAGACCGCGTTATTGATTTGCCATGGAGACAGACATAAAAACACAATTAATTAAATCTGTAAAGAATATTAAAAATAAGTTAAAGAAGATGCAGCAAGAGGAGGATGATTTAGAATTAAAAAATAAGAAGATTTTGAAACCATTAACCGATCCGCTAGAAACCATGATGTTTCTTCATAATTCTCCGAAGCAAATAACATCTTATAATGAAAATAAGCATAATAACAAAAATATATTATCAAATGATGTAAACGCGGATTGTATCAAAAAGGATAAAATAAATATTCCCAACATACTTGAAATAAAAACTCCTACGAAAATGGAAAATAATGTGGCAAAAGTAAAAAGCTTTGAGGATGTCGATTCTTATTTGCAAGTCCCAAATAAACCTTTTAATGTTGCCTTTGGAGTAAGACATGACGGTGAAACACTTATGATAGGAAATTCACCTGCAACGCTTAAATCTTATGGGGAGAATTCTCCTAATAAAATATCTACGATTAATGTAAATGATAAAAGTTATGAACTAACGCCGGGTTTAAAAGAGCTTTTATTTCAAAGTAAACCGAATTGCGACAAAATAAATGAAAAGGATAAAATAACCTATAAAGATATTTTGGTGCACACTAATGTCCATAAGAGAGGTTTTAGTCCTCAAGGTCAGATACAAGGTAATTCAGGAATGAAATACTGTCAAATTATTAAACCCCTATTTCAAGAATCCAGCACGGCAAAGCAAGGTGGTAATCTGCCTTCCTTAAAAAAATATAATTCAAATACGGATTTTGTATATTGGGATGATCCTAATGAGTTGATTGAACGTTTAAAAATTTTAATTGCTTCTAAAGATGCTGGCAACACTAACCATGATAACGAAATAATTTCGATTATAGAAGAACTAAAAGAAGCAGACATCATTAAGGAATAAAAAGACTTCAGAACCAACTGTTGATTCAGTCTCATTGTGTTGGTTGAACATGAATGTAGATAAGTTTGGACACCATGTGTTAAAAAAGCATAAAATGAATAATTTTAATGAACCTCCCTTGGCTTTCATAAACGTTACCGATTGTTTTGATGCAAAAAATAAGATAATTAAACATATTGGAAAGCCTGTCGATCCAGAGGACTGCGCCACAAAACAGTATGTTGACAATACTGCAGATAAATTGTTTAATAAAATAAAATTAATTAATCAAACATTAGCTCAGCTAGAGACAGAAGTAAATAGCCTGCAACAAAGTATTGAAACAGTTTCATTTAAGAACAAATACAAGAAATGAGTAAAGCAATCGTAGTAAACGAAATACATAAACAAGCGCGGAAAAACTTTCCTCGAAGACATGTAGTGATGAAAGATATAGATGATTTATGGCAAGCTGATCTTATTGATATGCAATCTGTTTCAAACAATAATTTACAGTTTAAATATATTTTAGCCATTATTGATACTTTTACTAAGTATGCGTGGGTATATCCATTAAAAAAAAAGAGTAAGGAATATATAACTCAAGCTTTTTGTGATTTGTTCCAAAAAAATCGAATACCCAAAAACTTGCAAACTGATTTAGGAACTGAATTCTATAATAAAAAAATAAAATCATTACTTGAGTTACATAAAATAAACCATTACTCTACATACTCTACTAAAAAAGCATCTATAGTGGAAAGATTCATAAGGACTTTTAAGAATAAATTGTACAAGCAATTTAGTTTAAAAGGAAACTATAAATGGATAGGAAACACACTTTCGGAAGCAATTAATGAATATAATAATACGATACATAGAACAATAGCTCTTAAACCAATTGAAGTCAGTGAAAATAATAAGGATGCTGTATTACAGAAATATAAAAAGCTTTTATCAAAGAGGAGTTCAACAAAGGAAAAAAATAAATTTGCAGTCGGAGATTCCGTTCGTATAAGCAAATATAAAGGAACATTTGAAAAAGGATATACTCCCAATTGGTCAACTGAAATATTTACTATTACGAAAGTACAAAACACAAACCCAATAACGTTTATCATAGAAGATGCTAGACATCGACCCATCTTAGGATCATTTTATGCTCACGAATTGCAAAAACCTAAATATAAGAACATTTATCTTGTAGAAAAAGTATTGAAGAAAAATGGTCGAAAATTATATGTAAAATGGTTAGGTCTACCTTCGCAAGAAAATAGTTGGATTGATAAAACAGAAATCTTATAAGCAGCAAACATCATAGTTTAAGCGCATTTTAATTGCGCACTTGAAACTGGACAGAGTATTTCATCGAAACAAAAAATAACTTATTTATTAATAATTTATTTACAATTCAACAAAAATGGTAGGGTCAAAACCTAAATCGAATGGAAAAAACAAGAAAAAAATTGTGTTCACTCCCTCACAGAAAGCCAAGTCTGGCGCTGGTTTTAAAAACACTTTCAAAAATATTGTTTCTCTTACAAAAAAACATATTAAAAAGTTAAAACCTACATGTAAAAAAGCGGCTATTGAGTTAGCAGTTGCTGTTGCACGAGAATTGACGAGGGATTCAGATACTTCAGTAAACATTCCCCGGGTGATACCTGTGCCAAAAGTTGGAGGAGTTTTGCCCCTAATACCCATTTTTGCCGGATTGTCTGCTGCAGGTGGTTTAGCAGGTGGCGCAGCTGGTATTGCTAGAGCGGTAGAAGCTATTAAGTCTGCTAAACAACGTTTTCAAGAACTCAAGAGGCACAATCAAAAAATGGAAGAATTAAATTTAGGAAGAGGGTTGCATCTCAAAGAGCACAAGAATGGATTAGGAATTTATTTTAAAAATAAAAAAAACTAATGCAGAGGCTACCTAAACGAGCGTTAACTAACATCGACATTCTCGAATATTGCAAAGAAATTCCCAATTTTCGAGGAGTTTTCATGCGAGATCAGTTGCCAAAACGTCCATTAAAAAAAGAATGTGGAATTATTAATCTTGATAGTTCCCGGAATTCTGGCACTCATTGGGTAGCCTATGCAAAATTTAATAATTATATCGAATATTTCGACAGTTATGGTAATTTAAAACCACCTGAAGAATTTTTAAAATATGTTGGCTTAAATATTTTTTATAATTACGTTAACAAGCAAAAATCTCATCCTTTCATTTGCGGCCACTTGTGTATAGACTTTTTAAACTCATTTTGGGATCTTCATAAATAGCTTACACTTTCAAAAAACATTTTAGTCAATAACAATGTCTATTACATTCACAATCACTGGAAATGAATCCATTCTTCGATCAGAATTAAATACTCATTTAATATTAGAAGACGATTACGAGTGCGGCTTACTGTATTTTTCAACATTTAATTCAATACCTAATATTACTGACAGCAACAATGTATTCGCTTACGGTAAACAGAAGGATATTAAAATTCCTTGCGGCGCATATGACCTGTCTGATTTATATGAATATTTAAAAAGTAATATGAACAATTGTCAGTTTAAAATCGTTCCTAACAACAATACTTCTAAATGTTCAATTTTTTGCAGCGAACCGATTAATTTTAAGGTAAAAAATAGTGTAGGTGCATTATTAGGGTTCTCAGAGATGTTGGATCCAAATAAATGGCATGAATCAGTCAACCCTGTATGCATTATTGCTGCGTCTGTGATACGGATCGAATGTGATCTTGTCCAAGGTTCCTATACGAACGGTTTGCCTACACATATAATTCATGAATTCGTGCTTAACAGTCCGCCCGGATATCAAGTAATTGAAGTACCTAAAAATATAATATATTTTCCTCTAAAGAAGAAACATATTTCGTCAATTACAGTGAAAATATTAGATATACAGGGAAATCTAATTAATTTTAATAACGAAAATATTAATATAAGTCTTCACTTGCGAAAGTCAAAATGATAATTTTTAACGATGATATCTGTAACAAAATACAAAGACAAAGTCGTTCTAACTCCACTGTCAAGCGCAACGTCAGACGAACTAGACGCAAAAAGGTTGTAGCAATAACAAAAAGTAATAAAGAGTTTCTTCGCGCTCTTGGATTAAAAATATGAGCATCCTCCATATAACCGACGATCCGCAATTCGACAATTCAATTGAAAGTTATGAAATCCATACTTATAACCCATACAATAACAGTTTTAATGAAAATGATGAAATACGAATACCTATCCATCAGCAAGATATATACGTATTACCTTCAGCTAGCGCGTTATACATAGAAGGATATTTTTCTATAACAGCTAAAGACGTGAGTGGTGTAAAAAAAGTGAAAAATGTTAAGTTGACAAATAACGCTATATCATTTCTTTTTCAAGATATTAGATATGAAATGAATGGGATTGAAATAGATCGAATTAGAAATGTTGGAATCACTACTACAATGAAATCTTTAGTTTCAATGAATGGTGGAGAAAGTAAAGCTGCTGCAATGTGGGGTTGGAACGTGGACGGATTTGATGATCACAGTGGAAGATTTAGTATTCTTTTACCACTTAATAAACTATTAGGTTTTGCGGAGGATTACAAGAAAATAGTTATTAATAGTAAACATGAACTAATACTAAATAGAAGTAGTACAAATCTTAATGGTGTTGTAACCGAAAAAGATGATTCAGTGGAAGTTAAGGTAAATAAAGTTCAATGGCGCATGCCGCATGTTAAAGTTTCAGATCATCAAAGGCTTGCATTGCTTAAACATTTAGAAAAAGATAAACCTATGCAAATAGCGTTTAGAAATTGGGATTTATATGAATATCCATTATTACCAAAAACAACCAAACATACATGGTCTATAAAAACCACTTCGCAACTAGAAAAGCCTCGATATGTAATTTTTGGATTGCAAACTAATAGAAAAAATAACAAATTAAACGATAGCGCTGTATTTGATCATTGTAATCTTAAAAATGTGACTTTATTTTTAAATTCATACTATTATCCATACGATAGTCTTAACTTGAAATTTGATGAGTACAAATACAGTATATTATACGATATGTATGCGAGATTTCGTCAGTCGTATTATAACCTTCCTATAGATCCGCTGCTTGATCTTATACAATTTAAGGAAAAAGCTCCATTATATGTGATTGATTGTTCGAGGCAAAATGAGCATTTAAAAACTGGACCTGTTGACGTTCGTTTAGAAATCGAAACAGAAAAGGATTTGCCGGATAACACTAGTGCTTACTGTTTGATTATTAACGATCGTTTGGTGGAGTACAGACCTTTGAGTAATATTGTTAGAAAGTTGACATGATGTCGACAGCAATAGTTGATGTGCAGGGGTTTAAAACGGACAACAATTCATTCATTGTCAAAGAAGTTGCAATAGCTGTTAATGAACAATTACTACACCTACTTATTCTACCACCTTGCCCACTGCACAATCTCTCTCCAACCGAACGTAAACAAGTATCGTGGATACAGAGAAACAGAAAAATTAATTGGAATGATGGATTTATACCTTACGAAAAATATTTAATGTATATCCAAGAGTTTCTGATTGATAAGACGATTTTATGTAAGGGTCTGGAAAAAGTTACCTGGCTTAAAACTATTTTAGATCATAATGATGTTATTAACCTGGAAGATATGAACTGTCCTAAATTGTTAAGTTTGTACGAAGAATATAGATTGTCAAGTGATGTGTTTAACTGTATATATCATCCAACTGTATGCGCGCTAAGAAATGTAACTTGTTTAAGAAAATGGTGTTTAAATAAACATGTTTTATAAATTCTTTTTATTTATTATCTTATAAAGGTAATTAACCCTGAGTTCTCAAATCAAATAGTATTTACTTATTGAATTACGACAACGTCAATTACTAATGTCAATTTTAATAAAATTTAATCAAACCAAAAGTAAGGTTAAGAAGGATAATGGGGCTACATACGAGTATATCATGAAAATGGCTGAAAGAGAGCAAACATGGAGAATTTATTTTAAATCGTGCTATCAAAGTTTTTACGATCGCTCGCATATATAGATCAGCGTTCTAGTATCGAAAGACCACCTTGTCCTTAAACAATTAGTATGGAATTGGCCACTCCAGAAAACTGTTAGCGGGACTATCCTATAACATTAGTACAGCAATGGTTGTGTGGAAAGTGTTAACAGGAACAAAGATGAATAAACAAAGATGACTAAACAAAGAAATAAATTTATGAAAAATAAACCGGAGTGCCGTAAACAAAAATATAAGTAATATAAAATTGAATTATACGGCACTCCGGTTTTGCTTCTATTTACAAAATATTTTGTTATAGACATTTTTGTATCTACATTTCGACAGTATCAGTCGAATGAACGAGGCGAGGATATGCAAATTTACCATTGAAGGATTGACAGGTCATTCGTTAGGTCACTACCTGTTGAGTTTATGGAATTCTGAATCACTGATCGATGGAAACTATTGGGGATCCTGGATCATTATTGGGGATTCTGGATCATCCGAGCGCAGCGAGGACAAATGATCCAGAATCCCCAATAATACCCTACTGATAGAT